>CAAE01014536.1:789053-823576 GCA_000180735.1 Tetraodon nigroviridis | reverse complement strand
ATTCCAAAAATGTTTCGTTTTTAATCGATACTCTTAGCGGTGCTACACACCACAAAACACTGTAAATGTTAATGATGTTCAAACATTACAGTATCCACACACAAGTGTTGTCAAAAGAAGGAATAACTAAAAAAACAGGATTCCATATTAACATTAACCATGAGAGCCTCAAACACTTAATTTTTTCCTCTTTAGGTTATATTTCTTAGTCTGTCTTCTTGTCTTTTCCTTCCTCGTCATCTGTGTACTCCGCAGGCTCCTCTCCTGGTTTCAGAAGCTTGCCGATGTAGTCGTACTTAACTTTTACAAAAACAAAAAAACACATCAAGTCATTAATATAAATATTTTTCTTTACCTTTTCTACAGGTGATTTATTTCAGATCTAAAAATGTACAAAGTCTTCTGTATTTTACTTCTGTTGCTGCCACAGAAAGACAACGTTTGCATTTGGACTCACAGGTGAATTGAGCCTCCCAGTCAGAGAGGCTCTCCCACTGGGAAGCATTCAGGTCAGACAGGTCATCGTGCTCATCCTTCAAGGCATCTTTCTCCAGACAGAACGTGGCCAGACCTCTGGAAGCATCCCTGCCGGCAAACACCCCGTAAGGGCCATCTGACACCGGGACAGAGTGAAATGGTTATTGCTGGTGCATTTCAATACAAATGATCAGATTCTATAAACGCAGCAAAACAATAGCCATGCTTTGTCACTATTTACCAATGCATTTTTTTTTTTAGTCGGAGGGTATTAAACAGTTATCCAACAATGTGCCAGCAGGCAAACTTTAATCAAATGAGACGTTACACAGAGCTCGGTGAGCAGAGGTTACAGCCGCCAGAGGTTAAAGTCTGAGATAAGACAAAAACAAACGAGGTCTACCTCTGACACCATTTCGGAGGTAGCTTAAAATGACTTTGCATATTTGGTTCTCCAACATGCAGGCTCAAACCACACTTCAAAAATGGCTGTGCAATAAAATTTAAATTAAATAAATGAATATATTGTAACGCAATTATTAACACTTAAAAAAGGTAAACGCGACATGGCATTTCTAACAGTCGAACGCTCTCCCCTTAGGTTTGTTACTTCAGAGTAACACCGCTGCGTTTATAGACGATCTCCGGTAAAAGGCTGCGGTACGGTTGTGAAATAGTTCAGGGACTCAACTGGGGGGCGTGGCGTTATCCTTTACAAAAGAAACATATGGATGTAAAAAGTTTAGGACACCGGTTAACAGCATTGCATCCCAAACTAACGACCTCGGTGAATGCAGGGCATCGTTCGATGACGACGCTGCTTTTGTAATTACAGAAGACAGAGTGGGGGAAGGGTCGCACTAACGCTCCTACTGGAATAAAGTTAGGAAAACGTTACCTGGACCGTAAAACTTCTTTCCCCTGGTCACATCAAAGACCTTCCCGTTAACAGCCATGAGGATCCTGGGATTTTCAATACCGTCATATGGCTTCAACTCCGCGATGGTGAAATCTCTCTTTTTCATTTTCGGCAGCGGCTTTTCCTCTTCCGCGAAGTCCGGCTGTTTGTCTCCACGGACGATTTTGTAGAGGAGAAACAAGCAGAGGCTGAGTAAGGTCAAATTCAGCGGGGAGGTGAAAATTTCCTGCAAAATTCCCCCCGAAGTTGTGTCGCCTGCTTCTGCTTCCGCCATGTTGACTTCGCTCTCTGAGTCTACGCACGCGCACGTGTGTTTGCGCGCGTCCAAGTGGGCGGGGCATTTAGAGTCGCGTGAACTCTGAACCAATCACATCGCAGCTTTTATTAACGATTACCACTGGTTATTTGCGGTAGTAACTGTAGTAATAACGGTAGTAACTGGATTTTTCTCCACCATGGAAGAAATTTAATAAGAGGTAAAGTAATTTTAATAACGTTTCATCATTTTAAAAACCTAAGGGAAAGATTTTTTTGTCAAATACGCGACAATTTTTTTTTACATATATATATTCCGTTATATTTTGACAACTACATGTTTACACTGGAGCTAACGACACAGGAAATGATAATTGACTATAAATTGTGGCCTAAATCTGAACAAAACAACTAAACGTCTTCTTGTTTGTTTGTTTACCTGTCCGAACATCCGGTGGTTGCCTCGTGTAATTCGAATACTTCCGGGCATCGAAAACGGACCACTACACTTCTCTAATTCCCACCGAAAATAACCGGATTGTACCGCTGTATGGTTACCCAGGAAAGAACTTAAAATGTTTAAAATGATTAATCCCGGTAAATGGTAGATCGCGGTGTTTTTTTTTTCCCCTGGAACTTTATTTGGGATTGTGGGATCAGCGATTGCGCAACAGCGGCAGGAAGGTTCCTAGCTAGCCGTCGCTGCCGAGCGTCCAAACAGCCGCCGGTGCTCAGCAGGGTCGGGACGGAGATGACAAGCGCTTTGCTTCTGCTTTCAGAAAGGGTTTGGTAGGCACGCATGACAGCTCCAGATCGCCCGTTGCTGGAAGACCAAATGATAAGAAATATTGATTAAGTTATTCTCGCTACCAGGTGCGTTTTTACAGTGTTGTTTTTAGCTAACGCGTGTTTATAGTACCTAGCATGTATTCAGTTTGTGTTTTTGCCACATTTTGTGTTAGCTTACGTGTTGTTTTGTATGTCTAAACGGTCTTGTTTTAGTTTTGAAGATAGCACGATCGGGCAAAGCTTTATAATGATCGTGGCTGTGGAGTAAATGCAACTTTAAGGTGTAGAATCAATCGGGTGTGTGTAAATGTACAACACGATGAGACGAAGAAACAAAAGACATTTGTAAACGAGTCAGGTTTTTGACTCCATCCTTTGTTTTGTTGGAAAAGACAGATTCACTGTCTGCCTTTTCATCACACAGAAAACGTGTATATTGCCCCTCCCTTATTCTGCCTCTTTTGCTTTCTGTTGCTGGGCTCCTCCGTAGCCAGTTACTATGAGCGCCATCCGTGTGGATGCCAAGGTGGTGATGCTGGGCAAGGAGAGCGTGGGGAAGACCAGCCTTGTGGAGCGATACGTCCATCACCGCTTCTTGGTCGGCCCCTATCAGAACGTGAGTGTCAGCTGACTTCCTCCCATCCCGGTGATTTAATGCCCAGCCTCAGGGAGTCATGGTAACATCAGTCAAGGCTGCATTATATGGCCGTCTTGGTAGTGATGAAACAGTTGTGTGTTTGTTTCTGATGAGATAATTTAACCAATTCGAGACAACTCACCGTTCTGCCCTGTGGCTGGTGATGGATTGCTGTCTTTGATTTGCTTGATAGACCATCGGTGCCGCTTTTGTTGCCAAGCCCATCCAGCTGGGAGAGAAAGTGGTCACACTGGGAATATGGGTGAGTTGGACTGGGAGCCTAACTCAGTGACGGGGTGGCGGGATCAAGATGTGGGAAAAGAGGAGAGCACGTGGAACATTTGAGAACGCCGTGTTCCTCGCTGGTCTCACATCCGCTGTCTCGCTCAGGACACAGCTGGATCGGAGCGTTACGAAGCCATGAGCCGGATCTACTACAGAGGAGCCCGGGCAGCCATCGTCTGCTACGGTAAGACCCCTTCCTTCTTTAAAACACAACTCCTAGTCCAGCTCTTTAGAGCGTGAATTTATCTCAGTGTAACCGAGCATTTTGGAGGAAATGACTCACATTGCTCGTCTGTCACGCTTCATTTCGCCTCCCTCCGGTCACACAGCACATGACTCCCACCGTACCTCCACAATTGTTCATTTTATTGTCTTTCCTGCAAATATTTGTTTAAACTCACTTAGGCCATCATCAGACTACAGTGAAGAAGTGAAATTTCATCCACAGTTCTACTTTCTCTAACGGTAGCGTGTTATTTGGCTGAAGTGTTTCTTTAGTTTCAGTGTTTCGGTGCCCATCTTTTCCAGATTTGAGCGACAGCAGCAGCTTCCAGCGGGCTCGTTTCTGGGTGAAGGAGCTGCAGAACTACGAGGAGGTGAGCCAGCCGGTTCCTGTGTTTTGTTGCATCACACTTAAAAATGGGAAGCTTTAGAATAACGCGACGTTTCCGAAGCGCCTTTTTCTGTCACGCTTTGCACACTTTAAGCTTACCCGTCAAGTCTTGTTTGTGCTCTCGCAGCAATGTAAAATCTACCTTTGCGGCACCAAGAACGACCTTATCACAGCGGATCGAAGCCTGCGCCAGGTCGACTACCACGACGCCCAGGACTTTGCTGAAGGTATTTACTGCCTGTAGCGGTCAGTAAACTGATCTATTGCTTCCCTGGTGTTTGAGGTATCCCGAAAAACAAAATAAAGTCCCCGTTGTGTCTGTGGGATACTGTACATTGCTGTCACGCTGTTTGCGTTAAGCCGTATCCATCCACCCAGGACTGATGCGGCTTCAGCAGCAGACGACTCCTGTTTAAACGAGTCCGTGTTGCTAATTTGGCATCGAGTATTAGCATTCAATCGATGATTCACCGTCATCGATTGAATGCCATTGGCTGGGTAAACTGCACCCTAAATCATAGTTTCTTTACTGATTTGTGTGTTCTTTTTCTCTCCGACAGAAATTGGAGCGCAATATTTTGAGACTTCCAGCAAAACAGGAAACAACGTGGGTGAGTCAGGCCTTCAGTCGTCCTCAGAACACTTGATCTTTCCAAAGCAGCTGTAGTTAAAGACGGTGTTTTGACCGAGGAAGCATCTCCAACCACAAACAGAGTAGAAAATGTGCTCTGAGCCCATCTTAGGTGGAAATCGTCAGACTGAACCGAACAAACTGACAGACTTTTCTTCCTCCCTGCTGGACAGATGAGCTCTTCTACAAAGTTGCCGAGGATTACAACAATACTGCCTTCCACTTTATAGGTGAGTCGCCACGGTAACGGACGTGCACAGAAGGACGCGTCAACCTGTCCCAACAGAGGAAAGCGGCATCGACCTGGGCCAGAAGAAAGACTCGTATTTCTACTCCTGTTGCCACAACAACTAATGCTGAGCGAAGGATGGGAGGCGGGGTCACATGACCTGGGGAGGAACCCGTCTGATGCTGGACGAGCGTCAGACAGATCAGGATCTCCAATCCTGGAAGCTGGACTCTCGATTGCTTTAGCAGATATGTTCATTTCTTTTGTGCCATGAGGAAGCGAAGGCGACCAGACTCTCCAGAGGAAGACTTCCTGCTGTTCTCACGGGGTGAAGAGGGAATCCATGACAAACACACCCTTTTCACCAGTTATATCCCCCTAATTCCCCTCTGGAGCCTCCCAGCTGGACCAGGGAAGTAAACATATCTCGACCTTGGCTCGATCGCGCGCTGCAGCGAAGGGGGAAAGTGGGGGATGGCTTGTTTACAATATTCCTGGGTTCACCTCCAACCTTTTAACCTCGCGGAGAGCGCGCACGTGAAACCGATGAACGGAGCAAAACCAACCAGTTAATGCAATTTTTACTAAGCTTTTGGAAATGAGGGGCGAAACGACAACAACCCTCTGGCGTTATCACTACTTTGGCCACGTGAAGGTCACACTGGGTCCAGTTAGTGGGGCTGGACAAAAACGCTGACTCGACAGAGTCTAATTCACATCGGTCGACTTTCCCCCAGTCGGAAAAAGCTTTGTTAGCTTTAAAAAGAAAGAAAAATCTGCGGCGACCAGAGTTCACTACACCATTACACCGTTCTGCTTCCGGCATCAATGACAAAACACTTCCATATTAGAAGATCAGTCACTGATTTTAACGCTAAAGTTCCCATCTGAAACCTCTGAGGACGTTAGAAGGTGGCCGTTGGGTTTCTGGTCAGGGGAACCATCCAAGAGCGGCCTCGGTGTGGAGAAACAAGGCTCGGCAACGCAGGAAAGCACGTTGTGAATGTTGTAACATGTTGCAAAACTCACTGAGCAACAGCGTTTGCATCTGTATTTATGAGCCAGACCTCATCTATTTATTGCCTTTTATTTTGAGGTTGTGCTGCCACGAAGACGTGGCGAAATAAACAGACGGGAGGGTTTTTCCGCACCGTTGCCTTTCGCCTGTTAGCGTTGCAAGCGTGTTTCTTTTTCCTGCTCTTTCTCCTGCGCGAAGATGGTTGATAAAAGGGGGAAAGAATGAGGCAGAACAAAGTCTTCTTCCACAACTCCTCTTTCTTATACATATTTATATAGCAGACTCTGTTGGAACAGGTGGGTAATTGAGCTCTAACGGTTCATCATGACACAGGAAGGAAGCGCTGCTTGTTGGGCGTGTGTAAAAAGGCTGTCGCGGAGACGGTCGCGGGCGATCCTCAAGCTCTAAGGCATCAGCAGAGAACACAGACGATATTAAGCTTTAAAACGGAGCGAAAAGAGGGGAAAACACACACTGCAGGTGCGAGTCCAAAGTTCCAGCGCGGCGCATCTGTTTTTGGTGGGAAAGATGTCCGGAGGAGTGAAAGGAGGGGACGCCGCTGCGTCGTCCTGACCGCGTTTGGCTTCTCGGTGCGACATCAGAGGGTGCAGATCTCTGTCCCGACAGTTCTTTGTGGGGGAAAAACACTTTCTCATTTCGGGAGGAGGAACCTCGTCAGTTGGAGATCTTCATCTGCAACCGACGGCCTCCAAAACGGGATTTCTTTCCCAAGAACGCAGCCAAGGGAATCCCAGTAGCAGCTGATCGCGTCCGACTGTTGTCACTGTTAGGCGGTAGGGATGCACTAATCCGAGAAGAACACGTTAAAAAGGTACAAGTGAAGTCAGAGAAAAGGTCAATTCGCCTTTGGGAAAAGTGTCTGATAGTAAATTTACACTGATCTTGGGTTTTTCGAGGTAATAAAATGCAATAAGTTATGTTTATTTACATGTATGCAGTGCATAAAGTGCTCATTACCCATCTATAGGTTAAATAATATTTTAGAGTTAAAAGTTACATTTCTGAAAGATAAAATCAAGTCTTAATCATTCCATATACCATTATACACACCTTTCTAACAGTAAAAACCATAATTAGATTGATGGGAACACAACTAGAGTAAGTGCCTCAACGTAGTGGACGCTTTTTGACCGATAGTGTGGGATCGTTTTCCTTCGGATTGGTGCATCCCCGAGGAGACGGCTCATCTGTGGATGACCGACGGCGACGGACCCCGTCGTCACGGTTACCAGACTTGCCGACTGGGGTCAGTCAGTCCTCAGCAGCGTCGCTCACCTGCAGACGCAACAAGCGCCTCTTGGTGGCGCTGAAAGAACGACACCCCCGGAACCCACCAGCAGGGGGAGAGCCGCCGTTTGTTTGCTTGTTTTCCAGGTCCTGTGTTTTCAGCAACCGTCTGTGTTCCGTAGCGAGTATGTACAGATTCAGGACTGGTCGGGATCAAACGGAACCCATCCGGCTCAAACACACATTCAAAGACAGCCTAACGGGAGCCGACGGGGCTCCGAAGGCCCAATCTCTACTTTCGGTACCTCAGGGCGTAAAAGTGTCATCAAAATGACAATTTGTGGTTGTTTTCTTCATGTTTCCTGCAGATGAGGCATCGTTTCCTTCTGCTGCTCTAAATTATCAGACAAATTTAATATTTGTCCAGGAAAACGATTCAATGTATGGGTCGATTTAAAGGTATTTTTTAATTTAAAATCCCCCCGTAGGTCAGAGTGGACTGTTTTCTTTTCCTAGCAGCTATGCCTCACTCTTCTTCTTCTTCTTCTTCTTCATCCTCATCTTCATCCTCCTCCTCCTCCTCCTCCTCCAGATACACAGCCTCGTCGTCCTCGTCATCCTCATCCACAAACTCCTCCTCTTCCACCTCCGCCAGCAGCTCCTCCTCTTCCTCGTCGTAGGAGGAGATGGGGGAGTAGTGCGGCAGGTCGTAGGCGCGCGGGCCGATGGGCGTGTCCGAGCTGGCGGGAGGAGGCGGGGCAGCGGGGGCGCCGACGGGAATGGTGATGGAGACGGGGATGGAAAAAGCAGGGAGCGACTCGGGGGCACACGGGCCAGCGCCGGCGCTGGTCTGGCGGCCCCTACTGGGTTTGGACATCATACCGGCCGCGGCGGCGGCGTCGGGAGCGGCGGACTGGATGACGGCCATGCCCAGGCCGGAGGTTTGGGGCTTGTACTCCCGGATCTCGCCAGGTTCCAGCGGCTCGGGCCCGCAGGGGTCGTGCTCGCTGCAGCACAGCTTACCGTCCAGCTTGGAGATGAAGAGCAGGCCTTCGCGGTGCTTGTTGCAGTAGGAGCTGGGGCACATCTCGCAGAAGGACGCCGCCTCTTTACCGCAGATGTCGCACTGGTGCCACGGACATTCCCAACGTCCTGCAATCACAGACGCAAAGGTGAAGCCGGCGCTCGCCTTTGGGCTCGGTTCCGGGTTCTCGGCCGACTCGGACCTGCGGGCCTCTTGGTGAGGTTGAGACAGTCGGCGTGGTAAACTTTGGGACAACCGGGCTTCTTACAGGAAACCATCTGTCCTCCGTCTCCGCAGCTGAAGCACTCGTCCTCTCGTTCTTTGGTCACCACCACCTTCTTCTTCCTCTTGGCGTGGCCTCTCCGCTTCCGACCTTTGTCCTCCGACGGCGGGTTATTCTGGAATTTAGAAGGGCGGCCTCGTCAGACCAAGGTCAACGCGCTAACATTCCAGCCTTCAATCGCCGTGAGTACCTTCGGCCTGACGCCCAGGAAGCCGCTGCAGTTTGGCGCTCCGCACTTACACACGGTCTTCCCGTTTCCCAAACATTCCAGGTTGTAGTTGAAGGTGAGTTCTGTGCCTGAACAGGACAACACACGGTTTCGTCTCGCTGCTAGTTGGAGACTCCAGCTGACGTCCTGCTCTGAGGAAAACAAGGTGCCAACCTTCCCGGACGACCCACTCACCTGCGGGGACGTCGACGAGGGCGAACAGCCCCACCCGAGTGTCTCCGCTCACCGTCCACTTCTGCGTCTCACAGTTGGGCTGACAGCAGTGGTTCATGAAGCGAGCCTCGTTCCCTTTGGGCCCGGCGTCGATGATTCGATCCTGACACACGGGAACGCTGGTCAGAGGTCTCCCGTCGGGTTTATTACAACGGATCAGCGGACCTCTGCCTGTCATGGCGCCCCACAGGGGGCATAAATCTAAATTTAAAGCGTGCATCTGCGTGTGTTCTCATGATCAGGTACCGAGGCTGCTGGTAATAAATAGGTTTCTCTCTTCTACACTAGACTTTTGCCAGTTGCAAAGCAGGTTGGGAGAAAAAAAAAGTATAGAAGTGGCCCAGGGCAGTAAGTCACATGTTTTGCTATGCTAAGTAACATATTAGCAGTTCTTTAGAAACCTCTATAGCATTAACAACATTCTTGATCTCACGAATCCTTAAAATCTACTGAATTCTTCATCCTCGGAGGTAGAGGTAGAGCCGTTTCCTCTTTCTTGGCTGCATATTTCCCTACTACAGCTTGTTCTCTTGAAATCTGATTTTCTTTCTGAGAGCGTTCTCCTTCAGTGGGAACAAAGCGTCCTTTGCGGCTGTGAGGACCAGCCAAGGACGCGTGCCTTCGGGCTGGGGGACGTACCTTGTCCAGAGTCAGCATGTAGAAGTTGCAGATGTCGTTCTCCTGCGCGTGTCTGATCCTCGCCCGGCACTCCTCCTCGTCGATCACCTCTCCCACATACTCGCTCACAAAGTGACCCTGAGGAGGAAGAGCCTCCTTCAGCCTCCAGCACCGCCCGTCCGCTGAGGCCCACCGGCCCCGAACGCCATCGCCTCACCTTCTTGATGTCGTGGACGCAGCGGAGACCCCAGCCCCGAGACAGCGTGCGGAAGATCTCCACCTGGCTGTACTGACGTTTGGTGAAGGCCTGGTTGAGGCAGCGCTCGCCCGCGGGGCAAACCTTCAGGTTGGGGGAACCGAATCGGTTTCAGGCGCTGGGTGAAGCGGCGGCGGCGGGAGGGGGACGAGGGGGCGGGGGTTTCCTCACCTGCGGGTGGCATTCGTACAGCAGCATGCGGTTGATGCACTCGGACTCCATCCCGCACGGGCTCTCGTCCGTGGCCTTGCAGTTGCAGCGCGGGATCTCCGCCAGGTCGGCCGTGAAGATCTGGACCTTCCCTATGGGTCGGTTCACCTGCGAAGGCGCAGCTGGAAAGGTAAACCTCTCTCCTCGGAGATCAAATCATCCCACATCTTTTGGAGGACAAAAAAAGATGGACCTTGATGTGTTTATAGGGAGGAGGCTTCCTGTCATTCTTTTTGTCCTCCTGCAGCTGGCGAAGCTCCTTCTCCGCCTGTAGTTCCCGGAACCGTACAGCAGCCTCCTCTAAAGCTGGGGGGAGAAAGCGGCTAAGCTCCTCCCACCTCCGGATCTGCAGGGGGGAAAACGTGGCCGGAGAAGGTGCTCACCTTTCTTGTAGGTGGCGTCGACGCCTTTTCCCATCTTTTCTTTGCTGTTGGCGTCCACGTCCATGTAGGGAAAGACCCGGGCCTGGTAGGTCCACAGGTAGTCGTTGGAGCCGAAGAAGTGGACAGGGAACTCTCCGACATCGTGCCTCATCCGCTGGATGTTGTCGGGGATGCTTTTGGGGTGGCTGACCTCTGCTGGCCACCACCTTGGCAAAACGGGAGCAAAAAACAGAAACCAAACCCACTTCAGGCGCAGAACCGACTGGTTGGGCGTGATCAGTGGAATCTGCCGGAGGAACTGACCTGTACCTGCCGACCTTCACCCACAGGATGTCCTTGACGCGGGGCTTCTTCCCCGCCTTGCAGTCGTTGCAGTACCAGCTGCCCTTCGGCATCTCGATGTTCAGACATTCTCTGTGAAAGGCAGCAGGACAGGACTCGCAGCAGAGCAGGCTGCCCCCTGCAGCAGAGGAGGAGAAACAGCATTATTCCTACCAAAAAATACCCCTTTTTCCCCTCTACTGTTTACTTCCTGTTTAACTGTGATGAAGATGATTGGGGAGACTAACTTTGTATCTGAGCAACATCTGTAGTGGTAATAAATGACAAGCACAGATGTTTCGGCTTAGATTTGACAGCTAATAGGAGCTCTGATCATCCAAAACACTGTTGGCGCTATCTTCAGTCACTGAGCAAAAAAAGATTCAAACCGCTACTACTGACGAGCAACACTTCAGACTGCGCCTTTTTTTTGCTGCAGGTTTCTCTGCGCCGGTATTCGAAGCCCACCTTCGGTGCAGACGAAGCACCAGCTGACGTTAACGTGTTCGTGGTTTTTGACGCCCCGGCGAGGGAGGAAGTGGTTGGGACAGATGATGCTGTTGTTGGAGAGGATGACGCAGCCGGCTGCCATGCACAGGTCGTTAGCGTGGTAGGCTATCGGGCAGCGCACGCATCGCACCAGGCGACCTAGGGGCAGACGCGCGCTCGGTTAAGATGCGGGAGTGGCAGTTGGCCCGAGTGCGTGCACCCAGCTTCACCTTTGGAGATGGTGGAGCTGTTGGGGTTGGCGATGAAGCAGGTGAGACACACGTGGATGGAGCAGCGGAAGCCGCGGTTCACGGCAACCGTGGGAGCAAAGTTGGCGATGCATTCCCCGTGGTAGAACTTCCCACAGACGGGAATCATGCAGCGCCGCACATCGTCGCTGCGCTTTTTACACACAAAACACGTGTGGATGCCTGGAAAAAGGAATCAATTATACCCCACTGGAACATCTAGGGTCTATTTATGTATTGTTACATCAAATATTCCCTTAGAAGTCAACAATATCATCTTTTATTGCTGGAAGGAATGCAGATTTGAACAGAAACGCACCTGATTTGCACTCGGGGCAGATGAACTTCCCCTTCGGGGCTTCGGCCAGAGAGATGCAGGGGAGGTGGAACGCTCCGCAGCACTGGCCCTCACACAGGAGGAGCTCTCCTGTCTTCTCACACACCTGCACGACAGTGACGAGCAAGCGTGTTAAAACCGAAGAGCTGCCAGAAGAGAGGACTTGAGCCGATCTTTGGGGGAAGCTCACCTGACATATGTTCTCCTTCATGGAGGCGGGGCCGCCCCGATCGCCTATGATCTTCCTCGAAGGTAAAAGTGTGTCATCGCACAGCAGGAGCTCCTCCTTCATTGGAGGAGAAGCTGTGATCCAGGCCGGACTGCTCGCCCTTTTAAGGAAACCAACAGTTGGTCGGGGTCACGGGACTAAAACTCTGTTAATCAGGTGGTTGTAAACAGACAGATGGACAAAGAAGTGTGTCACATGCCCTCCTCCGCTGGCGGAGGGAAAAACACACCACAGAGTCACCGACCTCGCCGTTCCACAGAGTAGATCGATAAATTCTCGCCACAATTGCCCATTGACCTCATATTTTGAGAGAGAATTACAGATTGGCCCAGGTTGACGCCCATCCTGCTCTGGTGACCCCCAAACACGTCTACGTGGAAAAAGAGCGACGGATGGATCACCTCGGACTCTGTCGCGTCCTTCCTGCTCAGCTGAGCTTTGAAGTCCGCCGGTTGGGGGTCGTTGGGGTCGGCCGGCGGCTGCTCGGTGGGGTCGGGATGGAGGGCGGCCGGCGCCGGAGGCGAGGGGCCAGGAGAGACGGGGGGCAGGTTGGCCTCAACGGGCCTGAGGGTGGAAACCTCCGCGGGGGCGAGCGAGGAGCCGGACGCTGCCGGAGGCCTGGTCTTCGCTTTCAAAGACGGCAGCGCGGGATCTGCCTCTAAGAGATCAACGGCAACGATGGATCACAGGGAAAAAAGGCTTTCGCTGAAAATAACAAGTTCACACACCTGATTCAGGCGACGCATTCGAAACGTTCTTCACCGTTTTGACCTTTAGGAAGAGATATTATTGAATGTGAGGCATCCATAAAATTATGCTTCCCAGTGGGTTCAGGGAATAATCGGAAAATCGTGTCGTTCCCAAAACTGGGGTCCTACCTTCTTCTTGGGGCCCGCCGAGGCCTCGGCCTCCAGACAGTATTCCAGAATCTTCTGCGTGGGTTTCCTCTTCCGCTTTCTGCCCAGCAGAGGATCGTTTTCTGCCGAGTCAAACCACATGGTCAGCGTGTGCTTGGGCTGATTGGTGGAGGACGGCGGGTTGACGGCGACGCCCCGGCTCACCCGTGGTTTTAACGAAGCCTTTCGACGGAGGGGAGTCCGTTTCCGGGGGCGGGGTTAGCGTGTCGACGGCGTTCACCGGCACGTCTCGGGAGTTTTCGGTGGATGGAATTTTGAGCTCAGACTGGGTGGGGGCGGTTTCTTCAGGAGGGGGCGTCTGCATCTCAGGGATGAACTTCAAGGGTGGGTGCTGGTGTGCGTCCTTGTCCGGGGCCAGGTCAGACGTGGCGGGAACGGGCTGGACCACCTGGGAAAACACACATTTCCTGTCAGCTTAGGACGCTGTGGCTGTGGGATCAGACCGACTTACCTTTTCAATCACCTGGGGAGACTTTTTGGTTTTCTTCCTCGTGGGGAAGATCTGATCGTAATCTTCGCTCCACTCGATCAGCCTCTTGCTTGGTTTCCTCACACGTTTATGGGCTGATGAAATATTAAAAAAGCCTCTTAATCGGGTGTCTTAATGACCCTGAAACAGGTTTTTAGCTGCTCCTGATGCCAGTGAACCACACAAGACAAATAAAAAAGTACTTTTACGAGTCCTCTAAGGGAACCAAACACTATCGGGAAACAAAATGAGGGAATTCTGAATTAGACTCGACAGCATCAGCTGTCCAGACTCTACCTGTGCTCCTCTTGTCGCCTTCTCCGACATCTGGCATCAGCCTGGGATCGCTCTGGCTGTAGTCTGCCAGAAGTCCGTTGGGCTGCTCCAGACGCAGCGCCGCCTCACTCGCCCTCCGCTCCGAAGGCACCACGTTCTCCAGGTTCTCCGTCCCCCTGCTCCACCTCTGGGCCTCGTCTCTCGGGACTCCTTCGTGGCCTCCATGACAGTCTCTCCCAGTTGCTCGACTTCATGTCCAGCACGGACTGGATTGGAGACGCCGCTTCTGATGAGTCCACCGCTGCTGCCGGGGATTCCAGGCCTGGAAAACCAGGCCCAGTCCTGGAAGGCTGAGAAGGCACTCTGCGGTTGGCTTTCTTCTTGATCCTGTTGGAGTTCCCCTTCTGGGCGCTGGGCCTTTTGAACACCAACCAGGGTCTGTCTTCGTTTGGCCTGAATTTGTTTGGATTTAAACGATCCTCGTTGTTGGTTTGTTCAGCGGGTTCAAGGCTCCCTGGAGCCGCCGCCTCCGCTGGCATCACCAAGGGTTCCTTCTTCACGTGTGCGCTTGGCGGCCCGATCTGCAGTTCCAACGGGGTTCCGTCCCGTTCCCGTGCGTCGTGCAAATCCTTCAGCATCATCAGAATGGTGCTATACCTTGTAGTTTTTGTTTGCTTTGAAGGAGACGGGTTTCCCATCGGCCTCGCTGGTCAGAGACTGGAAAGACACCTCCTCCAGGTTTTTAAAGGCCTTCATGAAGGAAAAGGGGGATGAGCGTACAGACGAAGGGCACGCGTCAGCGGAACGGTCCTCCTTCTTGGATTGGATCCTGGAGGTGAGAGGTATAAAGTCCATGGGTGGGGTGGAAGATATGGAGAGATCTTCATCCTCGCTCTTGACGTCGGCTTCCAAGTCGGTTGTGTCGGAGGAAACCACGGTGGGCGTGCTACAGCTGGAGAAGGTGTCCCGACCCAGCTGCCCATTGGTTTTACAGCGAGCGTTCGCTTTCACGGGCCGCTCGGCTTTGGCCTCGGGGGTCCGAGTGGAGGTTTGGGAAGCGCGCACTTCCGGGTCCTCCGGCGGCTTCGGCAGCTTTCCGGCTTTGCCGCACTTCTCCTGCTCCCGCATGGCTTTCAGAGCTCTGGTCATCAGGCGGCTGCTGGCCGGGAGGTGGGCGGGCTGCTCGGGCAGCGCGTGTCTGCTGACTTTACCTGAGGGCCGCTTGGACCTGGGGGCCCCGCCCTTGGAGCTGTCCTTGGACAGGACGCCGGAACAGCCTGAAGTCACAGATGGCCCAGGAGCCGGAGCAGGTGGATCGGAGCTGTCTGAGAGCTCCGATGGCTCGGGGGGGTTTCTGCACAGAGGAGGAGGAGGAGGAGGAGGAGGAGGAGGAGCCCCAGCGTTTGGGCTGCTGTTCAAACGGATCCTTTCCTCCTCCGGCCGGCACGTCTCAGACAGCTTGGACACGCTGGAGGACAGGATGATTTTCACGGGTTCTGAGGAGAGGCAGAGGAGGCTGGCGCTGCCGCTGGCTCTCACCTTCTTGACCGCCACCTTGGCGGGCTCCGACCTGGCCTCCTGACCCTCAGAAACGCTGGCGATGCCCATCACAGGCGCCTCGAGTGTTTTTTGAAGGTCAGAACATTCAGGGGGGTCGCCGGGACCCACCGTCGGGCTGGATTTCTTCACCGGAACTTCCTTGCGTATCAGCTTCACAAAGGGCATCCGGCACTTGGCCATCAGCCTCGCCTGCTCCTCCCGCTCGGTGGCGCTGACCTCTGGAGCGTCTCCAGAGCTCTCTTGACCTTCTCTGCCTTCAGATCCCTCAGATGTCCCGTCAGAAGATTTTGTCTTTTTAGGATCCTCAGACGGCTCCGCTTGGACGCCGTCGGAAATCCCGGACGGAACATCCAGACTTCCTCCCGTGTTGGGCTTCGAGGCCTTTCCACAGTCCGAGTTATCCGGATCTGCGCGGGTCACGCCGAGGCTGGTGTCGTTCATCGTGTGTCGTCCCTTTGGGTGAGCGCCCTTGTGAGAAGGTGTGCCAGCTTCACCGGGAACCGGGGGCTTCTCCACGGAAGGGGCGGAGGTCCTGTTAGCGGCAGGTCCAGGTCCATTTTTGCATCTCAAGTGTTCGGCCTGCTCGGGTGCGGGGTTAGTTTCCGCTGGTACCGATGTTTTGGGCTTCTCCGAAGGGTCGGAGGGCCCAGACGCGCCGCCAGGAGGCGGAGCTTTCTTACCCACCGCAGAAGAGCTCTTCTTCTTGTTGGGGACCTTCCCGAAGAGGGTGCGGTCCGGCACGGGGCTGATGGTTTTGGGCCGCCTGTCTTTGCCCGATTTGCTGAACCAAAGACCCGTCTGAACCTCCGGCTGCTTCTTCACCTCTTTGGCAGCTGGAACAGGCGGCTGAACCGGAGCCGGAATCTTCTGCTGGCGTTCCAGGGCTTTAGGGCACAGAATCTTAGGGACTGATTCCAGGTCGGAGTACGGACACTCCTCGCTGTCTCCGTCACACGGGTCCAACCTGGAGCAGGGAGTCTTTTTCGAGGGTTTGTTGTTCAGATCCTTGGAGGACTTATTTGGTTTCTTCTTGCCAGATTTCTTTAAAGTGCTCGGCTTTGCAGGAATCACCGTGGGGGGCGAAAGTACCGGAGGTGAGACGCGTCCGCTGGTATCGGGTGCGGTCTCCCGAAAAGCAGGAGGGGAAGTCGGTGCGACAGTTGTTTGGTCCTTGTTGGCTTCCTGGAGGGCAGAACTTTCAAGGAAGGCGTCTTCTATGGATAAAAGAGCAGAGGAGGCCATTTTGGGTCTTTTATGGAGAACAGATTCGGCTTCTGCCACACTGGATTTCCAGGAGTTCTGATAACGCTTTGGAATCTAGAGGAACATAAAGACAACACAACTTGCTCTGGAACTTGACGATGCAGCTTAGAAGCGATCAGCAACGAGCAACGCTGAATATTCAGACGCAATTTAGCGAGGGCGCGCGAGCAGAAAGTGCATGAAGGTGTAATTACAGTGCATCTGTGGCTCTGCTCCCTTTGCTTCCCCTTCTTGCGCAACAGGGGGAGTTGTTCCATTTCAAAGCCTCCGTGGAAGGTGTGCGTTGATTTATCCTCCACCCACGCGACCTCCACGGGCTCTCCAAAGGTCCTGACATAGTAGAGCCTGCACGGCCGCTCGCTGGGCTCTGAAACAACACCAGAACAAACGGTTGCGGCGATTTCCACGGCGCTTTGCAGCACGACGCCAGAGCGAGGCTGCGGGCCCACCTTTCACTCTGTGGTAGTTCCCCTGCTGGGGGTCAACGATCACCTCGCAGGGCCACCACGGCCTTCGGTTGAAGCGCGCCCAAATCACCTCACCCTCTAAAAACTTCAAGGGTGGCAGAGACTTTTTCTTGGGGCTGTTCTGCTGTCAACAACACGGAAAAGAAAATTAAGAAAATAGCGCAGCAGCAATAAGAAACGACGTTTGGGATGCCTCAAAAGCCATCATCACGCCGTCAAAACTACAGCAAATGTGGCCTGAGGACACATTAAACTCCTGGCAGGGCTTTGTGCTAAGCTAAAAGATAAAAAAAGAAACCACTACTGAGAACAGGACGCTGGTTTGATGCAATCAGTACATATTTGCATAAGTGGAAGCGTGTTTGTGTATTTATCTGATGATCATAAAGGTTTCAATGATTCCTAAAATTAACTCCAAATATTTGCAAAAACCAAAATCCTAGATGTGAGTAAATTGCATTTATTTTCTTAGCTAGAACAATATAGATTTTGTAAATAGCCGAGTGATGCTGAAATGGTAAGAGAACAATTTACTTACATATCTCCATAACACTGAAAAAGGGGCCTGCCGACCTAAAGGCCTTTGATTTTGACCCCGACCACAGACCAGAGCGGTTTCTGCTGTCAGCGTCAACCTCAAACGCTGCTTTGTTATCATTTTGCAACAATCCCTGAACATAACTGAGACGGCGAGCGTTGCAACAAACTCTTTGGGCTGGATGGGTGGGCGCGCTGGACTGTCTCCTGGCCCCAGATTTGGTGGTGAAGCAAGTGTGAAAATCACAGCTGAACTGCAGTCACCAGACCTCCATTACGGTCCGGTCGGGGCACGTGTTGGCCGACGACAGCGTGAACCAACGACTCTTTGAGGAAGTAGCAGTAAAAGTTGATAAAGAAAAGGGGAAACTTGCCATGGAGTGTCTGGAGTAGCTATCGCTGAAGAGGAAGAGCTCGGTGTCGCTGTCCCACTCGTCATCGGAGCCGTCCCAGTACCTCCGGCGCTGCCCTGAGGACTGGGAGCGAGTGACCACCTTGGTGGTGGGGAAGGCGGAGGCCTTGGGCTCCAACGGCGAATCTTTGAGCCCAGGACGAGGGACGTTCTGGTGCTTGTCCGGGGACTCTCCGGAACTGTCCCGCTCCTGACTGTTGTCGTCGTCCTCGAACAGGGAGGACTCAAAGTGGAGGAAGCCGTTGGCGAAGGGGCTGTTGCTCTCCAGGGAGAAGGCGGGGCTGGACGGGCCGGAGAAGCAACCCTCGGCCTTTTTCTCCTTGTCTTGACTTTGACCTTCGGCGGCGGGTTTTTGTCCAGCGCAAGATTTTCCCAAATTCTCCTCCTTCCCGGAATTCTGTGAGACGGAACCAACTTTGCCGGTGGCGTCGGCGGTAGGACCCGTTTCCCGGTGACTCCTGCCCCACTCCCAGCCCCTCTCGGGCTCCCTCAGCGGGAGCACCAGGTCAGGCTGGCTCACCATGGAGGTGAGATGTTGGAGCCTCCTGAGAGGACTGTAGGAGGAACATGAAGAAGAAGAAGAAGACGAAGAAGACGAAGAAGAGGAGGAGGAGGAGGAGGAGGAGGAAGAGGAGGAGGAGGAAGAGGAGGAGGAGGAGGAAAAGCAGTGCTCCCTCGGTGTGAAGCCATAAACAGGCGGGTGTTTGAGGGAGGAGGTGACGGCCGACATGGTTACGCTGCTCCGGTGGTCATGGCATCTGGAGAGAGAGAGGTCAGCTCCGGAGGTCAAAGGGCAGCTGTGCTGGTCGGGGCCTGTGTGAGGCCCGCTCATGCTAGCACCGTTCCTCCCTGGAACACGGACACAAGACGGTCAGCGTGGCTCACAGCTCACACAACAGCAAAAACTTTGCCATTAATCATAATAATAATAATAATAATAAAAAAAAGAGAGAAATAAAATAATCAACGAATAAAAGATTTCAAGCTCGTCCGGAGCTTTTGCGCGTTTAAAGTGTCCCAGGACTAATAAGCTTATCGCTTATGAACCAAAGCAGCTGATGATTGAGCTCATTTAAATCCCCGCCATCAAATCCTTATTTCAAAACACAGCAAACAGCCCGAGTGCGCCTCCGCGGCCGCTCGACCCGACGTGACACCGGTTCCGCCGCTGACGCGTGTGCGCAAACGCCGCAAAACGGCCGCACACGCAAACGGCGAAATGATGGCGATAGGATGAAAATGACATGGAGGAGGATAAGGTCAGCAGCCATCCAGCTGGCGCGCGCGCACGCACGCACGCGTGTAGCAGCCACGCACAGCCGGGCTACTGGGAATAAACCAGCGCGTCATGCGATCCGAAGACATGACAATGAGCCGCGCCGGCGCCGTGCGCGCCGATCACAAGCCAAATGAAATAAATAAAGAGCCGCGCGCGTGCGTGTGACTACATACGTGTGCGCGGCCACACGTATGTGTGTGTTCCGTGTGTTGTGGCTCCTCCGCTGCGCCGACACACGAACGCTACACAACGTCAAAACAAGGCAACACACACACGCGGACATGCACGCAAACACACACACACTTCCACAGGCTTCCCCCCCACCACCACCACCAGTGCCCCCCCCCCCCCGACAGATGCGGTGTGCGGGCATCAAACAGCAAAACTACGGACAAAACGCCGAACGAGACGGGATCCAGCGCGGGAATCTTACCATTCCGGCTTCGGCCAACACACACGTGACGCTCAATTGGCTCATTTTGGCGTTTAAATGCGCCAAATTCCGATTTTTTGAAAGCGGATGAGGAGAGTCCCGGCAGCAATACTACTAGGCCCCGGATCCTGTGAAATGTACTCGCTCACTCACTTCTCCCCTGCCTCCCTCCCTCCTTCCATCCTCCCTCCCTCCACATGCGCTAAAGCTGCTCCAGCGGCCCTCGGAATAGGAATTTGTTGCACTCCTCCACCTCCACTGCCCGACTTTCCCCTCAGTGATAATGCCAACTTTATGAAGGCTCCAGATGAGTGCTCTGGTGAATTTGTCGTTTCCTGGCTGCAGAGTCTTCCTGCCCCTGAAAGTCAGCCTCTCTCGCCTCCTCTCTCCCTCTCCTTCGGCTGCGCGCACCGCCAGGCGTCACCGATGCCTCCCTCCCCAGCCGGACCGGAGGAGCTCAGAAAAAGGGGGCCGTAAATTAAAAAAATAAAATAAAATAAAATAAAAATGCGCAGAGAAAAAAAAACCACCAAAAAACCCCAGACCCAATCGTTAACGCTCGTGACGCCCCACCCACCGCACTTAATTATGAGGATCAATAATTAACTCGTCACAAATGACAAGTCACGTGACCAAGGGGGTGCCAACAAATGGCGCCTTGTTTCGCACCCGCGGCTGGCGTCGAGGCGTCGGGTCTGCAAGATGGAGTCAGATCCGTCCCGTCAGCGGCGGCGGAGGCGGAGGCGGGCTGGGTGGCGGAGCACACGCTGGTCCCCACAAAATGGAGTCCTCCAGCCCGCGAGGAGGGGAGGGGAAGCCGCAGGCCACAAAGTGTTAAAACACGGCCGATGTCAGGTTGGCCGAGGAGCCCCCGAGCCCCGAGCCCCGAGCCCCGAGCCCCGAGCCCCGAGCCCCGGAGCCCCGAGCCCCTCCGCCGGGTCCTGGGGCTGTTGGTGCGGCTCTCTCGGCTTCTACATCGGCCACATTTTCCGTGACACGCCGAGCCTACCAAAGCCACTGTAGTGTGTGTGACTGGGGTAGTACCCGGCCGTGTGTGTGTGTGTGTGTGCTGAAAAGCAGATCATGACGGCTGGTGCTGCTCGTGGTTCAGGTTTTACTTTCAGAGCAGCGAAATGGTGGAAGCAGGTCGGCCACGGCGAGGCTGGAGCCTCTGGTGGGGGAGGAACCGGGCCGACGCGTTTGGACCCAACTCTGGTTCCAGGTGACAGAATGGCCCCCCCAGCAGCCACGCACGGACCACCGTGGACTGGACGATCCCCACGGTGTCCAGACCCCCCCTCCTTCCCTCTGGAGGAGCCAGTGCGGGTTTATTAACGAGGGAACCAGAAAAGCAGCACCCAAGTGCGTCAGCAAGGCGGCCGTGGAGCCGCACGTTGGCGTCTGGCGCAGCCGCTCGTCGGCTCCCGTCAGCCCGACACGTCGGTCCGCGTCTCCAGCCTCTCCTCGCTCGGTTCGCGGCTCGGACGCGGCCGCTTCCACGTTTTCTGCTTTTTACACCTAAAGGACGTGTTGCGGGAGGGAAAATGTGCGGGAGAGCGGGGGGATTGAGACGGACGGCGGAGGGAAGGAGGCGGACAGACGGGCGGACAGGACGGGGCCTAGGCCGCTCCGCCGGCGCAGAACAGCGCCGCCGCCCCGGCGCCCTGCGCCGGTGCGGCCTTCAGGTCGGCGGAGCAGGTTTCCCCGAAATGACACACTTTCCTCCGGCGGTTGACGGGATTCTGCAGACTCTGGCGTTTCTCACACTTTCCTTTTTTTAAGAGATGAAACTGAAGACGTGGGCGGACGGTGGCGCAGAAGGTTCCCGGAGCGAACACCAGGGGAACCTTTGATGGCTCGAAGGTTCCGAACTCTGCAAACTCTCTGCCGTCTTATTTTTTTGGTCTAATAAACTCTGACTAGTAGTTCGGGGTGACTAACCTTTTCATTCAAATAATTCGTCCTTGCACACCACATCACCCCAAAGAAATCAAACAAACAACAAAACTAAACACACAACTAAGCAGAAACAAACCCAACTTTATTTAAACGTTTAGAAATCCGCTCTTGTGTCCGTGTTTTTTTCTTTTTAGAGGTTTTAAAGCCTGAATCAGAACCCGGACACATTCTCCCCGCTTTGACCTTCTGCAGTACCCCCCAGCTCCGCCAGGGGGCAGCGAACGCACATTGTTCTCCGGGGACTTTCCCCACGCCGCCCGTGGGCACAGAAGTTCATCACGTCACGTTTCAGCCAGCATCGGACGCTCCACCCAGCTGTTGCAGTCCTCCTCACCTGTTGTTCCACGGCGAAGGCGTCGCCACGTCACCTTTTTTCATGTTCTATTGTCAGACTAATTGTTGGCCCGTCAGTGGGTTCACGCACGTTTCTGTATTTGTTGTCAAGGCACGCTTACATTTTAGTTTAGTTGAGTCAAGCGTGACTCAAAAATAAGTGGTGGTTTCATTGATCATTGATCATTGATCTATTGATCGGTGGGGTTTACGTTCTTCTCCAGTCTGTCGTGTCCTCCCTCTGATGTCCACTACGGAGGGAGCACAGCCTCTCTTATTGAAACCAGGCCTCGTGTCGGACCCACGAACCCTCCTGCGCGAGCTGGGTGCGTCAAAAATGTGTTTTTATCACAATCACAGATGCATTACTTCTTTTACACCCAAATAAACCAAACTGAATTGAAACGATATCAGAAAGAACTTTTTTTCTGTTAGTTCTTTGAGATGTGGTGCAGTCGGGTCCGGCTGTTCCAGTCCCAGCGACCCACGGGCGCGTGGTTCCGTGGTGTAGAGGTCATCACGTCTGCTTTACACGCAGAAGGTCCTGGGTTCAATTCCCAGTGGAACCAGCTGACTGCTGAGCAACTATTTTTGCCACATCTTAGTTCTAAAGTTCTAAAAGTTCTAAAACTTTAAAGTTGCTGTAACGATCACTGGCAACACACACTGGCAACACACACTGGTTCACACACTGGCAACACACACTGGTTCACACACTGGCAACACACACTGGTTCACACACTGGCAACACACACTGGCAACACACACTGGTTCACACACTGGCAACACACTGGTAACACGCACTGGTTCAGGCGATAATGACTCTTCATGCATTACTCAATTATCCACACACACCATGGGAATTCGGTGTGTAAGATTAAACTAATTCTTGACAGACATGTTTAGACTCTGCACATCTGGACAAGCTGGCATCTGCCGGGGAGCACAAACACACGCATGAGCGAGCGCACACGCAAGGGAAAGCGTCCACCTATGAGGCCTGCTCCGTGGTCACACAGTCTCACACACCCATCTCCTCTCACAAATGTGTGTGTGCGTGTGTGTGTCTTCCTGTTGTTTTTAGATTCCTCTACACTCCCCCACTGCTGCCAATGCCTGACCTCTGACCCTGACTGGACCCAGCTGTCAGCTGTCCCAGGCCAGAATAACTCTCTCTTCTCCTCCACGTCGAAGCTGTTGCGATCAATATTCAGAGCTTCTCATTATTTACACACACACACACGATGTCACATGACCACGTCATCGTGCTCAAACGGGATGTCAGTGCTGAAACATTAAAGGCTATTTTGTAGCTTCAAGCATCGATTTAAAATGGCACATTTATGTGAAAATAACAGTAAAATGGAAAGAGTAGAAAACAAAAACCTCAAAATTAAACAACAAATCCTTATTTTTCCTCCGGATCTTGTGTTTCTATCATCAAAATCATCTTTTTATTACCTTTTTGGACTTGAAGAAGTTTTTTTTTTCTCAGAAAAAAGTGAGAAAAAGTGAGAGGAAGACGGACCCGGGAGAAGTCAGCAGCAGCAGGTGACTCTGCCGTGTTTTGAAGTCTTCCACTAAATATCCTCTCTACTCTCATCTAAACTCATTACTTCCCCTCATATACATAATCCTCATTAATCCTGCTTGTACTCACGAACAATGTGCGAAAAAAAGTAAAGGAAAAAGAAAAACATCCTTTGAAATGAGAGTCTGCTTCATCCCGGCTTTGGCGCACAGAAATATCTCAGGACACCATAGAAAAATGTCAAATTTAACTATGCCCTTTTTTTCCCCCCTTTTTCTTCTTAGCGGACATCACGCATGCACATTCACGCGTGCACGCACACTGAAAAAGGTGAATTAATGGGAGAGGAAGTCCTGAGGGCTTTGAAAGCGTGATTGGGAGAGAGCTGTTGTGCTGGTGAGAAAGCAGAAGGTGAATAACGGACCCGAGCTGCCGGCAGCCGGCACAAAGTGGAGTGGAGGGCTCCATTCTCCTCGCCAGAGAGGGAGACCCCTCGCAGGGGGTGGCTGAGGGCCCTCGGCAGCCCGGGACCCTCGCTTAATGAGAAATTCCTGGGGATTTAGAGGGGCGCAGAGGTCTTCATTTTCTCACTGTGCCCACAGGCCCCCGGTAGCTGTGGCACCGAGGGCTCCCTTTCAGCCCTGAAACATCCCCGAAAAGGGAAGGCATCGCCCCCACCTCATATTCAAGGAGAACAGGGGGGGCCCCCGCCTGGCCGGCTGGATTATGTATATGAGACGTAGCATCACAACCCGCCACCCTGGCTGGCTGCAAAAACGGCTAGGTTGTGTAAGGCTGCACCTGCCCCTCAGCCCGCCGGGCTTTGGGAGGCTCGTGGGGATGCTGGTCGCCGAACCGAACTGGCCCCGCCCACCGCTGGTTTGGTAACCAAACTGCACCAAAATGAGCCCTTACATCTCTGCACCTTTGGCTGCAGCTGGGAAACCAGATTCTGGAGCCGTCCGGCCCGGCTCTTCGGGGGCCGGCACCGGCCCACGGCTCCCAGCTGAGAGGCCCTCACAGCCGCCCTTCTTTGGCCAAACCTCAGAGCTTTGGAGGGCGGCGGCGTGGCACTCTGGGCTGAAAGAGCCCTCGCTGCGGTTCGCCTCAGCTCTGGCACAAACAAAACCCCCCAGGTACCCGGACGGCGCCCCGGCCCCTCCGAAGGCGTCAGGGGCCGGGGCGTTTAGACTCACGCTGGAGTTTTCGCTGAAAAACCTAAAAACACACGCAGGTTTATGTGAAATAGCAGCAGACAGTAACCAAGACATTTCCCCGTCATTTCCAACCAGGAAGAAGAACCTGCTAATAGGTTTGTTAAGACGAGAGCGGGCTGGAGGGAGGGAACCGTCCCTTTTCTCTCCGTCCAGACAGGTTAAATATGCAGTTATCCCAGGACAAAGGAGCCCAGCTTTGTCATGCAAAGATGAGGTATCCAGAGCGCGCTGGGTTTTTGTGGCCCGTGTTCAGACTTCAGTTGAGAAGCACTAAAGCGTGACGGCATCTCCTCCCCTCTCATGCTTCCCCGTGTTCTCCCCCCACTTCTGCTCTGGACACGGTTCCCTTCGTCCCGCCAGATCACAGGTTCGCCTTTTTCTTTCTTTAACTTTCTGAAAACACTGTCCTACTTGGTTTGTCCCAAAGTTTGAGTTGGGATAATAAGGTATTTAGCATTTTCCCCCCACAGAAAACACACGTTACTAAGCCGTGTGAAGCTACATTTGTCTCCTTTGGTTAAATCAGCACATTTGTCGCCTCATGCAAAGGTCATAATTTGCTTACTGACTGATATGAAGTATTTATAGATGAGGCCCGACTCCCTTTGCTGTGCAGCTGCAGAGAGAGAGAGAGAGAGAGAGAGAGAGAGAGAGTGTACCGGGGTGTGTGCTGAGGAGAGGCTCCTGGATGGTGTCACTCAGAGACTAAAGCGTGAAATGGTTTCTTGTAAAAGGCCGCCGCTGCTGGGCTCATTGAGTTGTCAATCCGCCTGGCGGGTCTCCGCTATGATCAGAGCTGTCATGGAGAGCCGGAGGGGTGGGGATGACCCGGTGCTCAATTACCTCCCTCCCTTTTCTCCTCTGAGAGCTTTGGCTGACACCCCCACGGGTCCACAGTACCCAACCCTGTGGCGCCATGGCAGCAGGCGCGCTAGCTGCCGGACGCTAGCTCGTCACTCAGTTAGCAAGTTAGCCAGATGAGCGTAAACAATAAGCAGCCATCTCAAACAGTCAGTCTCTGTTTTTACATGAATTTAACCACTTTAAAAATATAGAAGAATAACTGAACGCCTGCCCTCAGCCCCACTCCCAATCCAGGAGCGCCTGCAACCTGCTGCAGAGCTCCGCCCACCCCTGGCCTTTATAAACACATTGTCTTACACCGATGACACACACACACACACACGCGCGCGTGTGTGTCTCTATTTCAGAGGTTACTTGTCAATCTGATGTGACAACCGTATCGAAGCTTTTCAGCAGAATCTTTATTGGCAGCATATTTTAGGGACAAATTGACAAAACTCCTTTAAATCAGATGCATGATCATAAAATATAAGGATAACAACCCCAAAATAAGGCTTTCAGGTTCAGTAATTAAACGCGACCATGAAGTCAGCCTCCTAAGGGGTGGGGGCGGGGCGGGATAGCAAAGGTGACATTTCGGTGGGTTTGCAGACGTCCTGACCACAAGGATACGGTCCAGTTCGTCCATCTGCCGGCCTCTGCTTTCATTTGCTTAAGATGGAAAACTCGGCTTTTAGATTTGAGTTTCAAAGCCCAGGTGAGTGGCAGGAAAAGACCAGGGGGAGGATTTGCATGAGCTTTGCCTCGCGCAGAATCAGGAGATGGTTTTGTTTGCACCCGGAAGAAGGAGAGAGCGAGGCAAAGCTTTTATTCGTTACCGGGGGAATAACTTTTTAAAATAGAAATGATTGGATTTGGAGCGTACTATAAAAGAAATACTGTAGCTCCTTCAGATCCCACTGACGGCTCCACGAGCACCGACAATAACAACTGACTACATCATTTAAAGGGACTTTGTGAGTAAATGTATAAAAAATAGCTGGAGTAAAAAACAGAGGGTGTGTGTTTTAGGGGTGTTTTGACTCGTCCTGTTTGTTTGCGCTGTGGCCAGTAGTGTGGCGAGCTGCATCCCAGGAGATTGACCAGGAATGTGAGTGTGTCTCATCCTGCCTCATCAAAAACGCTCCGCTGTCTCCTTTCTCCTCAACCCCCCCCCCCCAGGACTTCAGCGGTGAGACAACAGCGAGCAGCCTCGCAGCGCCTTAACGACCTTCTGCTGCTGCCACGACAAAATCCCAGTGAGGAATTCCTCCAAAAATCCCAACTATCCGACTTCAACGCCCGCCCCAGGCTCTTTTCTAAAGGCCGTTTTCCAGATATTTGAATGAACCGACTGCTGCACTGCACCTTCTCCTAAGCAGAGGTTAAAAATAAACCGGACATCAGGAACACACGTGGACCTCTGAGTGCGAGTGTGTGTCACAGAGAGCTGAGTGTTTTGGGCGCTGGAGGCACCTCGGCTCCTCACGTCCTGCTCTTCCTCCACTTTGGGCCTTTAATAGGCCTCCAGCCTCCATCCTCAGAGTCCCCCCTCGGAGACAGACCTTCTCTGTCTGTTTTCTGTGTGAGGAAGAACTGACCTGCTCTCTTTGGCTCCATTGTCGGTAAATATCTTTCCCCTCCGCTACTCTGCTGAGCCCAAAAGTTTAAAAATCCATATTTGTGTCTTTTTAAACCCCTGAGTGTTGGTCCCCAGGCCCGCCTCTTTGTCTGTGGATCGTTAATGAAGGAGACCCTGCCCGTCAGGTCCGTGTAGGCTGACCCGTAGCTGTGTGGTCGGGCTCTGGTGACACTTGGAGCCTCCTGGTCACCGGGGCTCTTGCCAGACTGTCTCGGCCCCACGGTGCAGGAGACAGTCAGGTGCCTGGAGCCAGCAGCTCGCTTCGGAGCCACCGAACGTCACAGACACGGCCCGCTGGACAGCCCTGTTCTCATTTTAACGCGTCAGCGGATCTCTGCGGGAACAGATGATGAGTCCTGAGCAGGAACGTCTCCACAGTTGAGGAAAATCAATGGAATTGTAAGAAAACGAGCAGTGAAGTAGGCATTGGCGTGGATTAAAACCAAAACTAACCTCACGGTTGACCTCCGGGTCACTTTCTCCGCCGTCCCGCTGTTCCGATCGCTACAGCTGGTTCTCGTTCTCGGCTTGAAGTTCTGTTGTTGTAAGCAAAAGAAAGGCCGGCAAACAGAAGGAGGGGCGCTGATTTGCCATCGGTGGTACAAACACAACAACGGCCGACATACCAGAGAGGTCAGAGCCACAAACATCTGTCAGATGTTATCAAAATGCGTCCGTCTCGGCGGTAATACCAACAAAGCTTGACTCGTTTTCTCAGCCGTGTCTCCCCAAAGAGATCTGAGACAGCTCGTCCTACAAGACGCCGTCTTTCAGCCCAAGCTGCACAGCCGGAATCAAACGTTAGCGCCTTTGGTTAGCCTGGTCAACTGTCCCTAGCCCTGGGAACTAAGCACAGTTTTTGACATCGAAAAAACAGGTTTCGGTGTGTTTTAGCAATGTTTACCAGGAATTTGGGGCAAACGTATCTATTAAAACAAGACTGGCTTGTGCGCCAGAGCATAAAATGTCTGCAGACATCTGCCGTGTTGGTTTGTTCCCATTTGCGTGTAGATCAGAGCTGCTGGTTTGTTTCAATTAACCTCCTATTGAGATTCTGTTTGTTCTCCATTGTGGAAGCTGCTGCTTCCCGCTCCCTCCCTGCTGGAGGGGGGGGTAGAAAAGCCCCCCCACGTGCCCCGTTTGGCCAACACACCTCCTGCCGCTGCCGCTGCCGCTGCTCGCTCTGTTTACTGTATTTCGAGTGCTTTGCAGTCGAGTCGCAAAAAGCTTTAACGGCGGGTTCAGCGGGTCCTCTGAGCATGCGTCTCACAGGAGGAAGCCTTTAAATCGTCCCAGGCCCAAAGCGGCAGCTGCATCTTCTGCGCCATTAGCGTTTCTGTGTGCAGCCTGCAGACAGGAAGGAGCAGAGCTGAAATAAGTTCACTCCGTCTTGTGTTGACGCACATCCGACTTAATCGGTCACCTTTTTAGGCCTTCGTGCACCAACAATTACAGGCCTGCTGGGCTGCAGCAGATGGTAGCGGCTCACACGGGCTGAGAAATGAGTTTATAAGAGCTGAGACAACCTGTCCTTTCAGAAATAAGCTCTGGCACTTTATTAGAGGAAGCTTTTAAACTGGGGGATCCACCCTGATGCCTTTAACCACCCTGACAGGTTGGCCTGCACAGAAAATGGGTCAGCTCTTCCTCTTCTTCGTCGTCTGTGGCTGAACGCCTAAGGTTTTTACACCCCAAGGGGGACAATCTAAGAACTAACCTCCCCCCGCCAGAGCTGGGTCCATTTATTGGGACAGAATAAAAGAGCTGAGACCTGATGGTATCAAAACACCGAACTCAGCGTGTGGCGGTGTTTTGGTCTGTCTGCCGTCTGGAAAATTCCCCGACGGTTTACAGAATCTTGTTATTTGCTGAACGCGGCTCCTCTGACGGAAGCGCTCCTCGTTGCTGTTAAAGGAGAGTTAAGCGAGGGTGCTTTTTTCTGCTCCCTTTTTCTTTGTTTCACAGAAAAGTGATTTATGAGCCCTTCCGCCTTTTGTCTTTACAGCAGCCGGAGAGTGTCTGAGAGAACAAGTGTCTCTCAGACACTCTCCGCTCTTAAAATCCATCCTTTGTGCTTCTCCCCTTGAGTGTGGAGGACTGGATCCAGATGGAGAAGGTCAAAGTGAGCCAGGCTGCTTGTTCCTCCTCATTGTGCCTTCCTTGAAAAGAACGGAGTCCGAGGGTCTACCGATATCATTCTTCATGGTTCATTACAGCCAACGGGCAGAAACTAAAGAAGAAGAAATTCTGCACAATAAATGTCCTGATGACTGTCAAAACCGGAAAGCAGCACCTAAGAAAGACTGATTGACTGACTGACTGAACGGATGCTTCTTGATCCTTTTTCAGATGTGATGAAGGCGTCAGTCAGGGAAGGACTGACAGCGACTCTGCCACAAAGAGCGCATTTACTGCCCCCCCGCGGGGAGCTCGCTGTGTCCGCCGTGAGTTATCGCCAGGCGACGTAAATCTGCTGTGACACCAGCCCTCCGCCAGCCAGGAAGCAAGTCAGTCGGTCAGACTGCCGGTCAGCGAGTCCAGTCAGCCAGCCGAACTGACGGCGACAGCAGGCGGGTCGGTTGACCCGGGGGCAGGCCAGACTGGCGGGACCCAGCGTCCGTCAGTCAGGTAAACAGCCAGCAAGAAGGACTGAAAAAAAAATCCAGTTGGCAAACCGAAACCAGTCAATTCGAAAAAAAAAAAACCTGCCTAAATTAGATCGGTTGTACGACTGTTGTCTGTTGTGGCGTCTACAATCGTCCAGACGGGCCATGAATGAACGGCTGTGTTACTGGCTGACTGCTTCAGCGGCTGTCTGGCTGATGGGGCAGTCAGGTGATTACAAGGACGCCTTTCGGGTTTACAGCGGAATAATATGGCCACTGTTTGCCCTCCTTCCTTTCTCTCTTGCCCCATGTGGGTATATGGAGGGGGCCGTCGGGGGGGCGATGAAGATTTTAGGGAGCTGACTGGCTGGTTCAGGGGTTAGAGGCTAAAGAGGGGGGATTTATTAGCACCATAAATTAGAGCCAGACATCTCTTTCCTCGTCGCTCCCTCGTCTGCACGCACATTATTTTCAGTCCCTCCATTTCCCACCTCGCCTTCTATTTTTACATTGTGTTTTTTTTTACAATTCTGCTGTTTATTTATTGATCTCAGCCAAATCTGAAGCTTTTTCAGGCTTTCCTTTTCAGGCTTTTCGTATTTTAAGAATGATCCAATCTGACCGATAATTTCTGGGTCCGGGTCGGAACCGCCCGGGAGGCCTTACTGAACCGCCCTAAATGGCTCCTTTCAGCACGTCCCAGCTCTTCGTCACTGCGAACTCATTTCCAGCTCCGCTCTGTTTTTTTGTTTTTATCCTCTGAATAATAAAAAATGCCGTTCAACTGTTTCAGCTGGAATAAAGTCAGCAGCGCTGTGAAAGTAAATGTTTGTTCTGGTAGAGAGCAGAACCTTGCAGCCCGTCCAGGGGTTATTTTGATCACTGGAGGCGGAGCCGCGGCGGCGCGCACGTGTGTGTCGGCGGGGCAACCGTTGACGGGTGTGTACTCTGTGGCCTCTGCAGGACGCCACTGCGGACCCGGCTGATGTGGTACCGCAATGGAATAGAGGTGTTTCAGGGTCGCCGATGGAGCTCAGAGCGCTTCGGACCTCAACCGGTCGCTAATGAGCGCAGACAGCTCCGGGATCGGCCCAGGAAGGTGCCATTAAATGTTGGTGCCAGCCTGGGCGAAGTGGAAGAATGCAGGAATTTTAATTTAAGAGGACTGTTGGGCTTCCGGCCGGCGTCTGTGCCTTACTGAGGGCTTTCATTTCACACATTTATGGACAGAATTTGCTCGAAGAGGTGGTCATTTACGTCTCGTCTGGGGGAGACAAGTGCACATTCATGCAGGAGAAAAACGGGGCGGTCTCTCCCCCCGAGCTCTTATCAAAGTGATCTCCCCTCGCTCACGGCGAGCACCTTCCCTTCATCTCCCCCCTCTCGCTCTGAGCGCTCCATTGACCCACCAAGGGGTTCTTTCAGCACGCCTTCAGGCCTGTGGCCCTTTTCAAACACTCCCCGGCCGGTGTGGCCTGACAGAGGACGTTTTCAGACGGACCCTGACACCGATGAAACGCCTCCGCTGAGGTCCGGGCGCTGCAGTGAAAACACACAGTGTTGACCGTGTCTACGTGTGTGTCTCCGTGTTGACGGGGAAGTAAGAGCCGAGCAGCGAACAAAGACCCAACTGAGTCGTCACGCTCGGAGTGCTCGGAGATGCTTAGCGCGTTTAGGATTTACGTCTGATGGGAGTTAACCCAAAAGTTTCCTTTCTGTGCTTAAATTAGAACACAGTTTTCACCAAATGTGCTCTGAAACTTGTAGCTGCATGACTAATTCAAGGCTCAAACCAGTATATTTGACCAATCATGCTTCTACTCCGGACATCCACTCCTTCGGTTGCAGATATTCTTTTAATAAATGTTGTGTTTAAGCACAGGTTCGGCCTGTTTCCAGGCTGATTTTTCTGTACGGCACATGAGACTCAAATAAACGGCAAAGTGAAACGATGGCGAGGAGGGTTTGCGGGAGGATGGAGGAGGCCCGAAGGACGAGGTGGTGGCTGACTGGAACCGGTCTCGTTAAGAGCTCAGGAAGTGAGGCGCTCGCTGTCCTGCTCTGCCCTGCCGCCTTTTACTGCCTGTTTGTGCATGTGTGTGTGTGTGTGTGTGTGTGTGTGTATGCATAAAAACCAAACTTTGGCAAAGAGTGGGTGTGTACACAGAATAGTGCACGTGCGTTGCGGACACAGTCGGCGCGGAGCTGCAGTTTCCTGGTTGTGGACGTGAATGTGACTATTACTGAGGTATTAATGTCTCCTGATTGTAGCCTGTTCCAGCCCCGCATCCGCCGCCACTCCTCCATCCACAACTGTGAAATTGGGACCATGTGTTGCCGTTGTGTTTCCCCTCCCCTCCCTCCTGCTAACTGCTCAATAAGTTTCCAAACCTCCATCCCGGCGTCTCCTCTTCCTGTCACCCAGATTTATAGAGAAACGGTTTGTGCTCTCATTCATCGTCCCCACAACCCTCCATTCAGACCCTCCTGATGTCTTCAGCAGGAACACACTTTGTTGTGATGAAAAAGAGATTTATTTTTCTGAAAGTTTATGGCTCAAGCCAGGTGGTTGGAAGCTCTTCCCCTGTTGTTGAAAATATCCACTTTGGTCACCACAGACGCAGCTGGAGGCTCTGCTGGCGTGTTTTCCAGCGTATCTGCCGGAGCCACGACCGGAACTACAAACATCCGAGTCGGCTGCTGACGGCTTCAGTGGTGACCTCTGGATCGATGTAGGTACAGAAAAAAAAGGGACATCGGTTTGTGTATGTGTGTGTGTGTGTGTGTGTGTGTGTGTGTGTGTGTGTGTGTGTGTGAGTGAGTGTGTGTTTAGGGGTGCTGAAGTGGTGGGGTCGACTCTCACCAGGAAGCAAAGGTCAAGTTTATTTTTTCTTCCAGAAGAGATGCTGACAGGAGGAGAGTCCAGAAAATGACTGCCAAATGTCCACAGACAGACAGGCGGACAGACAGGCAGACAGACAGACAGGCAGACAGACAGGTGCTGAGTCCTACCTTTGACCATCTTGACGGCCACTTTGGTGGTGGAATGAGAGTGAAGCAGACCAGAGACGTTGGCCTCCACCACACGGCCGAACACGCCGGATCCCAACACCTGACCTGGAGAAGGGCGGACAGGTGGACAGACGGATGGACGGGGGGATGAGTACGGACGAGAGAGCAGCAGCGCTGATCTTCGGGGACGTTGTAGCGTTACCCAGGACGATGTTGTCCCGCGGCACCTCCCAGGTGGAGTTGTAGGGCAGGTGGGCGGGGTCCAGGTAGGTGTACTGCTGTCCGTCCAGACTGACCGACTGGATCACCTTCCAACGGACTTCGTACTGAGGTTTCTGCAAACACCAAAGGTGGAGTACGTGCGCGGTGTGTGTCACTGGCGCGTAACCCGACAGCCGGTACTGACTTTTCTCCAGAGGAGGATGAGGACAATGAGGAAGACAACAGCGATGAAGACCAGGACAAGAACCGCTGCCAAAACCGCCACCTGGGAAAAGAGAGCTGGAGAGCCGGAGCGTCACAGGCGACGGCGGCGTCGGACTGTTGTCCAACAGGACTCAGGAGGCTACAGTCCTACGGGGCTACACACAGGCGCTCTGGATGCGCAGGTCTCGCGCTCGCCGTCCCGCCGAGTTGGGACGCTTCGCAGCGGACGGCCGACAGAGACGAGAGGCTCTGCAGCGTCAGCGCCGCTGTGCACCTGCACAGGTGAGACACACACTGGGTCACGCTGTCTCCTCCCATCCTGGGAGGACACACTGACGCCGTTACCTGGGTGACTCCTCGGGTTTCCAGTTTGGTGACGTTCTCCTGGACAGCCCCGCCCTCTGAGACACGCCTCCAGCTGTCCGTCACGTTGCTGCACCTGTACGAGACCAGTGAGAGAGTCTGTGTGTGTGTGTGTGTGTGTGTGTGTGTCTGCACACCTGCTTACCTGTGGGAATTCTGACAGCTGTACCAGGTGACAGATGGGGGCGGAGCTCCCTCGCTGATACAGAGCATGACCTTATTCCTGACCTCTGACAGGGATATGATTTTTGGGGGCACTGAACACACACACACACACAAGCATCCTTCAGCATCAGGTCTGTGCTTCTGTCCATCTCTCTGTCTGTCTGACCTTTGACCTCCAGGTGGAACAGGCACCTCCTCCTCAGCATCCTGGTTGTGAGCAGCGGCTCCGTAAGATCCGCTTTGATCCAACCGGACCCGGACCAGCTTCAGTGTGCTCACATACCTGCAAACCCGTCCTTCAGTGTGCCGCGTGTTCTCCTGTTCCCTCGTACAGACGCGTGTCAGGTGTTCCCTACCTGGTTCCTGTCAGGTGTGTGGTGGTGACAGAGGTGGTGTCCTTCTGGACCGTCTGGTTGTCTTTGGTCCAGCGGACGGTGGGAGCAGGATGGGCGTCGACCTCCACGCTAAACTCCACCGTGTGATGAAGGAGAGACGAGACGTTGGTCTCACCTGAAGGGCCCACAGGTAGACGTACCCTTGATCTGCAGAGAGACAGGCATCAGTGTGTGTGAGAGTGTGTGTGTGTGTGTGTGTGTGTGTGTGTGTGTGGGAGCCAGGGGGGGGGGGTGCGAAACCAACCTGTCACTCTATTACTTCTCCGCAACCCGCGACCTTTCATTCTTTACCCGACCGTGCACGCTTTCACCCTTTGTGGCGGTCGACCCCCCCCCCCTGCCTCCCCCCCCCTCCCCCCCCTTTCTCCTCTCTTCCCTCCCCCCCCCTCTTTCTTCTCCTTCTCTCTCCCCCTCTCTTCCTTTCTCCTTCCCCCCCCCCCCTCTTTTTTTTTTTTTTTTTTTTTTTTTTTTTTTTTT
>CAAE01014536.1:747369-787763 GCA_000180735.1 Tetraodon nigroviridis | reverse complement strand
AAGAGTCAGTCAATATTCTCAACGTTCATCGGGACCACGGGCAGATTTTAGGGCTGTGATTAGACGTTTCTGCCGTTTTTAAGATCTTAGATTTGAAGATTAGAGGGTGAACCTGAGAAACGGAGGATTAAAACATACGAGAGGAAGCGGTTGTACAACAGACGTCTTCATCTTCGTGATAATGGAGAGGAAGAGACAAACGGGAAACAAAGGGGCTCAGCAGAGCGCGACAAATATCTTCATCCAGCTCCTGGAAGAGAAAGTGGTCAGAAAGAGAGAAAAGCTGGCGGAGACAAACACGTTGGACAGAGGAACCAGCGAAAGAGTGACAGGAACTTCTCAGGGCGGGAACAAAAAGCACATTGATTGGCCGTGTCAGTCTGAGGCTGTGAATGAGCGAGGGAGGAGGAGGAGGAGGAGGGCTAGGCTCCTGCCGTCTAGGCAGCAGGGAAGGAAACGGCGAGAGGAAGTGAGCTTCAATCAAACTCTGTCAAGGTCAGTTTGCAGTGAATGGGCCTCTCCACCTGGTCGCTCTTTCACTGAGAGGACGCTGGCTGCTGGGGGCCTCAGCAGTGCATGCTGGGAGGGCCCCGTCCCCTCAAAGGACCGGCACAGAGACAAAAGTATTACCATTATAATCCATATTACAGCTATTATCATGCAAATTCCACACGGTGAAGGTGATGCAGCCGGAGACCGAGTCCACCGAGGGTTCTCTCCCCTCCCCGATGTGGAATTTACTGTCTAAAGTCAACAATTGAATTTAAAGGGTTAAATACTGCACATTGTGAGAGGCTTTTGGCCGCCATAATTCATCAGTCTGGCTTGCGGCTCCTGGGCCGAAGAATGAAGTCTCAATGTGAATGCGTGCGGCGCTCTGGATGCCTGGCTCGGTGGCTCCGCGCCATCCCAAAATGCCTGCTGGCAGCCTGAATACAGCCAGTCTGCCTCAGCCTGAAAACCATTTCACAGGTAATTAATGAACATAATGACGGCAATCCAAGGGGAGAAGGAGGGAGAGCGTGGATCCGCACAACAGAAGCCATTAAGGAGTAAAAGACCACAATGTTTTTCACGGATCTATTTTGAAACCTGCATTCTTGTACCACTTAGTGAATCTCGAGCAGCTCCGAGGACCCAGGAGAGACGTGTGGCACCACCAAACGACACGGTTCGCAGCTCTGCTCAAGGGCTCGGGGCGCACGCTATCGGTCCGCTCCCATCTGGAGGAAAAGAAACTCCTTTTTGTAAGCGTGCACCACTGCTGAAAAGCACAAGATAAACTCCGAATTACACTGGGTATCTGATGAAAGCGGCACTAAGCACTCCGAGGAGGCCGTTTAGGAGATTTCCCATCATATTATTGTATTCCAAAAGATTTCTTTCTGGGAAAATTATAAGAACAGATGTTAAACATTATGAAGGAGTGTATTTCCAAACCAAACCACGGTGTTTTCCTGAGTGTAACACAGTATTTTTCTTTTGCCTAACCCTAACAAAGGATCTGTGTTGCCAAAACCTAGAATAAACTGGATTAGAGTTTAGTCTCAGTGTTAAAAAACATACAGAAAAACCACCAGGCCAGACCGATCAGTCGGTAAATTCTGTTCTTTTGTTCCCCGAGGTTCCTCCTCCTACCTGCTGCACACCTGAAGGCCTCTGCGAGCGGAGGAGCTCCTGGCAGCCTGGGTTCCAGACCACTGGAGATCTGTCAGTTCCCCTCAGAGCCTCCTGAGAAGGTCAGGAAGTTTGTTTGGAGGGTTTTCTTGTGGCTGCTGCTGATTTCTTTTGGAATGCTCTTGATGATCTTTGTGGTTTATTTAAAAAAAAAGGGGGAAAAAATGTTCTTTAGAAGAAAGATTAGGAGTTTGTTCGGAACAGTCCAGAGTTCTGGGTCTGTCCGTCCCCCCAAAGGTTGGACCCTGATGTTCCCCCGCCCCAAGCCAGACCGTCCTCCCTCCGCCCCGCCGACTGACTGCGCTAGCCTCGTGCCGTAAAACGGCGACAAAATAGCAGCTCCTAATTGTTGAGTTTAACACCTGGTGATTACAGGGGCCCATAAAAGTCCCCTCTGACAGAGGGGCCCACCCCCCCCCACCCCAACGACTGCCTCCACTCCTCCAAGGCCACACAGGGCGCCAATGCCAATCAGCAAGTCTCCTTCTCCAACACCCCTTTTCTTTCCATTTTATAGCCCAGAGCAGGAGGAGCAGCCGCCGCTCATTTAGCTAACGGAGACCAATAAAAACCGACTTAGATTAATTGAGCATTTACAAGCGGAGAAGGAGGCTGACTGGGTAAACTGGGCTCCTCCGCCCTGATGTCCAAGGCCACAGATGAAGTTCAAATGCACCAGGACAAGTGAAAGCTGCTCCTTTCCTTAGTGATCTTTAACGGATGAGCTCAGAATGCATCTGCAATTATAATAATTCTGCTGTGATTACAGAACCACAATTAAAGCACCCAAAATTTAATCTGCAAGTTGTGTTGATGCAACTTTTAAGGGGCAGAACTTGTTTGTCTGGCTCGGTTGAAACGTCTGGTGGACGTTCCTGCAGACACGTCGGAGCTGGTCTGAGTGGTTTGCTGGAGATCAAAAGCTCCAACTGGTTTCTCTCTTCGTTAAACTATGACATCAATGCTTGCAGAGTTAGGTTTAGGCACGCGGTGGCGCTTCTAAACACTCAGATTACAAAGTGTGCAACAGGAAATTAGGGGATGAAATGAAAGTGGAGAGCAGATGAGAGGCGCCGGCAGGCGTGACTTATCCAAACATCACCGCTTCACGCTGGAGGTTCAGGAACTAGGGCAGAAGCTGCCAGAGGGCGTTTAGACTGTGGTAAAGAGGTTTCCAGGAGAAGTAGGCCCTGGAACTCTGGGTCAGGAGGAGGCTAAAAGGCTGGTGTCCATCATCAGAACCAGGCAGCAACCCAGATCTGTCTCCGGTTCTGGACTCTCTGCCTTGGACAAACCAAATGGAGGAGGAACTTCTGAAGAGTGATTGCAATTCCGGAGGTTCTGGGTTTCGTCCAGTGGGGATTTTGAATCTCCAGGATTTGAACCGTTCCACTTTGAGCATGCAGGTGCAAAACCGCTAAACTTTGACCTTTAAAACTGCCCTCAACATTGGACGGAGTCCTCACAGTGATAGAAACCTCTCCTGTGTGTGCAGAAGCGGGGGTATAATGACGGCCATTGTTGTCTGAGCGTACGCCTCAGTGAAGCCAAACATACAGTTTGCATCTGTGTATTTGTGACCGCGTCCCCTGTGTGATTTTATTGTACAGTTACAGGGTTTCCATAACAACCGGCTGGCCAGATGGGAAAGTTTTTAACTTTCTGAAACAGCGTGGCAGAGCCTTTAAATGAGAAGCTCGCTGGTACCTCGCTGCGAGTCCAGGGTTTCCCCTCTAACTCTGGCAGCGGGTGAATGTTTTCTTTTTCTCGCGGTTGCATGTCTAGCCTCGTTTTACTTTCCAGTTTACCCTTTTTTTCCAGGTGGGCTGACAAACACAATCGGGATATGAGAATCGCTGCTGACCCGGTCATTTTCGTCGGCGCTTTCGCAGCGTTAGCAAGTTGGTGCCTAATGGACGTGGAGGAAAACACTCGCGCGGTGGTTGTATGGCGTCTTTGTCCGTGGGGTCCTTGAGCGCGGCCGAAGATGCCTTCCTCATTCATTCAGGGGTGCTGAGTCTTTATTGTTGTGCTAATCAGGCACAGATGTGGACACCCCGACTCCAGAAAATCATCCGAGCAGTCTTGACAGCAGACGCCTCTTGGGAGGGAGGGAGGGGTCTGGCCGCCTGGGGGGGCACCATTTTAATTGTTCTGGACAGGGATCCAACTCAAATATGTACATGCGTGAAAATGCTTGAAAAGCTTGAGCTGTCAGCCCCTGAACTGAGATATTTATGACGGTGGCGTGAAGAGGGGGCAGATCACAGAGGGGTCTTTCTGCAGCGTTCAGAAGGCTTCACCTGCTGTGCCGGTTTGGTTCCGCCCCGACTTCGCCAGAACTTTTCCAAGTAGCTCCAATTTTTACAGGACGGTGAGCACGATGGAGTCAAAACTTTCTGGGTTTATTGGGTTGTTTGTAGGTTCTCTGCACATTCCAACCAAAAGCCTCCATAAAATATCCAGATTCAGTTAAAATCTGACAAGCAATGAGAAATACTTAAGTTTAAGTTGAGTTTCAGCACCTCTGAATAGGGGCCACGTTAATATTTCTTAGTGATCAATAGAGTGTGTTTGAATAGAGGTCCAGTCACTCACATTCCAGCCTGAGCAGCTTTAATTAACCCTTTGTACGAGCGAGGATGGTGAATAGGATGTGGCTCATGTCATGGAATGAATGAACTGATGCTGCAGGATTAAGCCCCCCCCCCCACTCCTGGAGGATGATGGGATGTGAAGGGTGGGCAGAGCCACTCTGCTGTTATTAACACCTCGGTTTGCTTTTCCCACATGGCCTCTCAATCCCTGTGGAATGTCGCATCACTGTCTTTGCAAACCAACATCTTCATTTTTAATTTAATTGATCTCTTTTTAAACTTATTATAAGTCTCAGGCTCTTTCTCTATAATCATTTATGTATGTTAAATATGAATTTCTGTTCCTTTTCTTTGCATATGTGGCTGCTAATACAGAGATTTTAAATTCTTTGTTATTAAACAGCTTTTTGCATTAATCTTTTAATCTGACCTTTTTAGATTTAATGACATCTGAGCCTTTTAATTCCTACATGGTTGTATACAGGTGTTGTATTGACCTCAAGCAGATTTCTGTTCATGATTTATGGAAATCAAATGTTGTGGAAAATTTACTTAATGCTTTTAATTGTTACACTCAAGCTTGAAATGAACGCTGACAATGGCTGGAGTTGGAAAGAAACAGCACAAAATGATCAGTCGGTTTTATTGAGACGCCCTGATGCGATCAGGGATCTCTACATTGAGACGTTGCCTTGGTGTCACTTCACATCTATGGATGATCTGGAGCTGTGGCGCACTGGCCAAAAGGCACAGCCACAACTCTGCAAGTATGAGGTTAAGCTCTAAAACCCTCATCATCTAACGTCCCATTGTCCTCCAATCCAGCCCACCTTTAAAAGAAGCCTTTGCTGAGCTCTGCAACAATGTTGCCCATAAGACCCCCCCTAGACAAAAAGAGAGACAGATCTCCTCTTTTCTTCCCCCAGCTCCTTCTCCTTCGCTTCAAGTTAAAGCCTGATCCTCCGATGTGAGAAGCTCTTAATCAGAGGCCAAACAATGAGAGCCCAGATCCCTGCTTTTTGACTGAGGGCATGATCTAATAAGTAGGGGGGCTGGGGGAAGTGGTGGCCTGATCCAGGGGATTACTGGGAGAGATCTGCCCTGGAGAGAAGGACTCCTAGCACTGGAGGAGGGGACAGGAGGAGGATGGGGGTGAAGGATTTTAAAAAAAACAACATTTTTCTCTGCATTTTTCAGAACAGTGGCTCTGAGCGCTTGTTTTACAGTAGAGATTAGCACCTTGCTAATGCTACAGAAGCAAGCACATCATCTTGATGCTGTACCGAGGATGCTGAGCCTCCTGGACACACCGTTGATGTGTGACCCTGCAGCAGACACAGCTCCAAATATGGCCGACCGTCGTCTCCAAACCCACCAGCTGTGTTTGTCCTGGGGCCTTTGAACCATTTCAATTATTTGCTTCGGGGGACACTAAGACATTATTTATTAAACACAGAAAATAACTTAAGTGCGTTCTTCATGCAGAGACGGGGCTAAAAGCGTGAATATGATTTTAGTATCTAAACTCCTCTGGTTCTGGTCGGGGGCTTTATCCACTTTTGGGTGTCGTCTTTTAGATTAAACATACACAGGAGCGAAACAAAAGATGCTCTATTCCTCTTTCCCTTACCATTTAAAGACCTCCTTCATCTTCTGCATATGCCCACCTCTTAACCCGAACATCACCCCGAGGCCCCTTCCACTCCTCCTTCACCTTCTACCCTCCCCCATTAAGATCTGTTGCTTCAGCCATGTGATTGCATCTGTTCATGCACCTACGTTGGGAAATTACCCCGAAAGCCCGAACAGTACTTTTTTTTTGATAGAGAAAACATATGTTTAGATAAAGTAAGGTAGGAGATACTCGTACTGCAGCACCGGCAGCGTTTTTATCCACTCAGATGTCTGAACTTGATATCGCTGAGTGGAAAACTGTCACAAGACCCCTTTTAGGAGCACGTCATTTGAGCACAAGCTTTGGACAAATTTTGCAGCGTGCATTCAAAACGGAGCCAGATTTGTGCTCGGGCCACATCCACACATTCCTTTATGTCAAAACTTTCAAGTAGAGCCAGAGGCTCTCCAACATGTGATGTCTTGACCAGTCAGCAACCAGTCTGAGCGACACCGAATAAGGCACACCGTTAGAGTCTCTGAACACTGGGAGGAATCTGGAGGTGCTGCCAGGATGTTTACCGACAGGCCTTCCTAACTTTCACGCTGATTTTCCACAATATTTCGACATTATTCAGTTTAAATCTCATTTCCACATCAATGGAATCATTTCCTTTGTCTTTGTTTCTGGTGCCTCTTTGTGTGTTTTCATGAGCAAACACGTGGAGATCAGCAGTATCGCGTAGTGTTTTACCACCTGTTACCAGTCAGTCGTGCAGTTTGAACTGAAAACAACTGCGACCGGAAAATCACACGGGAACCATGCTTTTTCAACCTAAAAAAAACCCAACAAATAATCTCCACACAAGAACTAATCTCTACTTATTTCTTCATCCTCGTTAAACAATCTGATAGTTATTTGTCTTTTCTTTTTTCAAAGACAATTTTCACTTATTTTAAGTCAAGTAAAATACTTAAATCCTTGATTTTCCTGTTGCAGGGTTAGTATTTGCCAACAAGGGACCACATGGTGTGTGAAGATTCGTCTTTGCATGGCTCTTCGTGTAAAGGGAGGTCTCTCCTTCCGGGCCCGTCGGAGAGGGTGGATCATTAGCAGAAGCTACTGTGGATGCTTCGGATCTTTTGATGTCCTCACAGCAGCAGCCTGCAGGGGCGGAGCAGCGAAGACCTGGGGGCTTTCAGATCGGAGACCTGGGGTGTCCAGCTGGGGTCTCCGTCCATTCACACAGCTGGAGAATCAAAGAAATCTCTTCCTCGGCGCTGAAACAATAACCGTTTAAACATTGGCTTGGATGTCTTTGAAGTTTAACATGTTTCTGTCATGGGTGACAAAAAAAAGGAATAAATGTGATTACATTTTAAAGCAAAAAACGAGATTTTACTCCATCGGTGTTTGTGATTTTGCACATTTCGGGACTGGAAGAAACGGGAATAACACGTCTCTGTAATAATGGGACCAAAGGTAAGGGCAGGAAGGAAGATGGGAGAAAAGAGAGGAGGCCAGGAAGGAGTCAGAGCACAGATCCGCTTCCATCCTCTCTCTGTGTTTATTGAACTGTAATCATGAATAATACCCTCCATATGTAGCACCTTACCGGATTTCCTTGAGAAGACTCCAGCCGGGGGTCTGCGTTGGCTCAGGCTCCAGTGTTGAGGTTAACCAAACACCGCCTGTACATCCTGAATGTATCTCCATGTTTTGGAACCCTCTGTTGCCAGCCAACTCGCCCCACGTGTGAATAAACCTAATAAAACCATTCCCTTCTGAACGCTGAGCTTTTTTGATGCTGTGAGGAAGGCAGATTTTTGCCTCGCACAACGACGTCCTGCAAAGACGTCCAAAATCCCTTAAAATGACTTTGGTATTTATGAAAGTCACCTGGTGTATGACGGGAGAGTGGGGGCGGAGCCAAAGGAAAGCTACCACATAACTAATGAGGTGAAGCATTTCTGGATGGATTTTTAATTAACATGAATTAAAACCACTTTGAAGTTTTAATCATTAATGTGTGTAGAACTTGCAGCCATGGCTAATATGCTTCAAAGAAGGACACGGCCACACACACACACACACACACACACACACACACACACACACACACAGAGGCAGTCAGCCAGCCAAACAAATAATTAACAAAGTCAGTGAGATTAATTAAAGCAGCAGGGTTCAGGCAGGGTTCAGCCTTCTGTGTGTTGCTGAGGGGGACCCGGGACTCCCAGCTGGACGTGATTATGCAACAAGGAGAAGAAAAGGAGACGAGTGGAAGGAAAACCGTGGCTGTCATTGAAATCCATCTTCAGAGGTGTGTGTGTAGGAGGGCGCATGGCTGAAGCGACGAGCTTCTCCGTTTGAAAAGGAGGGAAGGTAAGCCTGAAACACCTACCTGGTGACTCACGTACAGCCTTGCTAAATTGTAGCCGGACGTTCCACTGCTAAGATATGTAAAAATGGGTCTCATCCCACAGCTGATTTCTGGGATTAGGTGATATTCGAGTCCGCCCGTGCAGGAGTTGGCCCGTGCTCCTGGACATATTCAGCATCTTCAGACACGCCCTCCTCGGTCCCCTCGCCTCTGCTCCCTCCCCCGCAGGCCTCGCCAGCTCAGCCTCTTTTTCAGCCCCGTGTTTTGGCAGCAGCGGCCCCCCCGCATCACAAAGCCCGCGCTGCCAGCTCGTCCCATTGAGTTGCAAACATGGCAGGTAATGATTAACACAAACACACAACAATGGCAGCAGCAGCAGCAGCCAGGCAGCGTGGGAGTCTGCAGCCTGAGCAGACACACTCGGCTCTACTCGCTGTTTTGCTCACAATATAAAGCAGGTTTTTGCATGTGTAGACCAGGTTTTATTGTATTTAACCTCTGTTAGGGTTTCTAGGGCTAACCTGGTCGCTAATGGCACAAGCTAGCAGCTGTTACCGTTGCCATGGTGGGAATTTAACCCTAACAATGGAAGGACATGTGAAATGTTACAAGTTTTTTAATTTATGCAGTCTCTGTGCTAGGGGATGGATAATGCTGCGCTGCGATGCTGCTAGCGTGTTTGAACGGAAGCTAAAACACACTCATACCTTCTGAGATGTTTGCTGGCTGCAGGTGTGAAATTGACAGAAGCTCAAACACGAGTTCTGACCTCCACATTTCCCAAATTCCAGCTATCTTTCACTGTCAGGTATCAGTTTGCAGCTCCCAGCAATGGGAAAAGATTTACGTGCTCATATATGAACAGGGAATGACCAAAAATATGCTTCTAGGTGAAAACGGATACCTTCTGTGTCTTTTTCTCTGTTAATTCAGCCGTGTAAAATTTCAATATCAATGAAAGCCGGTGTTGCTATAATGCGTCCCCGCTGTGAGGCTGACTAATGAGCGACTGGCCACGCCTCGCGCATTCCTCCTGACCTTTAGTCCACCTCACTTTCCCTCCTCTAACCTCACCTCACCCTGGCGATTATCATTTACCCCGACGCTGCCCTTCCCCCCGCCTCCCCAATCTGTTATCAGCTGTCAGGCACCAAGCAGCCCTGGTTCTCCTCATTTGCAATAACATCAGTATGCAGCAGGCTATCAGTGCTATCTGGACCCCGGGGCCTTCGGGAGGGATCCCCCATATCTCTGATGTCATCAGATAAAGAGGTGGAACAGAAGGTCTCGTCCTGGTCCGGGAGTGGGACCTCACAGTCAAGGAGGCCAGTCGGATTTTGTCTCTTTCTGTCCACCAGTTTGACCATCTTTATGGTGAAACTGGCCCCAAAGGTTCCTCCGAGAGCAGCTAGCATGTTCTGCGTGGGGTCTCCATCAACAGTCCAAAAACGTGCCCATTAAGTTGATGAGAGACTCCAAATTACCCCCAGGTATGAGTGTGTGAGGGAGCTACGTGTGTGTTCGCTGGGATGGGCTCCAGCACGCCCCATCACGCAGACAGAAACACACAACACTTCACGGATAATTAATAAATTATTTTGGGCTTCCCAAAAGACCCAAATTAAAATGATGATTAAAAAAAACAGATGTAATTAAGCTGCATTAGAAAAGAATGCAAAGAAGTGAGGTAGCAAAACACGCTTGCTCGGGATAGACGGAACAAGTTCAGCAAAATTCACTTTAATCTTGGCGCGCGTGACAAAAATAGGATTATAAATAAGCTCCTTATTGTCAGCATTCAGCATCATCCAACATGACCCATCCAACAGGACTGACTTTACCAACGGAGATGGACAAACGGCTCATATGTCCAGGTCAAAGGTCCGCTAGATTATTGCTGTTTACCAGGAGGAGATTAGGAAAATTGCTAATCTGCCTCTCTCAAATGAACAACACTGAGCTCATATGTTCATATGATCACATGGTACAGTATTTAAGGGCCAAGACGACATCTACAGCAAGGCATTTTGCTTGTTAGGTGAGAAGTTGGGCTATTATCTTGCTTTTGCTTATTGAACTCAGACATGTGACCGCCACCACCTGGTTTACAGCCTTGTACTCATGAACGTTTTGTCATCCTTCACAGGTTGAGAGCTGTCAGAGGTCCGTCCCTAGCGGAGCCAACGGCCGTCTGTCAACCGGAGCCTTCCGTGAAGCACCAGGCTGCAGAAAGCTCTTTATCCTCTCTAATTCTGGCACCCAGGTCGATGGTAAATGGATCAACCGCAATGAAAAAACATGACGTGTTTACTTTCAACGCTTAATTAAGGGGTGTGTCCGCGGGTCTTTGAATATAGGTGTTTTGTTGAGCAGCAGAGGCGCCGGGAATCCCACCTCGCTCCCATTAGCACAACAACAAAGTGCAATAACATTAGCGCTGCCGGCTCCTCCCTAAACACAGGTATCTCATAATCTGGCATTTTAGGAACCCCTAAAAACATTCTCTTAGCGTGTTGCGTGACACCAAGTCAGGCCTGTTTCATGTGCTGCGTTCGCGTCACCGGAAATGAAAGCACTGGTTCATTTCCTCCGCGTTTGCTGAATTGGTCGAGGATAAACTCCTCCGATCATTTATTCAAGCGAAGGCAGCATTTAGTGACTTTGGAGGAGGCTAACGCGCCGGTCAGCGGTCGGGTCCCGCAGCGCCCGCTGGCTTCAGAACACCTCTTATCTGCTTTATGACTTCCACTCTGCTGCGTTTATTTGTGTACTTTGACTTTCGCTGTAAAGCGCCCTGGGACCCGAAGCACAGCAGCGCGGGGTCAAAGGTCCAATCTGGAATGTATTTCATTGCATATATTTTAGCTAAACTTGTCAATATCGCGTCCACAGATAAAAGAAAAAGCATTCTTTTTTCCCCTTGTTTATTGAGATATTTTGGGGGTTATTTTAGGTGCAGCAGGACCTTTTTTTTAAGCCTGGTCTTAGCTGTAAACTCCTCCAGGGGTCTTGGGGCTCACGTATCCCATAACCTCGTTTGAATCCGGGCCGGGACCTTTGTATGTTGTGATTCCCCTCCACTCCCTGGAACTTCCTGACACTTTAACCTGAAAATTCAGTCCAGCAGCAAGAAAAAATTAAAAAATATGTACTGTAGAATTCTCAGAAGCTGAAGCAACGTTGCTTTAACTTCTTAAGGCGAGCTAGCGCAACATGACCAACTCCCGGAATCCTAAAAGATAAGGAAAAGAACCTTAATCCCGACAGGACGGTACAAAACAAGGGCCCTTCCAGTTTTGGGAGAACCACTACGATCATCACGTCCTAGAATGCCAACATCTGTAACCGTGCGGATGTGAAAGGCCTCTTTGAAGCCCCTGACAACCAGATTTCCATATTTTCCACCCTTTTTTCTGTTTCTAGGGGATGAACTCGCTCCAAACGTCTGCGGAAGGAAAGAACGTTAATCAGCGTTTATCTCCCCTCAGCTCAGATGCGTTTATCTGTCCCGCAGCTCCAACACCGCCCTTCCAATTCAAATGTCCTTTGCGTGTTTTGTTTGCCGACTTTATAAACCTTCCCTGATTCGATCCGTGGCGCGTTGAAAACCGCGGATCTCGGGGCGCCACGGTGCGACCCGGAGTCTTAAATCCTAATTCTCTGCTGGGCCTGATGGGATTAGGGGTCTTGTTTTTTACGATGATGCAATTAAAGGTGGCGATATTTCACCGCGCCACGTTTCTGTGGCAACATAATTAAACGCGTCCTCGACAGGGGCCCTAATGTTCTGTTTGCATAAAGGACCATTAGCCCGCAATAAATCGAGGCGTCATAAATAAAACCGTTTTGACAAAGTGATTTACGTCCCTCGAGGAAGGATACGTCTTTATTTCTTCCTTTTTTGTCGAATTGCCGAAATGTGTGTTTGAAGGCGCACAGGCAGAAGGCCTTTTTTTTATTTGCCAGCTTTATAGTGAGGGGGTATTTGTGTGGGGGTAACAGCAGAGTACCCCTCCCCTCTCCCCTCTGCCCTCCCTCCTCCTCCTCCTCCTCCTCCTCCTCCTCCTCTGGCCGCTCTCAGGCCATTGTTGTTGTGACTGCCGTCCGGAGAGCCGCTGTGTGCTGGAGGAGGACTCTCTCTCTGCTCTCTCTCTACTCTCTCTCTCTCTCTCTCTCTCTCTCTCTCTCTCTCCCTCTCAGCTAAAAAACCCGACAGAGGAGTCTGAGCTTCACATTTTCAGCGACAGAGCTCAGATCTCAGCGGGACGGACTCCCCGAGAAGAGGAGAGTTGGCACAAGCGCTGCGTAAAGACGCGCGTAAAGAAGTCTTCCAACAATAACTGGGACTCTTAGCTGCGGCGCACCCGTCTTCTTTTCACGCAGTCTGTTTCTTTCTCCCTCTCTACGTTGGATCTGTTTTCGCTCTCTTCGTGGATCTAGCACTCCAAAGCCGGAGTGGACTTTGCTCGCAGGGGTTTAGTCGCTCCTGCCTTCGGTCAGGAAAAAGCCCGGTAGCTGCCGTGCGTGTCCCGAGCTCTCGTTTCTGGATTTAAAAGCCTTTCGGTTGGATACACACAACAGCCGAAGATCACGACTGCTTTGGAAGGTGGCACAGCAGAGCTCCAAATGAGGATTTCAGCGTCCGCTCGCGTTGACCGGTACAAGGTGTGAATTCCGCCCGGTGCCAGTCATCACTGCGGGGACCAACCGGGGAGGAAAAGGTTGGTGGAAACAGACCGAGACGGCTGGAAATTCTGTGGAGAGCTCACTTCATTTCAGATTACACTGAGACTCTTGGTGTGATGATGTGAGTTAAGGCGAATTTATTGCTCTACAGTCAACAATTTAGGACTTTTGAGGCAACAGATCCAAAAGGATTTTTTGAGCATTTACTTTTCCCAACGCGCCAAATGCAGCGCGATTGACCAGAGAGGCATTTTAGTAGAACTTTGTTGTGTTTTGCAACACAAAGCCCAACACTTTGTGGACATTAAACACGCACCGAATATTTAAAAGCCAGTTTGCGTCGCTGCAAACGGAGTTTGAACTGTCACACCACGTCTCGATTATCCTGACGGTGATTATTAGTCATGTACACCGGTGGTTATTTTAGCCAAATGTCACATGTTTTAAATGTCAAACGTCTTACGCAACGCACATTTTATTGATCCCAGCGGGCGCTGAATCGATCGCTTTGACTGACGCGCTTGTGGACAGACTTCCACCTGTGTTTGACTCGGAAAACAACTTTGGCTTCTGTGACGAGTGTTATTGGTGTGGAAAGAAAAGGCTCCAGTGTGCCGGGAGGTGAAGAGCGCAGTACAGTAGACGTGTTTTGGCTGCAGCTGAATGCGGCGGAGTTAACAGCAGAGAAAACTCTTTCCTCGGCGCCTAATTGACAAAGAATACGTTTCATTCAGGGAGCTGGTGGAACGGTGTGTGAGTGGGTGCGGGCGAGCGCACCACCAGGATTCTGGCGCCTGTTGGCCTCAATCGCGTGGTCACATTTGGGTTTCTGCGCTGTGGCTTTAGGGGCTGGATTTCCAAAATCCCATGATACTAATTGACCTGATAATTATAGACCGTTTTCCCAAGCAAAACAATTATTTTGAGGTATGGCCATTATCTGGAATTAATATTACAGGAGTGAGAAACATAATTTGTTGTTTAATAAACTGGAGTCAATTTTACAAACGCGTTAAAGTGCTGATTTTTGACTCTGGGTTTTTTTTTTTTTTTTTTGTGTTTGGCTCACCGTGTTGATGCTGTTGCGAACCTGCAGCTTCCTGGCAGTTTTCAAGTGTTTTTCTAAGAGGTCATTATCCCAGGGTACATTAGGCACTGTCCATTGACAAACAACAGGCTGTAACAACCCTGCTTCTTATTCATGACACAGAGCAGCCTGGACAATGTACCGCGGACGAGCGGGCCCTTCACGGGACAGCTGCCACCATGTTTACAACCCGGCTGCACAAGCCCGGCTCAAGCCTCAAAGTCAGAAAATTAAACCCTCTCTTTTTCCCTCAGGATCGGGCTTTCCACGCGCGGAGGCTCTTCCGATGCCTGTGCCCAGGGCGTGAGGCCATTCTTCTAGCCACGAGACACGTCACACGAAGAAGATGTCCAGGGTCACCTTTTGCGCTCTGCTGCTGTGTTTAGTGGACAGGATCTCAGCTCGTGTCATCGACGAAGCGCGGACCAAAGGTAGAGTGTTTTTAACCTGAGATGTGCATATTTATAGCTCAGTTGTAAAGATTCGGCCTGGGAAGGACGAGCCTGTGGCTCCAAGATGGAGAGCAGAAAAAGTTCTCATTGTTTTGGGCTGCTGTAAACTGTGCTACCTGATCCATCCGAGGCCCCCAGGCTCGGAAGTGTAAATCTGCTGGGCTGCATGCCAGCTGTAGAGGATGAAGAGGAGGGGGACTAGAGGGGTTTTTCCTCCGTGCTTTGGAAACACAACAACAACAAACCTTCTGTAACATGTTAGAATTGCCATCGTCTTGTTCACTCAGAGTGGAAGACAAAAACACTCAAACGGGCGCCAGCGCAACACTTTTTTTAAAGATGTGTGCGAAACGATGAAAGACAATGTGGATCGTTGCCCCCAAGGCACCGTGCACACGAGACGGTCTCCCTCCAAGTCTGTGGCCCCCACTTTGTAGGGCCAAGTGAGGCCAGCCAGGACTTGCTGCAGAAACACTTCTAAGGTTTATTTACAGAGCAGAAGAGCGAAGGGGCGACGCAGACAAGTGAGATCTTCAGGGCGCATAATGTCATTTTATTGATTATTCATCTTTAGGTTAGACACTGATTTGTCACAGCTTTAGTCGTAAAAATAGAAAGACTGTTAATTGTTCTCTCCCAGCGTCTGACACCGTGCCAGAGAAATTCCGACGTTTGCTTTGATCCGTGCGCCGGATAAGTGGGTTAGCATTTTTGTCAGGAGTGCATCTGCTGGTCAGACTCGAGCAGCTAACGATGAATGACCACCAACAAACTAGCATGAACACACCACCGTGCTAATGACAGGAAATCACACAATAGCGGGCCTTTCATCTTACCGTTAAGTTTCTACATGTACATTTAAAAAATTGGTATTGTTCTCTGTTCAATAATTATTAGTGTATCGACCAGCCGAAACGACTGATTCTGTCCACTGATTTTTCAGTCAAAGGGGCTTTATGGGCGAGTCAATCTTTGCTTTAGGACATGTCAGCGTGTACATTCTGAGGCTGCTCATTGTGCTGGCGGTTCTTCACAGAGCCCAGCCGGCCGGCCGCCCTGGCTGGTTGGCTTGTACAGGCTGAGCGGTCCGTTTGTGTTGTGTTGTGTTTTGTTTGCCCCCTCGCCTCTGGGTGACAATTCACACTCTGCCGCAAGTTCATCTCCCGGGCAGGGTCCGCACAAGTTCATTAGCGGCGCTCCATCGCGGGTTGGATGCTGGTCAACGGATCTCCGCGTATCATCCTCTGAACTCAGACGGTCACAGTCACACCGGCCTCTTTACTTTGCCTTTTATTTTTCTCCACTGGCAACATCATCCCTGTAGCCTGTTGTGTAGCTTAAGGTGTCACCTCTGCGTGTACTCCGGCAATAAAAATATAAAAAGAGCAAGAACAGATTCCCTATTCTGTAAGCACTTTCAGGAAGCAATCAGACGGAAAATTGCCCCGGAAAATTGCTCGTTCTGAGTGACTGAACAGTGAGTGAGGTCCTTGGCCAGGGCACACATATGCTCCAGTGAGGGAGTGTGCGAGCACATGAATGGGCGAGTGACCCAGTGAATGGACGGCCCTGTCTCTGATGGTGACACGATAGTTGCTGGGTTATCTGGGCACTCATTCACGCTAGAATTAAAAGACAACGCTTGTTGAGGAACATGGTGCACCTCCCTCAGTAAACCTTTTACAGGTAAATTAAACCCACCAAGGTGTGTGTGTGTGTGTGTGTGTGTGTGTGTGTTTCTCTTTTTTTAAACGACAATTTCTGTCTAATTTGTGGCAAACGAGAAGGACCTATTTATTCAAAACTAAATAATGAAATCAATTTCTTTGCAAAATAGCTTAAAATCTGTTTTTCTTCTCAGATCTTAGGGTGTTCAAGCCCCTGGTGGTGCCGGGCTTCCCAGAAAACACCACAGCAGTGGTCGGTGGCCAGGCCAAGCTGGTGTGTAAAGTCCACCGGCCGTTGTCCACCAAGGTCCAGTGGCTGAAGAGGGAGGCCAGCGTGTCTGGACAGACCCCAGAAGCACCGCCGCGCCCCCGCGAACTGACAGTAAGGACAAATTAAATCAGTTTGCCTTTTCCCATGTGGAACTCCTAGTTAAAAAAAATATTGGTGCAGCCCCTGCAGAGCAATGCATCCAAGGTGTACATGCTAAACCTGCACAACGTCACTATGGAGGACGCAGGAGAGTACATCTGCATGGCCGAGAACCCCACAGGGCAGATGATGCAGTCCGCCTGGCTGGAGGTCCTGCCTGGTAAGACGACCCAAATCCACCACTGGTTTCATTACCGTAAATTCCGGACTATAAGCCGCTACTTTTTTCCCAAACTTTCAACCCTGCGGCTTATTCAGTGATGCGGCCAATTTATGTAATTTTTCTAACGGCCGCCAGGGGCGCTCGAGTAGAAAAGGTAAGAGTGAGACAGGTGGAATATATGTGTCGAGGAAGATGCAAGTTTAACGTAACTTCGCGCTTTGTCCATGAATAAAATTAGCATGAACAGACCCTCATCATGGAAAATTTAAGAAGAAATGCATATGACGCAGCTTTCAAGTTAAAAGCAGTCGAGCTGGCTTTCAGTGACTTTTACCGTTTTTTTTAACCAGCCCTGTTAGTGCTGCGCTACCGTATTCCTGCTGTGTTACTGCCGCGTCACAGGCACTGTTTGGAAAGAAAAGCTAAGGTATATTCTTAAAACTTTGAAAACTCTTTCTGTGTACCGTCTTTCTTTGTAAATATCTCATGTTTCAATGTGGGCACATGCGGCTTATAGACAGGTGCGGCTTATGTATGCACAAAATGGTTTTTTCTTTAAAAATGTACTGGGTGAGGCTAATAATCAGGTGCGCTCTATAGTCCGGAAATTACGGTAATTACGCTCATTAATGTAGATACCTCCGCCAGTAAGGTCAATAGTTAATTTTCTTTTCTGATAAATAAATAAATAAATGAATAAATGAATGGCTCTTTCACAGGAACTGTCGCTTCCAGTATCAAGGACCCAGTTGACGATGAAAAAGCTCCAGGTAAAGTGAAAAACAATCGCTTAGTTTGCTTCATTCACTGTTACCTTTGGTCATTCGCAGTCACAAGGGTAGTTTAAAGCAGCCGAACTGTCGGGTCAGAACTGGAGACTTCTGGAGACACTCCCCTAATGCTTGAAATACCAGCTATTTAACTGCATATTGCTGCAGCCAGAACTGGCAGCGAGACTCTTGAAGATGTTGTGGTGACCATCTGTGGGGGCTCAAACGCTGGAATTAACTTCTTTCCTGCCTTCGCTCACTTAGATCTTCAGTGAACCTTCACCGCCCCTCAGATTTAGCCTGTGTCCACTGTCACGCTGCAACGTGTTCATTAGCTCCAGTCCTTCTTTTTCTTTCTCCTTTTTTTGGAGAGGGTGGGGGTAGGTTGGGGGGGCAGTGCTGTGTTGGAGGAGCTGAGAGGGTGTGTATGGAGGAGGATAGGGTTGGTTAGGCCTCCTGGTCTCCATGGTAATTTCATTGTGTAGTGGTGGGGGTGGGTTTCAGGCAATAAGCTGAGGGGGTGTCTGAAACAGGGAGGTGGGGGGGGTTAAAGGAGTAACTGGTGTGCTAGCATGTGTGTGTGAAAGGAAAGCAATTGAACTGAAGCTGAAAAACGCTCACCATGCGCCCGTGTTTCAGCAGATGTTCTGAAAGACTTGAGCGAAGACACGGCAGAGCACCTCCTGCTGGAGCCGGGGAACGTCCTCAAGCTGCGCTGCGACATCAGCACCAGGCCCGGCATGGCCTTCAACTGGTACAAGGACGGAATCCGGGTCCTGCCCATGCCCCGCGTTCAGATCCGCGGCGCCATCATAGAAATCGCAGACGTGACCTACGAGGACTCGGGAGTTTATGTTTGTGTCCTCAGGGGCCACAAAGAGCCCACCAGAAACTTCACCATCACCGTGGCAGGTGGGAAGGCGGCGCGCCTGTCTGCGGTTACCCATGGCTTCTGTAACAGTCAAATAATATGAATTGTTTCCTACATTTTCAGATTCACTGGGATCAGGTGATGATGATGAGGATAACAACTTGGAAGACTCATCGGCAGAGATAGAGAACGACCAGGTTTACCTCTCCAAAGGTGCGTAATTAGGCTCAGTGTGACACTGTAATTATGCAGAATGAGCATAGAAGCGCCCTCCAGGCCTCAGCACGTATTGAATGTCCTCAGGTCCCTACTGGACTCACATCCAGCGTATGGAGAAGAAGCTCTACGCTGTTCCTGCCGGAAACACGGTGAAGTTTCGCTGCCCGGCAATGGGCAGCCCCATGCCGAGCATCAGGTGGCTCAAAAACGGGCGTGAGTTTAGGGGAGAGCACCGCATTGGAGGAATCAAGGTAAGCAGCCTGGCTTCTTCTCCTGAAGATAGACTGATTCCTTTATGTCTTTTAACAATCCCATTCATACTTTTTTTTTTTTCTAGCTAAGACATCAGCATTGGAGTTTGGTAATGGAGAGCGTGGTACCTTCAGACAGAGGAAACTACACCTGTGTGGTGGAGAACAAGTACGGGTCCATCTTTCACAGCTACGTCCTCGACGTCCTTGGTAAGTTTTGCCCTTTTGTTGGAGTATTTCTTCTGGTTTAGTTATTAGCATAAATCCTCATCCTACACTAGCATACTAGACTTTTATTAGCATGAGATCTGGTTCACATCAGTCTGGGCGGATGAATATCTCTAGTCTGAGTGTGGGAGAGAGGGGAGTGTGACGGCTTTGGGATGTGGACGGCCAGGCATCAGTACCAGTTTTCAGCCTGACCTGTGACAGAAGAATCCTGCGTTCCGCGGTTTGTTTGTTCATTTGTTCGCTGTCTGCCCACCACAAGGCCAGTTTCCGTCCCAGTCAAAAGGGGGAGAGGACTAACGAGATGATTAATAGGATCAGAGAATGAGAGTGGCCCCAGATCACAGGAAATCCCTTCAGCAGCAAACAAAGATGCACTAATTGAACAGATTTTCATTCCAAAAATGACATTTTCTGCATATTAGCCATTTTTAGATGTTTGTTTGCACAACAGCAATGTTTGCCAGCTGCCTAAGAGTACAATGCCTAGTTTATTATGTCCTATATTTAGTGTATTCCCTTGTTAAACATGATTCTGTCTCTTAATTGCCTGTCAAACCTTGCCTGTAAAGGTCAGCCTGGCACAGATCACTCATCATTCCGTCTCTTCCATCTCTTCCACAGAGCGTTCTCCACACCGGCCTATCCTCCAGGCTGGTCTGCCTGCAAATACCACAGCGGTGGTGGGCAGTGACGTCCAGCTACACTGTAAGGTCTACAGCGATGCCCAGCCTCACATTCAGTGGCTCAAGCACATAGAAAGGAACGGGAGCAGCTACAGCCCTGACGGAACACCCTACGTTCAAATACTCAAGGTCGGTTCTGAACGGGGACAGAAAAAGTGCGCTCTGTTGAAAAACTGGTTTCACCAAACGTGGAAGACTTGTGTCGCCGTGCTGGTTCACGTGGCTCTTCTCTGCCTGTGTGGCGCAGACTGGCAGTTTGAACATGTCGGACGTGGAGGTGCTCTACCTGTCTAAAGTCACCATGGAGGATGCAGGAGAGTACACCTGCCTGGCGGGCAATTCAATTGGGTACGCTCATCAGTCTGCCTGGCTCAATGTCATTTCAGGTAAAGAACCAACAACCAGGTGGATTTGTTGCAGAATTGGCTCCGATACTTCATGATCACGATGTTTACTGATTTATTACTACAGAAGAGGAAGCAGCAGACGCTATGGACTCCATGGAAACCAAATACACCGACATCATCATCTACGTCTGTGGTTTCCTGGCTCTGATTATGGCCACCATCATCGTGGTGCTGTGCCGGATGCAGGCGCAGCCCAGAGGTGAACCGTTCGATGCTCTTCCCGTACAGAAGCTGTCCAAGTTTCCTCTTCGCAGACAGGTAAGAGGAGCAGTTCGCAACCAGCCAGTAGGGACTCACGAGGCCAGTGCCGGAGCTAAACCTCACTTTCTGGTCCTCAGTATTCACTGGAGTCCAACTCATCAGGAAAGTCCAGCGCTTCACTGATGAGAGTGGCTCGCCTCTCGTCCAGCTGCTCCCCCATGCTGGCTGGCGTTTTGGAGTTTGAGTTGCCCTATGACCCAGACTGGGAGTTCCCCAGGGAGAAGTAAGTCATCAACGCTTCAGAGACTCAGCGTTTTACTGTTAAAATAATGCAAAGTAGTTTTTAGCTGGGTTTTGAAATTGCAGGCCATAACAACACTGACGTATTATTAAAATGCCTGCCCCTCGCAAAGAGAGTATTTTGAGTTTGGTTTGGCGATTGCAATGCAGATTCATTTAAAAACGCCGGTCGCTGTATGCAGGGATGTAAAAAGAAACAAGTCCACAACCCGTTTTTGCCTTCCACAACCCGTATTTTAGAAAACCAGAGTCTTAAATCATGGCTTTGTGTAGTTTTCATTGAGATGGTTTTATTTTCACGGCCTTTCTCTCGTGTAGTTTAACGCTGGGCAAACCTCTGGGAGAGGGCTGCTTCGGACAAGTGGTCCGAGCCGAGGCCTTCGGCATCAACAAGGACTCCCCAGATCAAGCCACCACTGTGGCGGTAAAGATGCTAAAAGGTAGGAAAGAAACCATGGCCCAACGGGAAATACCGTCAGCACAAGGGGACGCTCTTTCCTTACGTGATGGTTTTGTCCAACAGATGATGCCACAGACAAAGATCTGGCTGACCTCATATCAGAAATGGAGCTGATGAAGGTGATGGATAAACACAAGAACATCATCAACTTACTGGGAGTTTGCACCCAAGACGGTAGGTTTCTGACCTGTGGCACAACCCTGACTGTTGTCTCCTTTGGTTAAACAATGTTTTCCTTCTTGTTAACACAAGTTGTATCACACACACTGTCTTGTTACGCAAACGATGCTCTTAACTCCATCCTGGACCGTCTCTTTAATGTAAATGACAGCCACGGTCTAATTTGGCGTGTCAGACTTGTTGGTCCCGAACCTTGAGGCAAAAACCCAATGGAAGCAGCCCCTCATCTGGTCTATGTTCTCCTCCCTGCCCTCAGGCCCTCTGTATGTGCTGGTGGAGTACGCCTCCAAAGGGAGTCTGAGGGAGTACCTACGGGCACGGAGGCCCCCAGGCATGGACTACACTTTTGATGTGACCAAGGTGCCTGAAGAGCAGCTCACCTTCAAAGACCTGCTGTCCTGTGCCTACCAGGTTGCCAGAGGGATGGAGTACCTTGCATCTAAAAGGGTGAGTCTGAAGAGCATCTTTGAATCGAGGTTTGCAGACAATCAAGGACACAAAGGCAGCCTAGCCAGTGGTTTTTACACGGCACACTTGATCTTCAGAGGGCAGATGTTGGTCCAGGTTGTCCTCTTTTTCTCTGCTCTTCTTGTCTTCTCGTCCCCACCTACTCTGTTTTGTTCCTTTCTTTTACCCAACACCCACTCTGTCTGTCTGCTTCTTATCTTTACGTCTCTCTTGGTTTCTCAGCCAAGAGGCCGCTGCCGCTTCCGAAATGTTTACTCCTTTTTCATCCTTCTGTCCATCCCTTTGGCCATTGCTTTGTCCTTTTTAGCGCCCGTAAATCTGTTAGCAAACAGGCAGCAGAGCCCTGGTCTGGACGCAGGCATCAGGTTTCTGGCTGTAAGAATGCAGGAGCCGGAATCTACCCCTCCATTAAAGGGAGACCCACAAACCAAGACTGCTTCATTCTGTGTATCCCCGCAAATCCCACATCTATTTCAAATGAAAACCAAAATAAATTTAATGACATCCATTCAGTGTGGGCAAACAGCACTTTTCTTTTTTCCACACAGAATGTTTTTTTTTACTTCAAACTTCAGCATTTCTGCATAAAGACTCTTCAGTTTTCGAGCATTCATCGTGTGCTGACTTTACAGCAAAAGATTTTCAGCCTTCACATTTAGCTCATGTGACACTTTTAAACTGATTTAAATTCTCTGTCTTGCAGTGTATTCACAGAGATCTGGCTGCAAGAAATGTCCTGGTTACAGAGGACAACGTGATGAAGATCGCTGACTTTGGCCTGGCGAGGGGCGTCCATCAAATTGACTATTACAAGAAAACTACCAATGTGAGTGTTTTGTAGATTTTCATAAGGCTAAAATTATTTGTTTTTTTTTACTGAACCAAAATATAGATTTTTGTTCAAGTAAACAACTTTAGGTCTAAGCCTGTAAAATTCATATTGTTTTATGAAAAGACAAATCCTTTGGTCAGGATGTTTGTGATTGTTTAAAGGTCAGAGCTACCAGGCTCCAACCTTCATTTTTAAACTCCTCAAGGCAGATGTCTGATGTTTTCATTGATTGGCAGCATCTTTAATCGGACTTAATTAGAGAAGGGTTGCGACAGGCGGGGAGGTGCTGGGGTGGGGGTCAGCATAGAGAGGTAGAATCCGGTCGAGAAACACATCAAAGGAGAGAGTGGTGATTGGAAACGGGGCTAACGCGGTGGTGTGCCCTGCAGGGACGGCTGCCGGTCAAGTGGATGGCACCTGAAGCCTTGTTTGACAGAGTCTACACACACCAGAGTGACGTGTAAGTGGAACTCACCGTGCCAGAAAGAACATTTTCATCGCTAACCGCGAGCTTGAGCAGCCTCGCTGATGCGCTTGCGTCTCCTCTCAGGTGGTCCTTCGGCGTTCTGATGTGGGAGACCTTCACGCTGGGTGGCTCGCCCTACCCGGGCATCCCTGTGGAGGAGCTCTTCAAGCTGCTGAAGGAGGGACACCGCATGGATAAACCCTCCAACTGCACGCATGAACTGTGAGCAGAAACACACCTTTTTACCTCTGTAGTAAATGTCTGCATGACATTACTGCAGATACTACGACCTCTCTGCAAAGCTGATCTATTTTCCTTATTTTGTAGATACATGATGATGCGTGAGTGCTGGCATGCTGTCCCCAGCCAGAGGCCGACCTTCAAACAGCTGGTGGAGGAGTTGGACAGAGTGCTGCTGTCCATCTCTGACGAGGTGGGTCACACACACTTTCACTTATTGCTCACCGCTAATGAGACACACACACACATTCTTCTACCCGCTGGTAAAATCTGTTATCCAAATCTAGTGGGAAGACTCCAGCGTGTTTGTTTTTCCTCTAACCCTCAAACTTCTGGTTCGCCTGCTCCCTTCGAGCAGTACTCCCCATCCTGTGAGGACACCTCCAGCTCCTGCTCATCTGATAACGACTCCGTTTTTACCCACGATGCCTTGTCCACCGAGCCCTGCCTCCTTGGCTACCACGACGTACGCTCTCGGATAGATGTGAACACGGCACTGCGGTAGACCGGAAGGACCCCTCAAAGACGCTGACGTTACAGGCAAATGACTGACATGACACATCCACATTGGACGTCCATGGTTGCATTTTTAAAGTTAGTTTTCCCATCTGACCTTCATTATGGTGCCAGATGAAAAGCCCTTATTTAGATTATAGGTGGGCATTTATTCACAAACATGTACGCGCGTGGAGCACTGAGGCTTGTGGGCTTCAACAGGCAGTGAATGCATTTTTATTGTATTTGGAAGAAACAAGGACAAACAAGTTGTGGTACTTTGGACTATCAGCGCTGGCACTGTGCCCGCCAGCAGCTGAAAAACCTGCGGCACTAAACACAACAGAAGAGACCCCGGTACTCCCCAAACTCTTCAACATGCCTTCTCGCGTAGGGCGATGGACAATGACCTCCACACAGACTGAACCCCTAAAAACGGGGCTTGAGAGACATTTTTAAAAAGTTTATTTTGCTATGCTAAAACAGAAGAAAGTGATTGTTAAATATAAATCTCTTTATATAAGATTATTTTACTTTTTGTGCTAATTATTTAAAAAGAAAACAATGGTCTTATATCTCAGGAGCTCTCGTGCTAGAAAGATGCTGTACAGACAGTGCCTGAATTTATGATTTTTCTGTGAATATATTAGAATATTAAGATATTGTATGTACCTATCAAACTGCGGAACAGATGATTACCTTTTAATAAATTATAAACTGCCAAGATGCATAAAATTAAGTGAAGGTTTTTGAAGGCAATAGAAAGGAAATGAATCAGTTGTTTCTAGTGCCAAACCTGTCACAACTACAACGCTCTTGTCATGTTTTCAGGTTAAATCATGACACAATGCTGTTATTATACACGAGAGCCTCGTTGCCCTCTGGTGGTCGGCTGCAGTTTGGGTTAAAGCCACGCAGTGAAGCGAACACTCTTCATGTTTTTACGCTGAGGTGAAATGCATCATCTGGCTTCAGAGAACCACAAAAGAGGTTGGTTAACATTACAAAAGAAACTTAATGTAAAAAAAAAAATCCTATTGATCTTGTGTAACCTAACATTTGTGCGGTTATAAAAAGAACATGACATGTAAAGGTGGTTTGAAGTTGGCAAATTGTGAAATGAAACCCTACATTTGTTGTACTCCATAATTACTGGAAGTCCAGCTTTTTTACTGTTGGATGAAAACCACCAACATTTTTGGAGTCATTTAATGTTTTTCTGAAGAGAGTGTTCCAAGAGAGAGAGGTTTAAATTCAAAAGCAACAACTCTGAGACATCATTTTTGTGGTCTTCATCTAACAACAGCTTCACTCCTTTAGCCTAAACACGAAGGCATTGTCAAAGACACTGGCTCCGCGGTGGGACCGTAGGGCGGGGGGATCCAGCATGAGGGGACTCTGTTGGGGAGCTGGCCCAAGCCCACTGTCACTGCTGAAGAAGAGGGCAGGCGGGGGAGTTGGGGGATAGATGCTGAATGTGAAAGCCAGTGTGATTGATTTCAAATAGAGTGGAAGGGGGAGGGAACCTCCTTTGTCTGGCTGGGTCCCTTCACCCAACCCAATCTGTTGGTGAGGGGTCCTCAGGTCTGCAGCCTGGCTGGACAATGAAGGCCTTGCAGGCGTAATGGGTGTGACTACAGACCAGAAGAAGTCTGTGTGTGTGTGTGGAGGGGGGTTAGCATGTGGTTGTGTGCAAATCAAGGAGGCTCGGTTTATGATAATGGCTCCTCTTCTCTCCCAAATGCCCCTATCTTTATCTCTGTGGCCACCATTTTTTAAATTAAAAATCCTAATTCCCGACAGGCTCTGGGTTTGCCCAGATACAATAGTTCACGTACAAAGATAAATATTTAGGTTCCTGTCAGGCTCCCACACCGGCACCAGTACTCTGGGGTCCACTTTCTCATTTCAAATGTTGGTTTTAGTCAAAGCGCCTCTAAATGCCCCGTACCCCCGTGTGTGGAAGCAGTCTGCCATGTTGAAGAGAATGACCTTCTTTGTTTTCTGTGCTGTTGATCCAATGTGACACAGTCGCTCCTTCATTCTCAAACAAAGTCATTTGCATCTTTGCATTCCATCTGTCTGCTTTTCTCCTAGATATACGATCACATATCCTCAAGAGAGTTATTTTAGAAATATCTAATTTATTTGTTTATTGTTTCCTTTTTATATGAAATAAAGTGTAATTTAAAGTAATGTAATGGTGTGTGGATCAGTCTGTCAGGATTTGAATTTGTAGTGCCTTTAAAAATGAAAACTCCCAAAAAACTGAAGCATGTCAGGTCTTCAGGGGGTCGTTTTTAAAGAGGCCAGGGACCATACATCCTCATCCATTCATCGTAAGACCGATTTGGAAAGGTTGTTTGCCTTTCCACCCATGGGCAGAAGCCTCATAATCGACAGTCTTTGGGCTGGAATGCCGAGAGAGAACCTACACAGACTTTGGGAGAACATGCGCTCCAAACAGGGGAAGTTTCTGACATTCCTCAGCATTTAGAGTTTTAGCCGATCTCCAGAAAATCCTGTAAGAAGTGACTCCTCCAAGACTGCCGCGGTTCTGAAACAGTTTTTGAGCTAAATCCGGACTGAGATGAAATCAAAACATCTGTCCAAACATGTAATTTGCTCCAGAGCTAAACTCCACCCAAGGAAACTTTCATACATGTGCAAAACAGGAAGGAGGGAGCCGGCCTTTTCATCTGGAGAAAATAAATCAGTGAGCAATGCATATATTTTCATCTGTGGACTCAGTGCAAGCTAACTATTATGATTGCAGAAAACACTGATTAGATATGTGCCTGCTTTCACCTCGGTCACCTTGCATATGAATAATTAAACAAGCAGATGCCAAAACTGATACCATTTCATTGAAAAATGTACTGATTTTTTTAATTAAATGTCCCTGAAACCTGCTGCTCTCAAATTAAAACTAGGACATTTCAATATACAAGATCTGTCCCTGAAAGCAGAAGACTCCCAGGTGGAGCCTGGAGAAAGTGACAAAGTCCAGAAGGTGGAAGTTTGCGTAGTCGGTCTGGGCTGAAGGTGGAGGTGCAGGTAGGAGAGAGAGCAAACTTCAGTTCCAACCGGAAACACACGTAAGACACAAAGAAAATGGAGTCTGAGAAAAAAACCGACACGAGGAGGATGAAAGACAGAGGTGGACACGGAGCGAGAGACAAGAAAGAAGAGATGGAGGTCAAAGGTCAAGAGGAGGGAGGAGAAGGGCAGAAGTGATCTTGGTCATTCCAGCCTTTTGAAGTGTGCCTGTGTGTGTGTGTGTGTGTGTGTGTGTGTGTGTGTGTACACGGTGTGTGGTCTCTTTACTTATGTGTTTGTCTTTGCCTCCATGTACAATAAATCTTGGTCCTAGAATCAAAATCTCTCTCTTTCTCTTTTTTCTGACGGCCTCTCTTGCTTCACCTGATAAAAGTCTCCATCTAGGATTTGTGTGTGTGTGTGTGTGTGTGTGTGTGTGTGTGTGTGTGTGTTACTTGATATCATTAAGCTGATTTATTTTTGAGTCTGTCTGTTGAGGCAAACCAAACACATTGGTCTCTTCTGGGATTTTCCTTCTGATAAAGAGCCGAACCTTGACGGACCTGCTGTTGTGGAATCGCTGGGTTTCCATATTCCAGCTGGTTGTTTTAAAGAACCAGAGTCTGAATCAACAGACCTTTGTATTTAGGGGACAGTGTTGGCAGCAAAGAGACAGGAAACAGGGCGAGAGAAGGGGCGAAGGAGGGGGAACATTCTGTCACAAAGATCCCCAGCTGGAAGAAAACTGGCGGCTCTGCGGCCATGTGGCGTGTGTAGTAACCTCCCCGGCCGGGTAATTACATTTCAGAGTCAGGAGTCATGCAACTAGAGTCCAGTCTGCAGCAAACGGCTGCTCTAAGTCAATCAGATTTGCTGCTTGGGGTGGAGGAGTCCCAACTTCAGCTTTGTACATTTTTTTTTAGAAAATTAATAAAAAGGGTTCGTGTTTCCTGTCTTTTGTGAGTTTGGGTCAATCAAAGTTTCTCTTCAGCTTTTAACCGCATATCTGTGCTGATTTTAGTGAACTGGCAGCACTTCCAAGGATGAAATCCTCCCAGGTTGGAGTGAACTGCAGCTAATTGACTGTTTGTGGGTTTAAACCTACATCCGCAACGAGAGAAAGACACATTCCGTTATAAATACATTTTCAGTAAATTCCGTCCTGTATTTGTTAAATCAACAGCGGTTATCATCACCCGGTAAATTTCAGTAATCAAAGGATTAGATTTGTTATGAAAGCGCTAGGTCTAGACACTTTGATCCTCCAAAAGGCAAGAAAATATCAGTGGAAAAAGAAGCAGAGATAAAATAAACAGGGCTGTTGACACTGTTGCTCTCATCTTACTCAATCCCTAAAACATCATAGCTATTGTAGAAGCACAAGTAGCCTAAATATTTAATTTTCCCCCGAGTATCAAAGCGGTTCTCAGACCTCCATCATTTTCAGAGCTTTGCTCGCACAAGAGTGCTAAATTCACAGCCGTGGACCGAAAAAGATGCAGAGCGGTAAAATAACAGAGACGCGGGAAAAAAATGTATTTAATTGATTCGGCTTTGTATTTGTTTTATCGCGCAGTAGCTGGTGCCAACAAACCATTTATAGAGCCTCTCATCATGAGCTTTTACTGGGACAAGTTGGACTGAATATCTTATCAGGCAGTCTGTAGAAATGGGACACCAGAGACATGAAGTTAATGTTTGTTTAAAGTTTAACCACTTTGTTAAAGCACCCTGAACTCTGAACCATCTGCACAGATTCCAACTGTAGCAGCCCACTGCTGAGTGCGTGTGTGTGTGTGTGTGTGTGTGTGTGTGTGTGTGTGTGTGTGTGTGTGTGTTGCTCTACTTTGTCTACTGACCTCCGGAAGTATTTGTGATTCACTCTGCACACACACAGCCAGTGATAAGGCCAGGAAGAGAGTGTGTACACAGGATGTTGAGTTAACACTGGGACAACACAAAAGCAGATTATCACAGTCAGAGCCGCAAAAACACAAGTGCTGGATCCATACTGGTGTCTGCTGACACAGCCCACTGGGCACCCAGACAGACGGACAGACAGACAGACAGACAGACAGACAGACAGACAGACAGACAGACACTAAAATTTCAGTCCCCAATATCAGTAAAAAAGTCAGTGCAGCTTCTCTAGTGGAAAAGCGATAATTCTACAATTTGCTGCTGCCTTTCTGTCCAATATTTCGGGTTTTTAATTATTTTTTCGGCAGTTATTATAAATTGGATTTGCCTAAACATGTGGGAGACAATTTACCAGATCTACCAACGCGGTCATGTTTTATACATCTCGACTGTGACAGTTTGCAACAGACTGGATCCGGTAATGTCGGCCTGGCCATAAACTGTGGTAACCCCCCAACAGGCTTCTAAAATTACCCCAAAGAGAAAAAAATGGACATACAAAGCCAAAGGGAGTATCTATTGTACCGTATAATTTACACAGAGAGAAATATTTCATTTTGTGTACATAAAGGTGGAGAATTCTGGTCTGTAAATCTCATTCATTACAGACATCGCAGATATTATTACAGACAGAAATGAGCCATTAGTCACCTTTGTTTCTCTCCTCAGAGCGGGTTTGGTGAGCACTGAAGCACATAAAGAGCTCATATTGTGATAATGTTAGGACGCCCCCGCATCCTGAGCTGTACATGCAGACAGGAGGGGCCCCACAGTTCTGGTTAACCCCCCTCGCCTGTCTCCGCCGCTGCCGACTGGCCCTCGTTATTTATTGCGCTGTAATTTCTGCAGACTAATTGATTTGGCTCAGCTTTCAGGCTGCAGGGAGGGAGGAAGGAAGTCAGGCAAGAGGGAGGAAAGTGCTCGCGTGTGTGTGTTTGTGTGTGTGAGGAAGAAAGTGTTAGTGAAAAGATATGAAACATGTGTCTTGGAGATAGGAAGGCTTTCGATAATGAAGGTAAAGAGGAGTAGGAAAGAGCAAAAAATATTGCTGTTTTTCCTGGAGACTTAAAACAAAACTAATTAGAATCATTTTATCCTTTTTTTGATCCTCACACTCCAGTGAGGACAGATGGTATCAAACCAGTGACTGATTACTTCTGTCCAACGGTGCAACTGGGCTCCCGGTGCTGCAGAGCAATCAAACAATCCAGCATGTGCAAACATGAGCTAGTTTGATTATTTCAACCAGACTTAACAACTGCTTTAGGGAACATTTAGCATGAACATAAAGGAAACCTGAAATGTCTGTAATTGAGACTGAATGTGATTGGACACGCGAAGCGCCACGCTAATCTAAGCAGCATTTGGCTTGTGGCTTTCTGGCTTCATTGGATTTTTTGCAATTTATAGCTCCTTGCTAAGTGCTTTCGGAACAGAAAATGAGGGTTCAATTAAATTATCCCCTAGACGACACTTAGTAAAGGTCACTAACTGACTGGGATCAGCCTGTTCGATGCAAAAAGCATTAATGAAGTGCAGTGCAGCTGGTCGGTCAACAGAAGGCTTTCAGGAGACACTGTTCCACCGTGCAGACCGAACCCCAGCCTCCACTCCTTTTTAGACGTGATGGACAGCAGGGGATGAGTGGAGGACAAATAAACTCCCCCTGCTCTGGCGCTAACATGCTTTTTTATGTTCCTGTGAGTAGCTCTTCCTGCAAAGTCCATTAGATTTAAAGAGCAAAACAAAACAGAGAAACTTTTTATTTCAGAGAGTGCACAGGAAACAACACGGGCGGGTTTATCAGCGCAAACATCTGAACGACACGTGGCTAAACCTTAAAAACACAAAATGCTCACCTCCAGCGTGACAAAGGCCAGCCGAGTCGCTCTTCCATAGCTTAAAAAACTGATATCTGTAATAGAACAGGTCTTTTACGGCATTTTATTTGTGCATATAAACAATTTTGCAATCTATGTAATGAGTTGCATTATGTAGGTTTACTTTTACTTAGACTTGGAGCATCTCCAAGTCTAAAGGAGTTTAATTAAAATGTGAGAATAGTTTGATCAGACCCAATCTTATGAGTCTTTTATGAGTTTATGTGTTGTGATGCTATTAAATATTTGTGTTTTTTTAATATATGACCTAAAATATCCATAACCTGTGATATTAGAACATATTAGAAAAAAATTCTACCCAGATTACGCAATAATGTGAGTATAGACCAGGGTGCGCCGCCCCCGCGCTCCACCAGGGGATGTAGCTCAGTGGTAGAGCGCATGCTTTGCATGTATGAGGCCCCGGGTTCAATCCCCGGCATCTCCACTCGTTTTTTTTTTTTCCTTCTCAAAAACCCAAAGATGTCGGTACAAACACTCAATGCAGCTTTGGCTTCATTCTGATGAAGGTTCATCTTCAGTTTTACTCCCCAACTTGTGAGGCGTCGCAGTTTTGACTTAGCTGCAGATATAAACACTAGTCATTCCACGCCGCATTTAGTCAAGTGAGCTTTGTTGTCATTTTTTAACACTTGTAACAATGAGGTGGCTTAGCTAAGCTTGTATTTACATTTTCAGTTTTAAGGAGTCCCTGATATAAAACATGCTGTGTTTTTAAAAGAGAACATCATTTTCGACATCTGGTCGCCAAGAGGTTCAAGTCATACCGCCAAACAACCAGCATCGTCTGCTGATTTCTAGCCAGCTGTCTTTGTTTGCCGCCAGTCTCACCACTTCCATCATTTTTTGCAACTAAATAAGAAAATAATAGACAGAAACTGATTATTCAGGAGGGCATTAAACAACTTAGAAGGTGTAAAAGCAGAAAAAAAACCCCAGCAGATGTCATCCAGACAGGGGGTCTGGCTCATTCCTCTCACCTAGATGCTTCTTCACCTCCCACTGCATCTGTTCATTCTTATCTTAGCTGATATGGAAGAAGTGTTGATGCAACTGTTGTTCTGTTAAATTTGAATCTAAATTCTGTCACATTTGCATCAGGAATGTAGCAATCCCACTATAACTGAAACCTAAAAATCAAAGCTGTGACTCAAGAATTTAACAGCAAAACGGTCCATCCCACTTTGAAATTAAAAATGTTAAGGTTTAGGACCTTGTCATTAAACTGCGATGACCCTAATAAATCTGGAGTCCGCAGCATCGCGACGCCCCGGCTCCGCGGTTTTCAGGAACTCTGCTTCTTGTCTGTTAGTGCTTGGAAGACCACATCACAGCTTCATCCACACATGGCAGAGAGGTTTCAGGGGCCGTGGCCATATGTGAACGGCAGTAACTGGCGGTGGGTGGTAATTGCCTCGGCGTCACAGTGCGGGTGTGTTTGTATGTATTTGGGGTGTGTGTGTGTGTGTGTGTGTGTGCACGCGTGTGTGTGTACCCACTGTGTCTCCACACTGTCTCGAGCTCTCTGGGCTCTCTGAGCTGCTGACAGTTCCTCATTAGACACTTCATTACTGTCAGAGCAGCAGAAGCAAATCATCTAAAACTTGCTTTTCACTCCAGTCTCCCACCAGAGTAGACATGCAACGCAGGATTATAATATCTCAACAAAAAGGAAGGAATGCTGACGTGGAAACGAACAGTTTAGAGTGCCACCTTAAATATGGAGTGCTGTGGCAGCTTCTCCTGCTGTCCTGCGGCAAATTTGACAGAAACTAAAGGGATTATCTTTGCCTGGGTGTGTTTTCACACACTCCACAGGCATCCCTGGAACATCTAAATAAATGTGTACATTTCCATGTTTAAGTTCTGATTTCTGTTTTTTTTTTTTTTCCACTTTCCTCACGTTAAGCATGTAAATTGACAGGTGCCGCATATGCGTGTGGGATCCATGTTTCCCTCTTTGGAATGACGGATAGGAACCAGAGACCGTGCTTTCCCTCAAAAATGTGACAACATGCCTGAAAAGACATAAGCTGCAGCAGCTGAAAATGGTTCCAGACTTGCTGTGGGCTGAACAAGGACCAAAGCAGTTGGTCATTTTGACCGTATTTGCAGTTACTGTAGCTCGACGCAGCTTTCCAGAGACATCCAGATGGTGTTTCCACCAGCGTGAAGTTTCACACTTCTGTCCTAAAGTGTGAATCAGGCAGAGGATCAGTGTACTCAAGGCAGAGCAAGAAACTGCTCAAAAAGCCAAAGATGCTGTTTAATCACTATGGTGAACGTAAGCGCAACACCCTTAGGACAAACTTTACAACACATTGTTGTCTAAAATTACCCACAAAAAAACAAAAAGTACTTTGTTTCTTTAACATCTGGCAGTTTTCCTGGTTTATAACCTATAAAGTTTGAAGTAATCCAAATGAATTGCTGCAAACTAAATTAAATCCTTTTGAATTGTTGGATGGCAGCTGAACTGTGAACAAATACTTTGAGTCTTTTAATTGTTTTTTTTAACTTCTGATGCAAACAGCTTCAGGGGCCACAGTGCACCAAAAATCCTGTGATTTCTGTATGATAAGAAAAGAACATGGAGACCACGGGGAAAGCCCATAAATACAAGATCAGATCTGCTGTATATCAAAGGAACAGGGCTTCCCAAAGCTGCACAAACTGCATTAGATGTTCTGTAGATTATTCAATTATTTTAGGATTGTTCCCAACCGATAACAGGAAAATTACCACCAATAAAGTTTTTGCTGAACTCTCTTTTATTTCCTCCGTGCTGCTTTCCAGGTAGAGAGTGTGACTGTTATCAGGCTAATTACCAGATCTGCAGTTCCTCTCCACTTCAGTTCTCCTGCAGGAAAACAGGAAGGTAGGATTAGAGTGACGCACTGCGCTGAGATCCGGAGAGGCCGGATGAAATGCAGGCTGGAATGTGTGTGCGTGCAAGCATACACACGCGCGCACACACGCACAGAAAGAGAGAGTTTTGAGGCGCACAGGCACTCCATCCCCATTAAAACCCATTAAGTGATCATGAGCAAACAAATAGCACAAACAGCTGGGCCTTCAGCAAAAGGTGGATCTAATTAAAAAGTCACGGGGTGAGTACGATGAGGAGAAAGCCAAGAAACAATAAGGCCCTCAGAGTGCAGCCAAGAACACCACAGAAATGTTTACAATTTTGCATTAGGGTTCATACCACGTCGTTATGAGGAAGAGGTGCTCATTATGGCCTTTTATGGGAGGAAACAAACAGTCTCCTGGGACTTGCATATTTGTTGAAATACCGGGATGCCAAACAACACTTAAAAATTATTTGTGATTATTCGTGGCTGCAGTTAGGCAAGAAAACACACAAAGTTATCTTGGACAGCTATCTGTGACCTTGAGAGATGTTAATTGAGCGGAAAGGGGATGTTAAACATCCGTTGGTGGGGTTTACTGTGACTGTGTATCCACACACACACACACACACACAGGCACGCACACACAGCAGCAGCAGTGTTAGTCCCAGGCTGGCCTCTTTCTGGCATTATCTCATGGCCTGAGCACTCCCGCTGCCTCCGAGGTCAGCCAGCTCTGCACACAGAAGCATTACATGCATCTGCCTCGCATTAATCGGCAAATTATAGAAAAACCGCAAGTCGAAAAACATTACCCATGGTCCAGAGTCGAGGCGGTGGGATTCACACGCACACTTGCGTGATGAAGACACTTTTTGTTTTTGTTTTATGCTTCATTTTGTTTCCAATATATCAATAAAGACCATTATCAGAGACGTGGCGAGGCCTCGGTTCACAGGCACCTGCTTTGCTTGGAAGGATTTGGGTGTGTGTGAGTGGCAATGTTTCTATGGAGACCATTTATAACTGCAGGGACCACAACTAAATGAATTCACATGAGCTCATGGCAGCACAGGTGGCTCCTGCAGCATTTCTTCAGAGCGGAAAGAGCCAATCAGCCGGAAAAAAGCTACAAATCAGCGCGCAGTGAGAGTTGCGACGCGGAGATCGAAAAGCAAGCTGGTCACTTTTTGGGGTTTGTAGAAAGCTGTGCTGTGCTGTCTAAACCGTACGGTCCACAATAACACACACCATGACAGGCATTTGTACTTTCCTGTCTCCCTCTTCTTCTCCTCCTGAACCCAGCTGGTTTTCAGCAGGATGGTTCCCTTTTGGAAGCCAGATCCTGCTCAAGGTTTCAGGAGTAGTTCCTGGGTTCAGGCTCTGGGTTTCTGATTCATTCAAATCTGATTCACAAGTATCTTTTATTGGAGTTTTAAAATCTTACCCAAAGATCTGTTTTTCGTCAGCCCGTCCTTCAAGCTGTGGCTGTGTTTTCACGTCGCTCTCATCATCACCATTATCCGGTGTCTCCATGTGACCGCCGAATGTTCTCTGTGGTCGGATCTTCTCGTTCCTTCCCATCCCTCAGATATTTCTCTAACGAAGCGGTGGTTTTGCGTCTGTTTTACTGGCTGTCCTGCCAAAACACAGCAGAGAGATTTGATATTAACAGTATCTCATTTTCTGACAACCACAATGATCACCAGGTGTCTGTGTAGGTTCTCAATCGTCCAGATCTTCGACCACCTGGTGGCGATTTTAAAGACTAAATTGTAATTTTCTGATCATATCTTAAAGTTTGCATCCATCTAGCTAATTTTGATTGTGTTCTTGCATACATGCATTCCACGCTATGAAACCTTTTAGTAAAATCCCCCTTAAGCCCAGTTTTTAGTCTTCAAAGGCTATAAAATCAGTCTTTTCTTCATCTCCTACTTTCACATGTGATGTTCATTTCCTGAGAAATAAAAAAAAAAGGTTTTAATTTGCCTCATTAAAGCTAAATGTGGAAAGTATAGAATGTGGTTTAAGGTTTTCATGCCATTCAAGAACCACAAGTAGACACAAATAACAAGCAAGATCAGATGGAATAAAAAAAGAGGCAGAAATAGAGGATGTAAGGAGGAAGTCGTCACTATTTTCATTGCATGGGTTAATGTCAAAAAATGACATTTACCTACACTGCATTTTCTGACCAACTTGACCCTCAGATATTTGGATCTTTAGGTTTTACTTTAAAAAAAAATTAAAAATTAAAGAGTTTTACATGAAGAGGAATAAGCAGACTACACAAATATGCTCGTATCGATAATAAGGTTAAGTAGATTAAAGCTTTAAAATAGGAAGAGTTGTCACAAGAGATGAATTTAAATGAACCATTCATGAACGCAGCAGACTACACACAGCCACAGGCACAGAAGCAGCTTTCACGGTGGAGGGTTCCAGCGGTTCAAACTGATTCCCACCCAGATACAGTCACTCTTTCACCCCTACACGGAATCTGACAGGGGCGTGAAAGCAGCCCTGCGAGCTTTAGCATCGGATGAAGGTGATTACTCAGGAGGAAAAGAAGGCTTTTACGAATAAACAACACCTTTGAAAGTGATCTCGTCTGCAATTCTAAAAAATGTCCCTGATGAAGTGAACGTACGTGATCGACTCGGGACACACACGCATCCCTCAGACCCGAGTCTGTGTTGCCAATGGAAATAAAATCAGCCTGCCTCAACTTGTCTCTGAAGGTTTAATTGTGCTCTGACTGCTTTATTACCTCCAGAGCTCCAGGTACTTGGCTTCGCTTAATTCTTTCAAGTGGTGTGTTGACAGTGAAAACAAGCCGAGGGAACAAAGGCCAGGAGGGATCCAAGGATCTGATTGCACAGCCTCGAGCCCACCGTTTGGCTCAGGCTACAATGGTTTGGAGGGAAAGATGGATGGTCATACAAAGAGTTTGGAGGTCTGCCAATGTGCAAGTGCGCCTGAGGTTTCTTTAACATGTCCGCTGGAATGTCACCTCAGCCTGAGCGGTTTCACTTTTAGGAGGAAGAGGAGTGGTTTGTAGTTGGTTTAAAATGAGCGTGGTGCGTGACATCTGTTTTTTTTAAAAAAGCCTGTTTTAGGTTAATGACAGTGATCAGAAACTGAGGTATGGAGGTGTGCTAGTGACGTCTGCATTTGGAGGGGAAAATATGATGAAAATTTGTGGTTTTCTGATTTTGACTTAATCTCTGCATAACTTTGTCTCTGTCACTGTTTTGTCAGGATTATGTCAGAGTTTTTGATGACAGTAAGAGAGAAAAGGCCAGGTTTCTTTGGATCTAAACAGTAATTTGTGCAGGTAAATGTGAGACAGTGTGGTTTGGATAGTGGGTCTCATTTTCTTTTACTAGAATAAATTACAATAGATAAAAAAATAAATACATGTACTGCTGGCGTTGAGCTGGTTTTATTTTGAGAGGAAGTAATGATGTAGAAGGCTGAGGAATTATGAAAAAAAGGGGGACGGTGGGGTAGATTGGGTTTAGGGAGGTGAGGGGCGAGAGGAGAGGTGGCAGATAGGAGGTAAAACAGGAGGATAAGGGGCAGGAAGGAGTCCAAAACTCTTGGGAAACAACAAATCACTGGTATAACCAGCAGCAACAGCTGAAAACATTTTTAAGCTAAACTTTAGGTTGTATGGATGAACCACTGCTTCCCACATGACTCATTTAAAGCATTAACAGAAGGAATCTCCTTCCACTCCTCCAGAGGTCCTCTGGCCATCCGTCCACCTCTTCACTGGCTTACTCTCCTCCCCTCCTTTATCTCCAACCCGTCGCCAATGCCAGCTGTTGTTTTGGAGTTTGTGAACACAAGGTCTGCAGGGCAGGCCCCAGACAGAACCTGGGAAATCTTGAGGTCTAGAAACATGCTGTTGTTCACTCGTTGGTATTCATCTATATTTGTTTCTTCTTAAATTAAAATTGTCCACACTTTGCTCCTTGGATTGTAAACTGTTACTTTGTGTGGTTGAGGATGGTAATCCATCACCTACTTTGAGCTAACATTGACTCTTAAATGGATGAATGAATAGTAGTTCTTTGTTCGTATGGAAAACATACGCTTGTTTTCTTTAGCTGCACAGTACTGACAGGACATCACTAAACCCTGAAAGACACTTTCGGAGCCCCTCAACTTCCGAGACCTTGACTCAATATGAGCTTTGTCCTCAGAATCAGGGAGGAAAGGTGAGCCTGGGCTGCCTGAACCTTGACCTTTGAACCTCTGAGGTCACACGTCCCTGGAAGCCATTTTATTTCACAGGGCAGCTGGGAATCCTTCAATCAAATGAACCGCACACTGGTGTATTCTGCTACCAGATAAAAACTTTTCGTTTTTTGGTTCCGAGGACACCAAAAAGTGAGGCGGACCTATATGTCTGACACAGTTTCTGGGGAACCTTATATGTAGACGCACAACACAGGTAGCAAAATGTTAGCTTGTCAATTCTGCAAATAATGACCTTCCGCAAGTGTTTAAAAGTGTTTTTATCTGTCAAGGAACACTCCAGTGGAAGTCATACACAACCTGCGTTATTGATGCAGACAATAAGGTTTGTGTTCCTTTTTTTTTTTTTAATCTTATTTGTTTTTAGGTGAAATTGAAATGACGGTATTATCACTGTTGCTAATAGGTAAAAGTTGACATAAACATTAAGGTAAAGTTTCTAGTGGAAACAGATATGCATATAAATAAGAGAATATCCCGAGATTGATACACATGTTTTATATTTGTTGATTTCATTGTTTAACGTTTATTTTTTTGTGTGTGTGTATTTTAGCCCTAACAGGTACAGGAAGAGCTGTAGTCATCCATTTATCCGACACAGGAACAGTTCAGTTGGTTTGGAAAAGGTTTTTCTTCTGGCGGGTTTTGTATGTTTGACCTTCTGACAGGTCAAATGTCCCCGATGGCCCAGAACTGATCAGTTCAAATGAAGAACCACGACCAAGAGTTGACCCAGGCATAGCTGGATTTCTTTTGGATACAAGCAACATTTTCCCTTAGTATTTTTTTGGAAATCACAAAGGGTTTTTGTACCAGACAATAACTTTTTTTTGATAGGGAGAAATTTGGTAATCTCTAAGATAAATGGGAAATCCTCATTGGAGAAACATTTTTCTTCTTGATTCCCCTGAAGTTTTTCTATCTATGTCTTCTTTTTTCACCTGTATCCAACTATCTCCCAGTATGATGGAGGAGTTTTTCTCTCAGTCCAGTTTTTTCCTACCCTGAATGTTTTTTCTTCCTTCTCTTTGGCAGCAAGTATTTCTCTAAATCATTTGGATTAGTCTTTTCTGAATTATGGTCTTGATTTGAACCCAGGCCAGCCTTTTGAGAGGGTAAGTTTGTTTTTTGCAATGTTTGTCATCCCTTTTCTGCTTCCAGTGTTTAAATTTTAGCTTATTTGTATGTGAACTGAAGATGTTGGTTGATAGAAGATAGTTGCACCTATTTATTTCTCTGTCAGGTGAGCCAGCTTAACTAATCATCTTTTTTTTTCAAACGATGTTCTGATCAATCCACCATGTGACCCTGTTGGACAGATTAGCCTGAGCTGCATCAAAGACCAGGTCAGTCCCATCAGTCAGCCACACTGACCTTTAACCCTGAACTGGAGTACAAAATCACATGTCTCCTTGAGCTACGCTCATACGTAAAGATTTATCTTCATTTACACACTGTTATAGTTTGGATGGCATTTGTACTGGGCTGTTTTTACCAATTTTAAGCACTATTTATTCCACTCAGTCAACAGATAGACTTTTAAATTGTGTTCAAATATCAATATTGATGCAGATTTTAAGTGTAAATTGGGCAACATTTTCCATTTTAATGGGTGGCTGGGTGGCCCCGAGAGGATGTGATGAAGTCCGACTAAAGCACTTAAGTCCAGCCACGGGGCTCTAAGCGAACAATGAACAAAACCAAATCCCTCAAACATCTTCAAAATGTTTCACTTGTGCGACGCGGCCTCTCTTTCCTATTGGCCATTCAGTCAGGATATGGTCAAGTCAAGCAGCAAAGCCACACCGCTGTGCTCAGTCAGTTAGGTCTAAGCTGCATTCACAATCTTGTCCTGCAGCAACAAATGTGACAGCTCTGCTTTCTGGGCCTTCACGCCGACGTCATGACACTTCAAGCGCTCGTTAGCCAGCGTGCTGCCTCCTAACGGGGCACAGTAGCATCTTCAGAGTCTGAGTCCTTCCAAATGATAGGAAAGCAAGTTAAAAAACACTGTTTACTAATCATTAGTCACTTTTCATGCAGATGGAGTTCTGTGAGGAAGGCTTTGCTCAGCCGATTGTGACGTTACTTCTTAAAAAAAACCCACATAAACATTCACATCTTGAAACGTCTAAATCCCACAGCCTCTTCAGGGAGTACAAACATTATTAGGCATGATGCTAAGAGGCCGCAGGCTTCCTTCCGATGACCATGAAGTAGTATAAATATGGTTTTTTATGCCAAAACGCAAGACTGACATCCTGCTGTGAATAATGTGCTAATTAGATTTTGCCTGTGGTTGCTGCCGTAATCAAATCTATCCGGTGCTTCGGGGCCGAGAGGCTGAAACCTGATCTGATATCCAAAATATGCAACGGGCCATTTCTCCAATCTGTTTCCTTTCAGTTCCTGGCTCACTGTGTGATTTCTGTGTGTGTGTGTGTGTGTGTGTGTGTGTGTGTGTGTGTGTGTGTGTGTGTGTGTGTGCGTGTGTGTGTGAGAGAGAGAGAGAGAGAGGGTTTTACTGTTTCTCTTTAAATAATTGCTATTGTAGATGCTTTTGTACAAAATAATAAGATGGA
>CAAE01014536.1:700588-745933 GCA_000180735.1 Tetraodon nigroviridis | reverse complement strand
CCAGGCCAGCACGCCAACCCAGGATTTCCTGGCTTATGCTACAAAAAAAATATAGTCAGACCTTCCGGCTGCCCAGAGAATAAGAAAACTCTTGTATTTCCCAAAAAGAAGGGCATGATGGGAAAACCTGGCCTTGGGGTCACTTGGTAGGTTGTAAAAAGAAAGGAGGCGAGGAGAAAACTGGTCAGCATCAGCGATTGGAAGGATCAGACGGCCTCTGCGGCTAAGGCGCGCTGACCCAACAGGGCTTCCAAAAGCAAACACGGGCAAGCCGAGCGCTGTCTTCAAACACAACGCCACTCCAACATCAAACAGCCTAAATCTGACCCAATCTTCCCTTTCTCTGTCGCATGAGCCTGCATGGAAGCTGTCAGGCCTCGTTAGCGGAGAGACGCCCACCGCCAGCCTGTCTGCCGTCCTAACGAACTGACCGCCTGGCTGTCTCGCACGGTCGGCCTGTCTGACATCTCCTACCTCCGCCGGCTGAAGCGCGTCCCCGAGGTCAGCCAAGGAGAGGGTAGAAGCTGCGTGACCTTTGGAAGTTTAAGGATTAATACGGTAAAAGTGTTTTTGAGACGATTTAACTCCCGGAATGATTTTCAGTGTCACGTCTGCTGTAGGATTTGCACGTTTTCTCAGAGTTAAAACCTGCTCCTTTCCAGATCAGAACCCAGATCAGAAATCCCGTTTTTATTCATGCTTTTCTAAAAACACGCTGTTGTCTCTGGATTCACACCAGTCGTATGGTTAATTAAAAAAAACAATGGTGAGTAAGTGGAGGATGTGATCTTCCTCCCTCCTGCCTTCCTCCCTGATCCTCCCACCTTTGGTTTCCTGAGGCCTCTGATCTCCTGATGAACACAGCATCGGGGATTCTCTCCTCCCTCCCTCCTTCCTGCCATCGCTTCCTCTCCCCATCTCATCATCCTTTTCTTCCTTCTCCAGAGGACACAGGCCTTTAATCAAGAGGCCACACGGAAGCTTAGAAACCGAAAAAAAAAGTTGTTATTCTGCAAAACCAAAGCAAACGATAAATGTGCACATGAGTTAAAGTAGGAATCTCATTTTCTGCTTCATATAATTCATGTTACTATCTCAGAAAGACACAGATTCAAGCGTGAAAACCTTTCCGTGCACTGGTGTTCCCTCCCTGCAGCTGACCGTCATACAGAGGTAGAGAAACCCACACGGAGGCAGGAGTACCGGTGGCCGGGTCTCACCCCAGAGGTAGAAACTCCCCCCTGGAGGGTAGCAGCAAGACACAGGAGGGTTTTGTGCTGAGTGGAAATCTGAGAGGTTGTTAGTGATCAGCACCAAAAGCATCCCTTCATTCCCCGAAGGCTCCCTTTCATTCGGAAGACAAAAGCTGTCCCGAGAGTCGCTGTGAAGGACACGCAGACTCCGTCTTCGTCTTTCTAAACCAGGATTTTTTTCACTCTTTTACAGATATGACATCCATCCCTCCATCCATCCATCCATCCATCCATCTATTTATTTATATTTATTCATCCTCATAATCGTTTCCTTGAGAGGGGGGCCGATGGTGTCCTGTGGAGAGGTGGGGACGGTGAACCGTGCCTCTTTAAACGAGCAGAGGTTAACCCAAATACAGGTGTTGGGTTCAAGCAGGGCCTGGTTTCCCTGCACCGTTCTGGAGGCTGAGCTCTGACCTGCAGCATCCTGAAAGGAAGCCATTGTGCCCTTTTCATCGGCTTATCTTCCTCGCTCTCTACCGCCGTGTTTTCACTCAGCCCTGCTGATTGTGCTGCAGCCTCGACAAGAAGTAGGTGTCAGTCCTACACCTTTCTCTCTCACCTCTTTTACACCTCACCAGTAGGGAGAACTGTGACAAGGATTTCATGTCTAGTTTTGTGCCGTTTTTTTCAAACAATCTCAGTCTCAGACTGAAACTGCTCCTTTCTGCCTCCATCAGGGCTCGGCTGCGATCTGCTTCACACCGGCGGGATCAAAGCCTTGAGGGGGAGGTCAGCCATTTTTCCACAGGGGAGTCCTTTCTCTGAGAAAGTGCAATAGGTTAGAATATCAATGAGACGTGCCTGAGAGCGTAACTGCTCACCTGTTGTCTGACCGCAGCGCCGCTGGTGCGCTTGCTGGTTGGGGTTCGCCGTCTGGTTCCCAGTGAGCATTCTGACACCAAATAAATCACCAAGACAGTGACGCTGAACTTCAGTCAGCGGAACAAAGCGGAGCTCGTTCGGGAGTCTCGTTAAAATGCAGATATTGAAGTTCAGCTGTGTGTTGCAGAGGTCACAACTGTTAAAATGCTTGGGAAATGCCGACTGGCTAAGGACCCATGCACACACATCTGATTAGATGTCATTAAATAATCTTTTTTATTGAATCAAATGAATTGATTGCAAAAGAGATTATAAGATGACAAAAATTCTGGATATTTTCCAGTTGTCTTTTAATTGTAATTAAATTGAATGGATGTGCGTGAACATGCTGTTGCTCATAGGCAGCAGCTGTGATTCTGACTGAAAAAAAAAAACCCAAACAAAAAAAACGAAAGCAGCGTAAATGAAGATTTAGAAAACATCCGTGTTGATTACGAATGAGCTCCTGTTGCAGACGTCAGTGAAGTGTTGCTGATTGTCCATTTAGAATTGCAGGTTGCCAAATCTGAGACAGGACGGAGAAATCGGAAACACTCAGTTGATCCAGCTGTTTGCTCCCTTTCTCCCCTTCCTCCCATATCTGTCTTAGGATCCCTCACACACTCACCCCTGCACCACCCCCCTTCCTCCTGGACCTCCAAATATCAAGTGTCCGAGCGGAGAAGAGGGGGAGGATGTGGGGGTGGGTGGGGGTACAAACAGGTGTCTGACTGTTGCAGCAGCCTGCTGGTTGGGCCGCTACAGGTTTTACCTCATGCTCTTAGCTGCTCTGTCACACACACACACCTTTTTACTAATATGTTTGTGAGGACTTTCATAGGCAAATGTAGTACCCAGACCGTTACCCTAACCCAAAGCTTCATCTAAATCTAACCCAACCAAATCTTAACCCTCAAATTGTCCTTTAAAGTTGTGACAAAAAGCCTAAATGTTCTCACTTCCCAAAAAGGTCACACACACGCACACAAACACAGGAAGACATATACACACATCTTCATCCATGACATCTGAAAATTCCTTTGGATTACTTTTAATTCTTGTGACAGATGGAGAAATGATGGTGGTTGTGTGTGTGTGCGTGTGTGTGTGTGTACACCACTTTCACTTGTAATATGACTACTTGTCCACCTGCAGAAGGCAGTTAAGAAAAAGACCATTCACTCTCTCTTTCTCTCTCTCTCCTTGGTGTGTGTGTGTGTGTGTGTGTGTGATAGACATGCCATCCAGAACAACCAACAGAATATTGACACAGAATAAAAGCAGATGCAGCTCTCTGAGTGGATGTAGTACGTTAGTATTTCATGCAGGTTGTTAAAATCGACCTTTTACTGTGCTGAAATCTGACTGTTGCAGCCAACGGTTTGCTCGTGAAACCCGATGACGCGGTTCCACAGTTGCGTAGTGGTCAGGTAGCGCAGACGGCAGATGTGGGGCTTTCTCCCACCTGTGGGTGACAAAGTGCCCGGATGAGCGATGCCTTTATGCCCAGCGGCTCTGCTGTCATGAATACTGATGCTGTTCAGCTCAAACCTGGTGGGTTTCCCCCAGTTTCTAACTTGGTTTCTGCTCTTCTAGTTATCGGGACAGGTTCTGTCAGCGGTCTCTGCTGGACTCGTCTGTGAGCGGCTGGAATTCAGACCCAAGACAGGTAAAGCTAAATGATAAAATGCTGGTGACCCAAAAAGTCTAAAAAAAGACTTTTGCTAAAGAGAAATACAAAGATTCATTTGAAAAAATGTTGCCACATCTGATCAGAGAAAGACGTGTCTCCACATCAAACAGAGATTTTTTTTTTTTAACAATAAAAGGTATAAAAATGGTTGTCACGAGGCCTGCAAAAATTGTGCAGCTGTCTCCAGCGCCCCCTCTTGGCTGACTGCAGTAACACAAGAACCCACTCCCCAGAAAGTCCTGCCTGATGTCTGCAAAACATTTAAAAGTCATTTCGCAGCATCGCGGTATCTGCTTTTTATTTATTTCTTTTAAAAGGCCCTTTTTTAGGCGTCCTATGCTACGCCGGCCTTTCTTCCTGAGTGGTCTTTCTCTGGTTGAAGCAGTCAGACGCTGCTGTTTCGTTTTAGTCTACATTTGAGATGTGAACTTGAAACTGTGTCTGAGCAGATTAGTGACAGCCAGACAGGCAAAGATCAGACGCCATAAAAAACCTTGAGTGACCTCATGGGATTGATTTTTCTTTAGATCTCAGGAACACATGGCTTACAGAGGAAACAGAAGAAGACACGAGAGTGAAGGAGAGCTGCGGCACTTCCTCCCGGTGACCGGCTGAGCAGACGCGCTTAGCTTTCCCATAAAATCCCTGAAAACGTGGTAAATATTCTTTTAAATGAATGTGCTGTTTTTGAGGGCAAATGTAAAGTTTGCATTGGAAAGTATCCACGTTATCTTAACGACAACCGTGGTGGATCTTTGGCCAAAGGGCCATTTTTCAAGATTCTCTGAAGTTAATTACATTCATGTGGAACACAGAGACAAAAAGGCTATTTTCTGTCTTTGATTCATGTTCTGTGGATTTATGTCAACACATTTGTGACGACTGCAGCTATAAATTAGGTAGGATTTTCTTTTTTCTTTAAATATTTTCAATGCTGACTAAATTTGCTTGAAAGCTGCAGTGATGACAGAGGGAAGCCCATGAGAGAGCTGGGTCCTGCTCAAAGGTTCCTAGGTTCTTCCAACTAAAAGCAGATTTTACAACTGCGTGTTAGGGTAAACTTTTTTATTTCAATTTTGAATAAACAAAACTAAATCACTGAGTCAGTGAATGCAAAGAAAGCCTCTGAGATCCTGTGTATTGTCACCCGTCACACAAACCCACTGTGGCAGCCCCATGAAGGACTGTTTCTTCTAGCACATCTGTTAGCGGATACTGTAAACTGATCCAGCTTCTGTATCAAAAAAGTGTGTATTTTAAGACAACACTCCTCTTTTATCTGAAGTACAGTAACGTTGGAGCCCATTCATCTGCAGAGCAGCCTGGCTTTCTCCTACACTCCATCCTGATGTCACACTTTACAGAAGAGCAGTTTTCAGAATATCAGTCTTTTTCATGTGTCCGCAGGAGGCACAGAAGCTCAGTTTTAAGGCAAGTCTTTTAAGTTTTGGGCTAAAATGATATTTTGAACTGTAAGTTTGAGTGTGTTCCATTGGCTTGGTTACCCAGACTGGCCAGGGCTTTAATGCCATTCTCAATAAACTCTTGTTAGTATTCTCCCTCTGTTTTAATCAGTGCGTGGAAAATTGCAAGTGAAGTTTTTTGCACTTTCATCCAGCCGCATCTAATAGGCGACATATCACGAAAACAGTTTTATAGGCTACTAATCCGAGCTTATTTCGCCCTGTAATGGCACGGTAGCGTCGATTGGGGGCGCTGTTCGCGTCCTGTAAGCGAGAACAATATAGATCGGCGAAAAAGCAGAAAATTATTATGCCTTTGAGTTTTTGTAATGAGTAATATTAACGTGTTTTCTACTTTTTTCTTCGTTACAGTCCCTCAAGTCGGGTCCCGGCCTTTAAACACCGGGCTCGATCCCCCGGTTTGAGACGATGATGCGGATTTATAAAAGGGTCAGCGCGCCACCATGTGGACACAGCGGGTAGTACACCCGTCATCATGGCCGATGACCTGACTGTTTAAGCTTGAGGTGCACGGCTGTACACACACATTTAGGGAAATTACTTTGAAGAAAATTGAGAACAACTATTCACAGTAATAAAATACGTCACCGACATTGCCCCCCACAACGTATTTGTTAATTTTTCTTATCGAGCTTTATATTTCACACAAAAGAACAAAAGCAATCTCTTCAAAGTTTAATTTAATGCACAAATTTCTGCATAATTGTCTTTTAAAGAACTTAGGAATTCACAGAACACCAAGCACAGAAACAATAGAGGAAATGAAAAAGGCCATTTTCTTTTTTCATATTTTACACCATCATATATAAATTACATCTAAATAGATGTTCTCATTTATTCAGAAGCTTAAAGACATTCACTCCTAAAAATATTCAACCAATCCTTCTATAAGGACAAAGTAAAAAGAAAAGAAAAAAACAAATATTTCAATATTGACATCAGTCTTGAAAATCTTTGCACTTTACATCATAATCTCTGTTATTGACAATAATTACAGAAAGCTTTTAGAAGTCTCTTCTACAGTCTAAAACCCCCATTTTCACAAGACCAGAGGGGTAAAACTGAAAGCTCTTGAACTAAACCGTACAAAAAAAGCTCCGATTTCCAGGGACTCAAATCAGCGTTGATCCCTTTAGTAACACTTTCCAAAAGCTTGAAAGTTGAAAACAACATGTTTAAAAAAATGACATCAAACACTAGAAAAAACAATCTGGTTGAGGTTAGAATCTGTAATCACAATAACATTCAAGTTAAGTCCTAACATGATCTTGACTGCAGTGTTTCTAGAAGTTTGATTGAATATGTGTCTCAGCTGTTAGTACGGAAACATATTTGTAGTAATACTGGAAATTTCTTAGAATACTGGAGCTGTGATGCTTCAAAGAAGCATCCACAGTTTTACATTAGCAGCTTCTCGTTAGAGTGACCGACACCTTCAGTTGTAACAGCAGATCATTAAGAGAAACCTCTTCAACAAAAACGTTTGGTTAAAGAGCCGCCCTCAGTCACATCTTCACTTACAAAAACTAAACTGACCCTTTATCTTTCAGTAGTCTGCTGGTCCTGAACATCTCTGACCAGAACCGGTGCCAGAAATCTGCACCACAAAGGAAAGAAAGTGGCGTATTCATGACCCAAAATAAGGTGCGTTTAAAGCCAGAAATATTCACAATCTGTGATTCGTCATTCAATTTCTGAAAATTAATACAACCAAAACTTGAAGAGTTCATCGTGTGGAATATTTAGTTTGAAATGTGTAGTAACAAGCAAATTCTGTCCATTTTCTCAAATGTATCGACTATATTTTTGAGATGAACCAGCATTTGTGAGACGCTCTCACAAACACCGAGCAGCATCTCAAAGTTCACAAGTGTGCTGAAGTAAAGCGGCCGCCAGGCGGCGCTGTGGGCGTTTACTTTAGCCAGACGTGGTACCCATAAAACCTCCGAGTCTACCTTTGAAGGGCACCTTGGAGGCTGTTGAGCTTCTTCAAAGTTTCCTTTGAATCAGCTTCTTGACATAAACGTACAGTAGAGCAGTAACTCGTACCAAAACCTTTCCATGACAGCAGCTTGAGGGTTTGTTTTTAAACATTATCCACATGTCTCAACCTTCACCTTTAGAAGACAAAATGGCAGAGGAGTGCCTGTCTTTACCAGCTCAAACCATGAGCCGTGCTCATGGCCAGAGCCAGCAGCAGGTTTGCGGGCTGGTGTTGAGTGACCGTTTTCAGGCGCGTCGACTGGCAGACGTCAGGAGAAAACCCACCAGTGACGTCCTGGAACGTCTCAAAATTCAGGACGAGCTGACGTTTTTAAGCAGCAGCCAGCTATGTTTTCAGAATTTAAAAAAAGGAATGTTCAGAGAAATAAAACCGGTTGGAGTCTGACGCGACTAATGGTGGGAAAGAGAACCGGAGAACCTCAGACCATTTCGCTAGGCGTCTGACTTTGAATCGAACCAGTTTGAGAATATTTACACTCCGAGCAGAGGCGGCAGATCCGTGGCGGCTGACGTCACCGTGGTTTTAAAGGGGCTGTTTGCAGTTCTGGGTCCGTCCCAGTCTGCCTTTAGGTAAAGTGGTACTCCTCCGAGTACTGCGTGTCCTCAGGGGTGTACTGGTTACCCCCAGTAGCAAACTGGCACTCCGCGGTGTACTGGTTGGTGCCTTCCTGTGATTGTTCTGCAGGGTTCTGGCTCCCTGTGGTGTTCAGACTCATCTTCTTCACTCTTTAAACAAACAAAGGGCATAAAAACGCATCCGAATGTGACAAACGCATCAACAACGCGTCCGCTGTGTGTCCTTACTGGTTATTGTGTTTGGCACCGCTGATGTGAGACTGGTACTGCTCCACAGAGTTCAGCTCGATCTTGCAGATGGTGCAGGGGTAGCCCTTCAGCGTGGAAGCTGGGCGCACAAGAGCGGAGGATCAGGACACGGAGCGCTGGAGGCGTGACCTCGGCGCGACCTCGGCGCGGGTTCTGACCTGGAGCCGTGGCCGGCCCGTACGTCTCCATCAGCTTCATCTTGGTCATCTGCTTTCTGTGCTTCTTGCCGACGTAGTGCTGCTGGGCCATGAGCGGGTTGTTGAACGACGCCTGGCACATGGAGCAGAAACGGTTGGAGTCCTTGTTGTCGTCTCCGCCGCCGCCTGCCGGCGCGCTGCTGGGATCCTCTGCTGGTTTCTTCCGGGCCTGTGCCGCTGCCGCTGCCGCTGCCGCTGGTGTTTGAAAGGCTACTGGAAACCAACAATAGCAGAAAAAGGAAACTGGAAAGGAGCGGCGCCGGAAGCAGGCGGGCTGTACACACGTGGAGCCTGTGGACCGGTGGACCTCAGCCTCAGGTTCTTGGCGTGAACTTTGCCCTGGTAGTGCGACTCGGCCACCACGGGGGAGGAGAACTTCATGTTACACACATGACACACTTTGGATCTGTCCGTGTCTCCGTTGTTGCAGTCCGACTGTTGGAGACACAAAACGTCAAAAACTCCGTGTTTTCAAACCAAGGAACTTTGTGCCGAACGCTGAGCTCTTTTTCTGTGGTTTTCAGGAGAAACGAGTGATAATAAAACGTGACGCAGCATTGGAACCTCCAGAGGAGCCAGATCTTTTTGCATTTGGGTCAGCCTACATCTGTGCTGCTGGGCTCGGCTGGACACCTGCTCGGCTGCTGCTTCAAAATCCGACAGGCATTTCTGCTCCCTCCTCTACTCGCTGCTCAGAAACATGTTGCTCTTTCTCTGACCAGTGTAACGTGGACTCCTGGGCGGGAGGACGTTTTACTCACTGTGTCGACTGTAGGCAGTTTCAACTTTTTGAGCTCGGGTTCCTTCTGGATGTGGGTGGAAAAATAACGCCGCACTTTGTTTGCATGTTTCTTGCTCTGAAAGCACAAGAGAGAATCTGACGGTGTTTTGATGAAGAACTTCAGGATCGTGCAAGGTCGGCGCGGAAATGACGAAACTTCACACGATTATGCAGATGCTAGAATAAGGCGTCTTTATTCCGCCACATTGCATAATACCATAATAATACAGTGCATCAAACAGTGTTTCGAGCTATAGTTTTCCCCCTTACCGTGACGCTTCTGGAGTGGAGAGCCAACACCCCCGGCAGAGTGAGCATCGAAACTGGCTGGGCGTCCGCGCGCACGACCCACAGCTGACTCTGCCCGAGAAGGCTCTTCCTCCGTTTTTTATGCTGCTAAAGGTGCATCACAAGGAGTGGGACTGGCCAGGTCCCACGACCCTGAGATGCTGGCAGCTGCTGGTTATCAAGGGCGTCTTGACCTGTTCTGAACATGTTGTGAGAAAGCAAGCTTGGTGCGCGTACCCGCGGTGGGAAAGCAGGAAAGCATGGCGTGAACGCGCAGGCCTCCCACAACGGTTGCCATGGGGCAAAACAACAAGCATCATAAGCGGGTCCCGCACATCATTCCACTCCTGGTGTTTTGCACCATGCAACTAGTTAAGGAAATCCTAATCTATTAAATCATTTATTATCTGCAGTTATGGTTAGCAAGCTTCGCACGTTTATCAGCGGTTGCCCTGGGCAAGCCAACAAACATCATGGGCGGCTCACGCATATCAGACGGTAACACAAATTTACTGTCATTTTCCCAAACAAATGGTGCTGCTTCGCATTGGTCACAAAGCTTTTGATGCTTTTAAATTCCGTGTCCAAATAAGAGCACTTCTTGATGTTAATTAAGCAGCGTCGGCTGTGTCGCCCAGAATAGCAACAGCATCAAATGTAAAGTAACGTCCCCTGACATTGAAACGGGAGAATGGACTCACTGACCTGATAATGAGTCAACTTCTGAGACGTGGAAATTAGGACAGCGCTGCAGATTTTACACTGCGTGTCGGAAAACAGGTCGCTGTGCTCCTCTATCATCTTATTTACTGCACACAAGCAGAGAGACAAAGACGCAAATCACCTTCCGGGGTTGCAGAAACACAGCGGTAAAACACGGCCACAAAATTCCAATTTTTACTGAACCACGAAGCCGTATGAAGACAACCGAGGCTGGCGGAAGCTTTGGTTGGAGAAGAACGGCCTGTTTTCAGCCAGAACTCAGAAGCAGAGATTGCAGACAGCGTTCAGGCAGCAAGTAACTGAATAACAGTTTCAGGAGGTCGGGCTGTGCTGTGATAACTGGCGAGGGCTGCGTGAGCGTGATGCTGGGGGAGAATGTGTCAGGACGCAGTTATTTCCTCTCACAAAGGTGCAGAATGTACCACCAGTTTCAGAGTCAAGCGTGCTCCGTGTTCCTCACCCAGATCATCCACCCAGATCATCCACCCAGAGCCAGAATTCAGACTTCATCTACGTCACTTCAGTTGTCTTATTAACAATGATGGCGAATACCAGAAGCACTGCAATAAACTCTACTGTAACCCAGTTCCATTAAACTAAAACAAATTCTGCTGCAAAGGTGAACTACTGATGTCATCAATGAGATACAAGGGCTAAGGTGGACCATCGAGGGATTTAAACCGGCAACGGTGATGCTCTGTGACCAAGCTGATATATTAAAAGCACATCAAATGCAAAAACAAAGACAGATGATGGAACTGGTTAACGCTGCGGTACAACTTTAAAAGTAACAAGTGTGGCTGAAACGCGTAACTGTTGCAGCCAGACAGTGTCCGAGTTGTAGAGAAGTAAAATGACCCATTTCGTCTAAATGATCCACGCCTGCTGGTCCGGACCTAAAAACACTTTGTTCTGCTTTCAGCGCTGCCCGGACACGGCGGTCGCCACGCAAACTGCGGGTTTTAGCATCGCACCCAGACGTGCTGTCATCGACCTTGGAAGCTAGTTCGCTTTAGCCTCGTTAGCACCGAAACTGTTACCATCACAGCGCAACGCCGCTAACGCTAGCATCGGCAAAGCTAACCGCGTCAGCGGGGCTTTAAAGCGAATTCCCCGCTAAACACGCAAGCACCGCAGCGGCATGATTTCATTCAAAAAAAGAGTTTTAGTTTAAAGTAAGAAAAAGTCTACCCTCCGCCAGCCCCGCAGGAGTATTTCCCGTCTGCATCGCAACAGCCATTATTTCTTAGCCAGCGGCTTTAAAATGCGCATGTGCAACTTTGTAGAAGAAGAAGAAGAAGAAGAAGAAGAAGAAGAAGAAGAAGAAGAAGAAGAAGAAATAGAAAATGTAGAAATAGAAGAAGAAGAAGAGGGATTCATTGTCAAAATGAAAAATCAACGCATTTGATTAGTTTTTATTATTTTGCGGGGTGCAGATGAGAAGCAGATAAAGGAATATTCAACACTTTTATTGATAAAGAGGGAGGATTAGAAGGGATACGACGCCGTTTTCGGCGGTTTCTAACATTTTAAAGTATGATCACTGAATGACATTTTTAGAATCATTTGTGACCAACATAAAGCAGTTAAAACTCGAAAATCACTCGGAGATCGCGGACCTCCGTGGACTGAGGTCTGACTTGTCCTTTGAAGGAGGTTATCAACCTAAAAAAGAATGTACACGTGTATTAGTAGTCTGACACAAACTGGCAGTAATAATACAAGGTTAAATACCATAGTTGGCTGTCTAAAGATCAAATCAAGTTGGCATTAATATTTGGAAGGTCCAAGGTCAAAGTCCCTAATCTGGAAAATCACCAAAATGTAGTCCTTGGTACCTTGGCCGATGATAAACATTTCTTAAATATTTGTTCATTTATTTTACTAACAAACAGACAAAGAGGCTGTCACATATGTTGGGATATTTATAACACGTAGCAAGTTATTAAACGTGTTTAATCTAAAAAACAAAATGACAATATTCTATGTGATTTAGGTATTATCACATATAGGTATTATTATAGGTATTACAAGTAAAGAAGAGCAAACGGCAAACAAACAGAATGCCTGGATGGGTGACTGAGGGGACCCGAGGCCTCTCCCTGCTGCCATCAACAGGAGGCGGATCACCGGCACCGCCCCGGGCTCCTGGATCATTTATTACTATCACAAGAACACATATTCCTGTTAGCTGACTCTCCTTCTACTCTAAATCTCTGCGATGACAGGCAGTAACGGGGCCTTGGACCTTCTGGACCGTCTACACGCGGTGCGACAGCCAGACACATGGAAATAAACAGTCCCAGCCTGGAACGTCTGTCGCTCTCGTTGCGTATTGGCTGAGAATTCCAAATTGGAAGTCTGTTTTACTTTGTTTGTCATTTGCTCAGGAAGGATCTTTCTGTCCTCGTCGGTCTTCCTGCCGTTTGCCACCAGCCCGATGCTGGACGCCGTCAGGTTCACCTCAGCCGGTTTTGGCTTGGTGACAGCCGGCCGGTGAACCGAGCGGACAGCCGTGGTAAACACTCTCGCCTCGTCTGTCCATCCATTCCGGATGAGCCGTGCTGCGGTGAGGAAGGAGTCCGCCTGGCTCTGGTGGTCCTTCAGACCGTCTGATGGTCTAGCCATGATCCCCGTGGGCGGTTCGGTCTTACTGCTGCCCTCCATCACACTTTGGTCCCAACCTTCTGCTTCTTCTGCATTGGAGGTCAAAGGCTCCTGTAAATCAGAAGTGAAAGCATAAGATTTTATTGGTAAAAAAAAAAAAAATTAAGAAAAACTCTCAGCCGAAAAAAAAAGTGTCGCTTTACCGAAGTATACCGCCAGAGGGCGGTATAGTGCCTTCAAAATAGAAATGACTCGTTATTTTTATTATTTTTTAAAATTATCTTTGCCTATCTGCTTTGTGCTGTAACTAATAAAAATGCAAAGTTTAGATTAGAATAGAACAGAAAAAAATCATCTCAGACATGAAACTAACTTGTTACAGCAGCAACAGTCAACATGAGGGTAGAAGGTCAAAACTGGCAGAGAAATTTACAGCAAATTACAGACACGTCAAATGTACAAAACTAAGTGTGCAAAATGTGCAACATGACAAATATGCAGCTAGAAAGTACAAAAATATATGGGCAAGATGAAAAATGTGCAAACTGAGAAAGCACTGAACAGGCAGAGCATATCGGAGCACAAAGGGCCGAGAGTCTCAGTCAGATGGAGGCGACAAACAGGATTATTGCGCTGAACAGGAAAGATTTCCTGTTCTTTGTGGCAGCAGGCGTATCGGTAAAAGGTGGAGAGATTTCCCAGCAGTGTTCTAAAAATATGGCAGTTGTTGAAAGAAGCAGATGAAATAGAAAGTGCATGTCTGCAGAGTCTTCCACCGCTGGGATGAACAGATTGTGCTGCAAATGGGAGCATCAAACATGTTTCTCATCTCAAACATGTGGAATAACAATAGTTTCCATCAATGGGTGAAACCTACTCACAAATCTGAAGGTTGGAGTTAACGTCCTGCAGACCGGTGCGACTCCTGCCTCCTCCGCTGCAGACGGACTCCTTCGCTCTGGCCTCTCTCCCCTGTTGTGTCGCCCTCCCCCACCCACCCCCCACCCATCTCAGCCCCCGACCGTCGACCGTGTGTTCAGCATCCTGTCAGACTTGCTATGACGTGATCATTTACAAAGCAATAAACGGCTGTGGTTGAAATCCCTGGTCGCTCCGTGTTTGCTCAGCGGTCGCTAACGCCAACTATTTTTAGCTTTTCTTTTTCAGCAGTCTTTGTTTCCCTCTCTCAACAATCACCAGCAAACTCATCTGCGGCCGCAAAGAAAATGAAAATCGAGCAAAAAACACAGTAGTGTAACATTTTAGTTACGCTGATTCAGACTGATTTGTTTCAGGAGAAAAAAATTTTTCAAATAATGTTAAACTTATCTTCTGATTTTTGCAGCAATTGTGCATTGTTTTTTGCAACTGGTGCCTTTCCCTCCCCCCAGTGAACTCAGCCACCTCCGCTGGGGCAGATTTCCGAGGATCTTGGACTGTAACCTCTGCAGAGGTGCTGACAGGCTGCCTGTTTGCTCGGATCAGGCGCTGAACCTCTCGACTCCACTTTTATCTGCTTTGGCAACTAGCAGGAGAGCCGCAGAGCACACGGCTTTTTATGCAAGCAGATCCTCAAACAAACCTTTCCACATGTTCTGTGGGGTCACACAAAAGTTCTTCTTTCTTCATTTTAAAAGCACACGTGTATCTATCCATCTATCCATCTATCTATCCATCTATCCATCTATCTATCTATCCATCTATCTATCTATCTATCTATCTATCTATCTATCTATCTATCTATCTATCTATCTATCTATCTATCTATCTATCTATCTTTTTCTCCACACATGCGGGCTTGGAGGCTCCACTGCAGATGTTCACGTGCAGTCCTTTCCTCATTCCCTGGAATTCCTGGGACAAAGTTCCCAGAGAACAGGGGGCTTTGGTGGGGGGAGACAGCAGGTCCCTCAGCAATCTGGGTCAAAGGTAATGGGAACGCTCCTGGAATACAGGCAGCAACAAAACAAGCAGTCTGGCAGATCGGAGTCACGGCTCCAGCTGAACTATTTTAAGGAATATAAAAAAAAACCTAAAAAAGGGATATTGATATTCCAGCTGATGTTTAATACAAAATACTCGTAAATGCAGCACAAGAGTGCCGTCCAGACTTTGAGGAGACTGGAAACGTTTCTGCATCTTCAGCTGTTTCAGTCCAAATCACTGGAGCGTTTTGTTTTTCTCGTCAGCAGGGCTCTTAGAACCCACCTGAACCGGGCGTGAAACGCTGGCTGGTACCAGCAGGCAACTTTTACTGGATGATGTCAGATGCAGATTTACCGTTTATTAGCTGTCTGACAGGGTGGAAGAGTTCTTCCACCATATCATTTTCCACATTTCTGGAAGCCATTTTGCAGCCGGCCTTTTCCTCCGTGTTGCTTCTTCCCGCAGTTTGAGATTGAATCTAGTGACTAATCAGTGACTCACCTGAGATAATCCTACGCTTATGAAAGTCTCATCCAACCGTGGCTTCACACCCATCACTGTCATCCGTTGTTTGACTTTCAATGTGTGTTTATTGCCCTTTATTCACACTGACTCTAAAGAATCATTGTAATCTATTACATTTGGCCAAAAAGTACCTGAAGGTTTTTGCTTGGAGACGACTGGAAGCAACACGGCTGAGAACCTGCACGCTCTCCCAGAACCTGCGTTCCCCCTGGTAAACAGCTCCAGTTTTAAAGTCCAGGTCCAGCTTGGACGAGGAGAACGTCCACTCTGGGTGGACGGTGAGTGGGTCCAAGCGGGACCTCACCAGTGTGTGGGGTGGACAGCAGGATGCTGGTGCTAGACGTCCACGCCGCCCACGGCGGTGGGAATGAGGTCACTGGACGTCTGACACTGAGATGGTTCCTCCTTTTGTGGGTCCTCTGAGCAGCAGAGTTCCTGGGAGGAGGCCGGGGGGAACGGGGAACCGGGATGTTCCGTCTGGTTGACAGACGCAAACACATCTGGGAATGGTTCCTCTGCTCTGGGACTGGAGGTGTGCACGGCGTGGAACGCTGCCACGTTCTCACAGATGGCAGCTGCCCAGGAGCGGCCGGCCCAACAAGTCCTGCAGCATAGTGAGTCAGCCCAAACTGGAAAAATGTAGGGTGAGATAGATTATTGTAAATCACAGAGGTGGTGTCATCACCCCACCTTCATGCTTCCAGTGTTTAATCACTCCAGGAAGGAATGTTTCAGGACGAACTTGTTGGTCAAGTTTGCTCTCTAAAATGTTTCTGTTGTCAGTGAGCGTTTCAGAGAAGAGAAAGCGAGAGCCGACGTCCGATCGTAAACACAGGTGAGTTCAGGCACACACTCCTCCATGTGTCACCTTTTTACTCTGGTGGGTTTTTTGTCTTATTTTAAGAAGCTCCTTTTCCATTTTTCATTTCCTAATATGACCCGGTCCTGCTTTCAACTCATTTCATACGTTTTGACGGGGAAACCAAACAGAAACTGAAATCACACCAACGCACTCCTCCTTCGCTTACCGTTAAAGAAGCCGCCAGCACACGTTTCTGCTCTGAATGACAGACACATGTTCCATCCTGGCTCCTTGCAGACGCCACCATGTCCTCCAGGGTGGTCATCAATCAGCCTCAGCCGGTGATGAGCTCCCGGGACTCTGATCAGTGGGGCTCCGGCATATGTGACTGCACCCAGGACGTCCCTGAGTGTGAGCCTGCACCTCATATAGAGCTGGGGATGAAGAAAAAAGAATAAGAACCTAAATCTGGTGCAACATTACACGTTTTCTAACGGTTTCTGCCTCTGGTGCAGGTTGCTTCGCCTTCTGGTGCTACCCCTGTTTCGCCTGTATCATCTCCAAGAGGTACGGCCAGTGTCTCTGTCTCCCCCTGCTGGACATCGGCTGCATCCCCCCCATCACCTTGGCCATGAGGGTCTCCATGCGGGAGCGCTACGGCATCAAAGTAGGGCCACACACGTCCACGAAGAGCCAAGTCTCTTGGATTTTTTTTTTCCTAATTCCGTGACTGAAATCTGGAGATGAATGAACGTGGTCGCACTTTTGCGTGTCATTACTTGGGTGCTGGAACTGTGTGTCCCCGCTGCAGGACACCATCTGTCGGGACTGCGTCTTCGCCACCTTCTGCACAGTCTGCACCTGGTGCCAGATGTCCAGGGAGATGAAGAAAAGGGACATCCAAGTGCTTCTTGTCGGCGCCAGAACCACATGATCTTGCTGGTCACCACCAAGCTGTTGAAAGTAAAATCAAATTTGACTTGTTTTTTTTTTTTTAATCGCACAAAAATCTACAATAAAATGCTGGAAATATTTTAATTAAAATCTAGCATTTTTTTCCCCATTAACTTCTTACTAAGATCTATGATGAAGACGCAAAAAGCTCATTGGTTTCAAACATCGATGTAAAAGCCGCCGTTTTCGCTAGAGGGGGCCAAACTGTTGAAGATCAGCCCGAAGGGTCGCGGCTGAGCGGGGTCGCCGGATTCTGTAAAGTTGTTTTGCAGTCTCGTTAAAAGTCTCCATTAAAAGACAATGGAATTGTTGTATTTGTTCCTCTCTTTCTTCTGCTGCTCCCACTGACTGGAATCCATCCTTTTAGCAATTAGGGCTTGCCTGCTTAATTACTGCTGAATTAACCGAAGGTCGTGGGTTCCATACCCAGCTGTAACAGACCTTTCTGTGTTGAGTTAGTTAAGCGTGCATGCGCTCTCTGTTTCTGGGTGGGTTTCCTCTGGCCCACAGTGGTGGCACTGAGTGGACACTGACCCTCCATCTGACCTTGAAAATGTGGTTGTAGGATTGTGAAACGACAATGAAAAGCTCCTTTCTTCCGTCCGCATTTTTGCCCTCTGGTGGCCGAGAAGTTGTTTGGACAGCCTAATAAATGCACTGTGCAGTCAGAGACCTCTGAGCCCCTCAGATTAAATAAGGAAGGCAGGAAGAAGAAGGCAGATTTAATCCAATTCTCTCCCAATTATGCAACGTAAACTCATGGAGTCACTGTGGTATCACAGTCAAATGGCTCAATAAAAGCTCCCGTTTGTGCGCGTTCCAGCTGAGGACTCCTCTCTCTTCTGCTGGCACACTTGGCCCTGGTGTTCACTGTAAATTGCTCAGTGGGTTGTTTTTAATGGGATTATAATGACAGTTATGGTTTGCAAGAACTGATGTTGGTGACTTTTATGAGGTGTGAGTGAAGGGGCGGGTCCAGGCGGCTCATAAAGGCTGCAGGAATGTTAATTGGTCGAGGCCACTGCTGCCCTCTTTGTTCTGCTCGCTCATACTGGGCTTCTGTTGCGCCCGTTAAAGGCCAAGGAACTGATTTAAAATCTGTGACTTTAACCCCGCACACCCTCCAGCATCCTCCCCCGCCGCCACACACATATGTACACAGACTATCCCACCTACGGCCCCCCCCCCGACCATCCCCTCCCATTCTTCACTTTTGGGGTTTTTTCTGAAGAAAATGGAACCTTTTGCTTCCCTCATTTCCTCCACGTTGCCTAATCAGGCGGTTGGCTCCCACCTCCCCGCGGCGCTCCATCACCTGTGGTCAGTCTGACCGCTGCAGCGCCGCCCGCCCCGGTCGAGGTGAAAACGAGGAGGATTTTAGTGTTTTCAAAAAATTGGTAAAAAAAAAAAAAATCTCATCAGGCAAGAATAAGGGATTTCTTAAAATGCATCTTTTAGGATTTCATCTGTCAGGGTGCCAGAAGGAGGAACCAGACAGACTCGAAATCAGATTCAAGAGCACCTCCGGCTCTGGTTAGCCGGCGTCCGTGACTCAGAACCTCCGTGGGCTCCGGTGGGATCAGGGCGGGAAGAGCCGGGTTTCTGTGTTAAAGCAGAGCGGCAGTGTGGGCGCAGGCGGCCATCTTGTTCCGGTGATTTCATCTGAGGTATCCTGCTTTTAAATGTTCTCTCTGTCCTTCCTGTTTCTTGTGTTCTCATTGATCCGGCGGCACTAACAAATTTATCGCCGTGTTCGTTTTGGAAGAGAATCAAACCGAGGAGGATGAAACGCAGCGACCGACTCCTGTGTGGATAATCAAAGGTCATGAGATGCATTTGAACCTGGTGGACTCCCTGAGACTGTCATCCTGTCTGTCCAGAGGTCTCCGCCATGACAGATAGAGACGCTGTATCTGCCAGAGTGTCTCCATAATTTCCAGGGGAAGTGTTCCTTTTAAAAGACAAGGTTGGAGTTGCCGGCGAGTCGGCTGATAACGGCCGAGGTTAAGATTGGACGGGAGGGGCGGCCGTAGTCCGACACGGCTATCAGACGACGGGCCTCCGAGCAAACAAACAGTCCTGACCTCTGAAAACAACGGCAGCAGGGAGCAGCTGATAGTGAGAGACGGATAGGTGGAGGTCGGCGATGGTGCAGGAGTGTGTGTGTGTGTGTGTGTGTGTGTGTGCGCGGAGCAGGGAGCAAGGGCAAAGGGGCATGTGGGGCAGGAATTATCTGATCCTTTAGTGATCATACTGTCTAATTGCCTGTTAAGATAGTTTTCTTTAAAAATTAGGGTTTTCTTAAAGGGTCAGGTTACAAAAAAAGGTTTTTGGTCTGTTTCGGTTGAACAAACAATCAGTGTTTTTATAAGGAAAATTCAGCTTTTCAAAACAGTTCAGCTTTTATCCAGAACACACAATATTTGGTTCATTTTTGATCGGGGGTTGATGTTAGCTTGAACGTGAAACAGTGAAGTTTCTGGTCAGAAACACACACACACACATATGCAGAAGGACCAGAACTTGCTGTCACTGATGTGGTTGTGTGTCCTGATGGGCTTGAAAAGTTAAAAAGAAAATAACTGATGTCCTTTAAATGCCGACATCCACCCAAAGTTTGTTATAGCAACAACAGAATCAGACGAATGTGTTCACTTAAATCTACTCAAATTACTTTAAAGTTCCTCAAGTTTTCAAAGCATAAAAAAATGTGTCGATGTGCATCTGTCAGACACACAACAGCACACATGTGGACAGGAGTGTGTTTTCTGGCCCCAGACGGGGCCTAAGAACAGAGCTGGTGGGTGAAGCCTCCGCGGGACGTTCCAGCCCGACCCGCCTGCTGCAGCCTGGCCACGCACGGATGAGACGGATGGGAGCACAGACGGGAGGATGCGGCAGCGGAGGAGAGGTGAACGAAGGAGGCAGGGTCAACAAATTCTTTGATTACTGAACCTTGTCATTCAGATAGCGGACGGCCTGCACGCAGACATCCAACGCACAGGCCCGACGGGCGGAGGGGTGGCGTTCCTGCCCCTCAGTTAATGAAATCACTCTTTAAGTCTCTTTCTAAGGGGAAGAAAAATCCGAGGTTCCTGGAAACAAAGGAATTTGATTCGGTTAAAGGATTCTGTTTAATTTCAGAACTTTTCATGTTAAATGTCTTCAAAGACCAAACAGGGCCCTTTTCAGGAAACCCTAAGTGACGTTCTACTGGTGTGGCAGAGGTTTCAGCCGGAGCTCCTCTAGGGGGCAGAGCGGGGACTCACGCCAGCCTCCTTGTTGGCCTTGGTATACGGCCGCCGCAAACAAGCCCCTAAGTGCATCTCAAGCTTCAATAAAAGGGTGAGTAAGATCTCTGACTGTGGAGGGGACACCTCTTCGGCTCGGCAGGACGGTGACCGTACGCACACAACGACCCACCAGTCGCACGAGCTCCCAACAATGCTCACACTGCAAATGGATTTTGCGTGTGCTTTTTTTTCTTTTTTGCATTAAATGCAGTTTTTTTTTTAATGCTGGCTGTGAATTAGAAATATAAAACTCCATCGCAGTCTTTGGAGTTTAAATTCAATCTCCCTTCTCATCTACATACTATTTGTTTTTCATCGTGACAAAAATGAAAGAGAATTCTTATTGTGGCTGTTCTCTTATGACTGCCTAATTTTTGCTTTGTGGGTAATGAAATAAAACAAAAAGAACAGCTGGTTGAACCCCGTCGGAGCTCTGAGAGTAAACATGTTACATGCAGCGGCGACACCAGACGCCTGAAAATCAACATGTTACGGTAAGAGTGCTGACCTTTCACAGTCAGAGCAGGTTTAAACTGTCCAGAGCAGCTCTGTGTGTGTGTGTGTGTGTGTGTGTGTGTGTGTGTGTGTGTGTGTGAGTGACTCCTGTCCACTTTCATAACAACATCCTGAAAAAAGTTCACCTGAAACAAATTTATTTGTTTCTTTCTGGACTTTTGCAAAACACATCAAACAAACCGAAGCGTTTCCGTCTTTTCAAATGTCCCACGTTAACCTTAAAACTTTGGAAAGCATCTTTGATTTACAGCTGTTTGCGGCGTTAAACCGCCTTTTTTGGCCCGTCACTGTTTGACCGCCACCTCTTTGACGCTTTGCAGCCGTTTATTTGTAACTTGTTTAATCTGGGCTTTTTGCACTAGAAAACAGCAACTTTCTGCAGCAGCAGCAGCAAATATTAAAAGAAAGCTTTTAATTGCAGGTTTTTAAGTTCATGCTTAGAAAAGGTGTTTAATTCACCTGGTTTTTAACACAGCTGTAATCACAAATTTCTTTATAAATAAAGTTTTCAGCAGTTTTTGTTAATATCAGCCTGCAGACTTGAGGTTGCAGCACCACCCGGTTACAGACTACACATGGTAGTATTTGCTTTGACATATGGCAGCTCTCTCTCTCTCTCTCTCTCTCTCTCTCTCTCTCTCTCTGCAGACGGTGCTCGATCACCTATGTGGTGATCTTTTGGGGTTTTTTTTGCCTTCATATTTCAGAATTTTCCAATTTCTCTGCAGGGAAAAGCAGAGATCCATATCAATAATCCCAAGGTTACAGTTCAGCGTGTGTATTTTCTGGATGTGTGTACTGTTTTTTGCAGCGCCGTGCTCATCTGACCTGTGACGCCACTAACTACTCTGACCCCCGGCCCCTGCCTCCACCTCCACACCCTCCAAACCTAGACTCTTTGTCACCGTGGTGATTGGTAGACTAAACACCGTGCAATATTCACCAGATCCACATCCCATTGGACAATTACACAACATTAAGTCGATACAAAAGGGAAGCAAAAATTGCATCGCCAGGCACCCTCAACAACACCCTGTCGCCCCTTTTTTTCGGCGGCGGTAGTGTGGGGGGGTTAGTTGATCACCGACCTATTTTAAGTGCACACTCACGTGGACGTGAGGTGGAATGGAGGCGATATTCTTAACATTCTTCCAGCAGGTAAACAAACGGGCCGGAGAGATGCATCACCCGCGGCAGGCAGACAGATTCAGAGGGCTGGGAATGTTTACACAGCGCTGTCGCCTTCTGAGGCCTCAACCAGAGACAGAGAGGAGAGATCATCGGCTCTTCAGTGGTCGTAGAATTCTAGCAGGAGTTCAGCGACGTGATGAACAGCCCACCGATTCCACCACAGAGGCCTTTTGTTCCAAATTCGGAATTATTTCCATCCAACGGAGGACAAAACCCACACAAGACCCCTTTTGTCAGGCTTGAAACAATTACTGGAGGGCTCATATCCTCTGTCGTTATCTATGTTCAAGTCACGGTTAGTCGGGACTCAGGACACAAGTTCAGCCAATCAGAAAAACCTTTAAATGGAGAATTTACCACCTAAAACTGGCGCAAAACAACAGCAACTGCAGAGCAAACCCAAGCATACTTTTTTTTCCCTCTGTTTTGCACCAACCATCAAGCTGCGTAATTGTTGAAAAAAACCTGGAGGGACAACAGCAGAAGCTCGGCTACCCGGGAGGAGCGCCGCCGCGCTCCCGGGCCCCGGTGCTGGAGAACAGCCTCGAAACTGGCCCAGTGACAGAAACAACGTTTGCAAATGGCTGCAGATAGCCATTTCCTTTTGTGATGAACCAAATCTATTTAATGTGGTAATATTACAAAGATTTATTGGGGACAGGTTTGAGCAGAAACAGATTTGACTTTTTAGTGGACGTAAATAGAGTTAAAATGCATTTGTTGTTTGGTGGTGATTATTTGAAATAATCTACAGAACACAGCTGCTGTGACCTCATGTGACTACATTACGGTCTGTTTTGATGTTTTCGTTTCACCCTGAGAGGCTTGTCAATTAACAGATAAACCGAATTCAGCATCAGGGCAGGACAACCAGAGCTATTGTTGCTTTTATTGAATTTAGATGTTACATGTGACAAGCAGCCCCTCCAGTTTCCAGCTGCTGGCCTCAGCAGAGATAAGGAGCGGCTACAGATGTCTGCTAAGCTCCCGGCTTTAGGTCTGTGAGCCTGCCCATAATGGGGAACTAAACCCAGAAGCCTCCACCCACTGACCCTCCGTACGACTGCAATCAACACTGCGGAGAAACAATTTTAGAATGGATGGGCTTTTTAGCTCTCCAGTGGATGAGATAAGACCTCCTCCGATGCCAAAGAGAGAGCAAGGCAAGTCGGCACGCAGCAGAAAACTTTACCTCTGGCTTGAGCATTCTTGGGAACATTTGGGTAAAAGTAAGAATTTTGGATTTTATTTAAAAAAAAAAATATAGAAACTCAGAGGTCAGCTGACAGGAGCCATGTGACCAGAAAAGAAGGAGCCAGCAGACATGTTGGAGTCCCCACAGCCTCGGACATGAGCGAACCGCCAGCATTCTGCTGTGGCTCCACATCAGTCAAAAAGATATACGCTACTTCCTTAAAGCGCACACACTCACACACACACACACACACACACACACACACACACACACACACACACACACACAAAAAGCCTCCATCCCCATCTCCATCAGTCAAGTCCTGTGGCCGATGAACTTCCATCGTCTCCAAGGATGATAACGAGCCTCTTAAGCTCGGCGGCTAATCAAGCTCAAAGGGGGGAGAGGGAGAGATAGTGGAGGAGAACAAGAGTCCGCCTGTGGATGCAGTGATGTCTCTCTCTCCCTAGTTTCCCTCTTCATTTTCAATTTTCCCTTATCTTCCTCTCTCCACAGGGGTAGGCGGAGGGAGGCCTAATAGCTCAAGAGTTGGTGGTGGTGGTGGGGGTGCAGTGGTGGCTGTGGACTCTCCAGAGGTTCTCCACATACCAGTCATTTACTTCAACTGGGGAGAAGCAGGGGGGGTGATGGGCAGAAAAATGTCCTGATAAATCATCCAGGGGGTCACACGGCTTCCACGTTCCCCCTGCGCTACGGAGACGCAGAGCAGAGGCAAACAGGAAAAAGAAAATGTGACAAACGAGAGAGAATTCAAAAAAGCGAGCCGTCCGAGGCGTCTGTCGCCTCCTTGATGCGTCCGATGGCTGCACCAGCCTGAAGTAAACAGAAACAAGTGCCTGGAGCGGCCCCTCTTGGAGGGGGCCACGAGGGCTGGGCAGCCTAAACCGAGACTTCTTCCTCGTCACCGCTGGGCCCAGATCAGCCAGAAACCGGATTCATCTCTAATGTCCTTTATCCACCGGTGGCGGGACAAGAGCAGACTTCTGGAACCACTGTCTGTATCAGGATATAAAGAATCGCATTTTTTTTTGACAAACTCTCTGCTTGGTCTTGATTAAGAGTGATTAAAGTGTGAAGCGTGCGCAGCATCACATCATTATTACCCCCGCTCAATTAGCATCCACGCAAACACGGACCGCTGAGTGATTTTAATCAGATGGAAGAACGTTTGAGCATGTAAACACCGCTTTGAAATCGGTGCTCGCCGTCAGCGCCTCATCCTGGTACAGCTCCGTCACCACCGAGCACAAAACGTATTGCCAGCATTTTCATGTAGGGACTTTTTTTCGCTCACGAGAGCAAACAGTTCTTTTAAAACCGCCATTTGTGCAGATGTTTAGTCTTTTCTTCCCTCCAGTGTTTGTTGAAAATGGCTCGGTGCCATGACAGCAGTGATGTTTCGCTTCTGACTTATCGCTCTCAAGGCTTTTTTGTGACTAGCTGTTTTTGCTTTTCATTCATAAATCTTGTGTTTGTACTCATTCCATTTAAACAAAGAGCTCAATCTGCGATAGGAATAAAAGTTTGGAAACTCAGAGCAGCAACCAGCTGCTGGTGGATCAAACGGGGAAGATTTAGAGTGTGCAGCCTCGCTACCGTTGGGCCTAAATGCCCACGCTAGCATGCTAACATTCAAATGTTTGGGTTTACCTGCAACAGCTGAGGAGCTTTGGCCTGTCAGTATTCCAGGAAAACAGCATACGCTCAAGAACCACTTTCACTTAAGCCAAAGCGATAATAAGAGCTCACATAAGCCCTTGCAAAGACACTAGAAAGCGAATAATTGCAGCGTAAAAGGAGTCTAGCAAAGGCCAAAGTGTGGACTAATACGGTGAAATGGCAGGTCCAAAAACCAGTAATTTTAATCAAAGCGGAGGCCCTTATACATGGAACTAATTCAAGCCAGAGGTTTTCAAGGCAGACGCAGGGTCCAAAGAGTCAACATGACGTAATACAAAAGAGGGGAAAACGCTGGGAGAATACAGGAGGGCAGGAAGCGAGATATCAGGAATTGGAAGATCAGCACAGAAGAGGAAGCAAAAGAGCAGAAATAACAAAAAACAGGAAATTTAGCGCCCCAAAAGAATGAGAATTCAAGTTAAAATTGCATGCAAAGCCTCATTTTCCAAACCCAAAAGACCTTGGCACACAAGCTAAAAGGGTGCCAGTTTAACAAATTCAAAGCTAATTAACTAACAAAAAAAGGACGGATTTAAAACGGTTCCAGGTATTAAACTGTTTGAAAAGACTTTCCAGGTAACTCCATTAGCATGCTGCCATGCCCACAATGTCCTGCGAGGTCTCCCTTGTTTAGATACATCGCAACAATCTATGTTTTTAACAATTTATACACGTGAAATATGAATAAACATCTATATTTGGAAGTGAGACAGCTGCAGAAGGACGGAGGGTGTGATTCCTCCCGGTGACCTGCAGAGGCTGAGCGTGGACCCAGCTCCAGATTCTCTAATCACTCTTCCTCCTACCCCAGCTTCTCTCCTCTTTCCCACGACTCTCACCTTGTCCTCTCTCTTTACCACGTCATCTCTCCATCTCGCATCACCTCCCCTAACTCTCACCAAAGTCAACCTCTCCATCATCCTTTGCTCGCTCCTCGTCTTCCCTTCATTTTCACGTTGTTGTCTAACTGAACAACAGCAATATCGCTCGTGTTTTCTTTATTTTTATATTATTTTTATTTTTATTCTTCTAAAATGTCACCTATGAAATGGCTCCATCGTCTCCATGGTGACACCTGTTCAGAAAAGCCTTAATTTACAATTTAGTTGCTTTAAGTCTTGTAGATGGTGATAAAAAGTAGTAATTTTGTTTAAACCCTTAAATATTGTTATTGACTTCTGTTCTTAACATCAATTTATAATTTAAATTTAATGTCGTAAATTGAGATTATAGCGTATTTTGAAAATGAGTACAGCACAAAAAAATTAATCAAATTTGAAATAAACACAGAAATTTTTGCTTGTAAACAAAAGGGGAATATATATATATATACATATATATGTGTGTGTGTGTGTATATAAATATATTTATATACACATTAATACCTAAACATATGACTATATATGATGCGTTAGTGGTTGAAGAAAGTGTCAAAAAGAAGAAAGAAAAGTGAGCAACACTATGACAAGTGTGTGTTGAAACATACACACACACACACACACACACACACACGCAACTATACCTCTAACTCTGCCTTTCTCTCATCCTTCTCCTGGTCCTCCAACGTCACTCTTGTGGTGCAGATAAGACCAAGCTGCTGTCAGCAGACACCATGTCTGTCATTCTCTCTCTCTCACACTCACACACACACACACACACACACACACACACGCACACACACACAAAGCCTGGCACTGACAGTGGAGAAGGCGGAGGAAGGGTCAGAGCGATACATCAATCATCAATTATAGGTCCAGCATTGTCCTTTTGATTGCAGCGTAATCAGATGAATCCTGCCAATATGGCTGAAAATGCCCTGGAGATGCACTCAGAGACGACTGATTGTCCGAACCGCCTTTAACCACATTAGCCTGAAACCGTAAATGTGTCTCCAGTAGGTCCATCTGGTAAGCAGATCGCAAACAAAAACACAGTCTCACGGCCACGCCTGTAAAGAAGGAAATAAAAAATGACTCAAAAGTTTAACATTCTGGTCATCATTTGTTTAAGTATTGAGCTTTTGCATATTTGTGCAATTATTTGCACTTTGTTTAAGGCCCTAATAGTTAATTTACTTTGTATAATATCACTGTATGTGGTCTTCAGAGCAGATTTTAGAGTAAAAAAAATTAATAAATAAAGAGAAAGAACCTGCGTTAGAGAACCGATACCAGCAAAGAGCCGGTGTGCAGTCACCAGGAGCTCTTCCTGATCACCTGCAAACGTCACCAACAAAAAACCGAATCGGTAACTTTTAGGTCCGAGGTCTAAAAATGACAACTTGATTGAATTTGGTGGATTCCTGAAACCTGTTGCCTGATGTCTTTGACAGCCGCAGCAGCAGAACCAGCAGAACCAGCAGAACCAGCAGAACCAGCAGAACCAGCAGAACCAGCAGAGGCTGTTCTCCGACCGAGACGGACAGGAGTAATTACTGTAGCTGTATTTAAAACGGTTGATAAGATCAATGAGCGCTGGTGTCAGCGGTTGATGCTGCACACACACACACACACACACACACACACGTTCGTGCCCATACGAGCATTTCCCCAGGACACACACGCACACAGGCCGACCAACTGACAGACAGATAGAGACAGACAGACAGACAGACAGACAGCCAGACAGACAGACAGACAGACAGACAGACAGACAGACACAGACAGACAGACAGACAGACAGACACCACCGCCGGCTGTTGGAACGACCGCAGCGCTTTGGCACGTTCTGCTTATGTGGGATTTAAGTCGCTGAGAAATTTGAGGGCAGTTTTTACGCCTGTGGACAGACAGACAGCCAGACAGACAGACAGACAGACAGACAGACAGACAGACACAGACAGACAGACAGACAGACAGACACAGACAGACAGACAGACAGACAGACAGACAGACACAGACAGACAGACACAGACAGACAGACACAGACAGACAGACAGACAGACAGACAGACAGACAGACAGACAGACACAGACAGACAGACAGACAGACAGACAGACAGACACAGACAGACAGACAGAGACAGACAGACAGAGACAGACAGACTCTTCCCCTGCAGGAACACTGAAAATAGAGGCAACATTATACCATTAAGGTGGTCACTAATCATGCTTGACCTTATTTCCCTCCACATGTCCTAATGTGTCTCAGCTAAATTTTGTCATTACTGAGACCTTCCCAACCCCCAAACACACACACACACACACACACACACACACACACACACACACGCGCATCATTATTTGAAATCTGGAAGTTGTTTCAGGTTTCTGAAACTAAAAATGTTTCAAACTTCACTTTTTACTCCAGTTAAGCCGGCACATCCAGCAATCTAAGTACTTTAAAGCAATCACTGAACCTTGATTGCTGTTTTGACCCTGATCTGGCCCTGAAGACCCCGTCCCCTCCAGCGACCCCCACGTCCTGACTCTAAATGGAGCTGCAGAAAGTCGGGCGTCCACTCAGTCTTTAACATGCCGTGGCGCCTCTGGAGTCATTTCTCTGAAACTGCAGAGTCTTGAAAAGGATGTAGCATCTATTCCAGGCCTTGTCTGGGAGGTGAAGGGGTGTGAGTGTGTGTTTGTGTGTGTACTTGCTACATAATGAGCAACTAAAAACCCCTTCTACGAGCAAGGTGCAGATATTTTTGAAAGTGAGCACGAGTGAAACGGTTGGGGTTAGGAAATAGGTTTCCAAAGCCCTCACAGCAGTAGAAGTACAGGGATATGTGTGTGTGTGTGTGTGGAGGAGGTGTTTGAAGAGAAGTGAAGAAAGAACTTTTAAAATAGAGTCGAAAGGAGCAATAAAATGTCAGAGAAGGAGTAAAGAATCTCAGGGAAGCACATAAAAAGGTGAGGGTTCAAGGCGCGCAGAGAAACGCTGGCGTATTCATTCTTCATCCTAGAATATAAACTGATAATAAGTCACCCAGCAGGGGTCTTTGGATCTCCGTCCAGCCGTTTTACAGTAAAGTATTACGAGTCATTAAAAAGAGGAACTGGATCAAAACAACGTGTTGCGATGAAAAATGGAGGCACGAACGCCGCAATCAAACCGGAGCGCGACGCACTTCCGCCGGCGACCTCACCAAGGCCGCTCGCACGCCAGCGTCTCCGCTGTGTGTCCCGTGGTTCCTCGGGTGCCATCACGGTTGTCTTGTAAACGTCAGCGGCGTTGGAAGCAGGCGAGGGGCTGGTGTCGAATCGAGTCCTCGGACATTTTTCTTCTCAGCTTCACCTTGTGCTGAAAAGTAAATGTTTAAGTGAGCGAAGATAAACAACCCTAAATCATCATCATGAGCCGGGAGCGCACACCTTATGGGGTAATGGAGGAATTCTGAGAAATGAAAAGATGTCCTTCCTTCCCTGTATGACAAGTGTAAGGTGCGTGTGGACGGATCCGCTGGGTTTCCGTCAGAGACAAAAGGTCAGCGCTCGTTCCAGAAGAAGATGCAGAAAAATTCAAGGAAAAAGAGCCTGTGGGAAACGCTATCTTGTCCGTTTCATAATAAAAACAAACGCCTGCCTTTGCTCGGGACACAAACGGGGCTTGGACAGTTCTCGGTTTAAATTCGCCAGTATATTTGCCGGGCTTTCACCCTTCCGTCTGCTGAAAATCCAAACAAATCATTACCACGTCTTTCCAGCGGGGCCGGAGACGTGTGGCCGCGGGGTTACAGTAGGAGATAGCGAGAGTTTCCACAAACAAGCCATGTGACCTGATGCTTCTGCAGCGCAAAGTAAACCAAACATCAGTCATCCTAAAAAAAAAGGGGGAGAAAAAAGCCAGTCAGAGCATAACTTCAGGATAGTTTATGCATTTGCGTTCGTTCCGGTCTGACTACATGAGTCAGGCACTAAAATGAAGCTCCTGATGAGGTGGGACGTCATCGCCTCCGGACTTTTTGTTCTGGGAATAAAAGCATCCTTTTGAAGCTTTAAGGTCTGAGGGCAGAAGAAAGAAACAGGTCTTCAAGCGATAGCAGCATATTAATAAAAATCAAGCCTTTGTGCATCGGAGGGGCTCCTTTCTGTTTGCGATGGATGACGACAATCATCCCGCATCAATGCGCTTTTCTGGTTATGATTTAGAAAGAGCCAACATGTTAGAAGCGTTGACGGCCACATAGAACTGACAGAAGTCGATGTTTCAGAGGGAAACTAGATGCAGATTTTGACTTAAAGCACAATCTGGTTTGGGAAGATAGAGATGGATGTCACACAAATTCGTCCACATCAAAGAAACATCAAAGGAGAATTCCCCACACTGGTGAATCTGCTGATTTTTCAAGAATTTGTCTCGATGTGGGACTCCATCTTTCACAATCTGTGAGAAAAATGTTGAAAACAGAAATATTTTTCATTTGAATAACACTGTTGCAACTGTCTGTAGATTAGGCTCCCTTTTCGGGAAAAGCTGACATGTTTTGTAAGCAGAACTGCGTCCAAATGACCCCCGAAAGGCTGAAATTATCACAAAAATATATACAAACACACAAAATTAAATTCCTCCTGACAATACACCCCCTCCACACACACACACACACACACACACACACAAGAACCAAAATTCTTCATTTTAAATTAAAATTCTACATATTTCCCCAGTTGTTTGTGTGTGTAAAGTACTCATAAATGTAAAGTACTATTTAAGTATGCCAGCAGCACTGTCAGCAAGCAACCCCCTACATCATTATACCCCCCCCACCACCACCTCCTGCTCCTGACCCAGCGCACCCCCGCCCTTCCTCCCCCCTCCTCCCCCTCAGTATCTCTCAGCTCCCAGGAAGCTGCCGGTCTTGGCTGGAGCCAGAGTTCTGCCCCATCCATCATCCTTATCAGAGGCGGCCTGGCTGTACTGCGGACAGCAGAAGAAGAAGAAGAAGAAGTAGAAGAAGAAGAAGAAGAAGAAGAAGAAAAAAGAACCAAGAAAAAAATTTTAATGGATAATTAAAGAAAAACTGCTGTAAAAACTTGTGCCCAGCCACGGGTGCTCGTGTGTGTGTGTGTGTGTGTGTGTGTGTGTGTGTGTGAGGAAGGGGGGGCTCATGGCTATGGTATAGGGGGTGGGTGGATGGCATTGGTGGGGGTCAATGGTGATAAGGCCTGATTCAAACAATAACAACAGGCACCATCCAGGAACATCAAAGCCCACCATTTAGATGTAGGGATTTTTCTTTTCTTTCCTGGGGGAAGTGGGGGGGGGGGTATACGGATGAGGACGGGGCTAAGGGTGGCGCTGGCGCTGGTGCACAGCCATTCCAGTTGTTCATCAAAGCCCCGTCAGGCAGTCTGACCTCGCAGCAGGACCGGCTTCAGAACATTTTTACAACTCTTGTTTCAAATAAACCAAAGAGCCGACGAGCCGAGGGGAGAGGAATGTCCGAAGTGATCCTGATAAAGACTTTACGGTCGGAGCAGACGGAGCTGTTAGTCCTGGATAAAGAGCTACATGCCATAACTGTCAGTGTGTGTCCTCTGATGTGTGAAGGAGCGCTGAACAGACGGCACACACTTTCACTATCAGAGCTCCAGATGAGGACGCGCCCTATTCTATTATTTATTCCTGCAACAGAGGGGAATAAAAGGAAATAATAAACCAAGACGTGACCCTTTCCATCCCAACCTGACATCAAAATAAAGAAGCCAGATGCAGCGTTCCCACGTGCAGCCAAATGATGCATTACAATTCACCATTTCACACAGAAAATCGCATGGAATCAACTCCTGTGGGACAAAGACATTTCACTTAGGAGGTTTTGCTCTAAAGACTTGTCACGGTTTATGTTCTACTTGAAATAAAAGCTGAAAAATCTGTATATTTGACTGATTTCTGCACTTCATCAAGGCAGAAAGTCTGAAATAAGAGACGTTTCAAATAAGTGGTTAAATAAAGCACTCGCACCAACAGCCTGATCAGGTGTTTCATTAAAATTGTGCCACGTTTTAGATTATTTTTAGAATAACACCAGAGTTTTAAGGGCCTATCTGATCAGGCTTCCAACTTCACAGCAAATGCAACCTGACTGAGAAGAACGTTGATACCGATAAAAGGCTTTTCTGCATTTTGCCCTGATGCGGGGCGACGATCCTTCCGTCTCTGCCGCTGCCAGAGGCAAACATAAACTCATTCATCTTGATGATCACAAAAACACAAGAGCCATCCATCTCGCAGCAGATGAATGGGCTTCTGTTGGGCTGGAAACACAATAAAAGTGGCTCTCTAATGGCGGATAGTTGTATTAGGGCCTGCTTATAGAAGCCATAAGGCCACTGTCAGACAGGCAGGGAAACACAGCATCATTACAGCTCCGAGGATCAGCCTCTGATAACATTAAAGCAAAGCTTCCTTTGTGCGGCGGCGGTCTGCTCTGCGCTACTGTAACTGCTTGTGGCGTGAGCCAGACGAGCAGCAGCTTTGAAGCCGCAGCGCGTCACTGTTCTCCGGGCCTCGGCTGATGGGCTCAGAGCGCGGCAGCTGACAGCAGCACCGCGGCCCGTTTGAACCGGAGGTGCCGTGATGTGATTAGAGCCGCAGCCAGAGAGGAGGCGCTTCCTGCCCCGTTGAGGTGACGCCAACCAACAGGGTCCTGCTGCAGGTGGCTCAAGGGCCCAACTGGACGCCGAGCAGGGCCCAGACACCCCGAATCAGGGTGACGCCGATACCAAATCATGATTCAGGGGACGTTCGTGGCCACTTGGACGTTTGTAGCTTGGGTTGCTCTTTAGAGAAAACTGTAAATCTTTTTTTTTAAATCTAATAAAGAATATAAATAAATTATAAGCAATATGTTTAATATTGTATATCATATTTTCTAATAGTTGAAAAAAATCTTAAATTGAAGTTGAGATTTCTGAGATGTTTAGAAAATCTTTCCCTGATTTTCCCTAATTTTTATCATTTTTTAGGTGAACTGTCTGTTTTATTTGGCACATTCTTCCTCCTGTTTTTTTTGTGTGGAATTTTAGGACTTTGGTGGAAAGGAAATGATGTGAGGGATGGGGAATGACATGGAAAAATGGAATCACGGTTACAAAAATAACCACGTGGTGAAGATTAAAGGAACCTCTGTGGATGAAAGAAACCACAGAGAAGTAAGTTTGGGTGACGCATTCGTTTTTATTGTGATGATCGGCCGGTACGTTCAGCGTAAAGCGGTCCCCAGCGTGTTTGGGAGCAGACGTGTTTTGATTCCAGACCCGCCTCGGTGAAAATACTGCTGAGGTTGGCAAGAATTCAGTCTTCTCTACTGGTTTATGGGGTATCCATCTTACGAGCTGATGCTGAGCAGGTAGAGGTCCAGCCTGCTGTGGCACCGCACGCATAAAAAAAAATGATCAAACTCTTTTGTTTTCCTGCAGGGAGCTGTATAAAACCCCCCAGACCCAGGAAAATCAATAAATGGAACATTTAAATCACCACGTGGAAGCATTTCAAGCAAATCACTATATTTCTGGTCATGCAAACAATCATTTAAGCGTATGCACCTTTCCAAAGTAAAAAAAAAAAAAAAAGGAATTGATTTCAGTTGGTAAAAAAAAAAAAAAATCAATTCAGCTGAGGTCATCATTGATGAAGATCTGTGCTTCCAAGTCTGAGCAGTGATGGAAAAAAGATGTCGGTAAATGCAAAATCCATTTATGTGACCTTGGTTTTAGTTTAAATTTACTAAAAATCAGAGCGTGAGGGGGGAGAAATCAGCCCTCAGCCCGTTAGAACCCAAAGAGAAGAAAGGGAAGAGTGAAAACACTCTTTTCTGTTTAAAACAGCTCGGATGTGTGCGGTGAGAACGATAAGGTGCGAACTGGGGAAGAGGGAGGAACAGAAGATCCGCAGCAGCTAGTGATATTTGTCAGCGAATACGTTGGCTTTTTAAATTAGCAACAATGAGCTCATAGATTTGGAGAAAGATGGAGGATGTGTAGCCACTCCTTCCAGTTCAGAGTGGATGAGGCTGCATGGGTCTGCACGAGTGCTGCCATCTTGCCCCGGTGACATCATCTGAAGCTGCAGCCTGTGCAGGAAGGAAGGCTGAGGAGCAGGCAGGAACCTGACAAAAGTCTTTCTGCCTTTTTAAACTGAAAGTAAAGGAAGTGACTGCTCACCTTTTGACGTTTACGGTTACGGGTTGTAATAGATATAACACCAGCTGGCCACCAGAGGGCGAACAAGAGGCCACTTTTATAACACCAGTTTTTATACGCATTCAAAATAGCAAGAGTTTGCTAATTTTGCAGAAATAGTTTAACTAGATAGAAAAAAACCCAAAAGTTTGTTCCACTAAAGTGTAACGTGACTATTTCGAGACCGGAAGAACCGTCAGGAAGAACTCGGGTAACTTGCTGAGTCGGCATCATTCAGGTGTCACGTGAATTATTGGATGATTGTGTTTTCCACCATGTGCTGCCTCACGTCCTTCTTTCCTAAATAAAAAAATAAACTAACTTTTAAAAAAAAAGAATATTAGAAAATCATTTGAAGGGCCTCTCATTCGGAATCAGGAACCATTTTTCCTCTGACACAAATCACACTTTAATTTCTGGAGATTTACTGCATCACAGCAATTCTGCTTGCAAGGAGAAGCTGTCGGATGAGTGCAGAAAGCTCCTCTGGGTCGAGCCGAGCGGCCTGGTGACATCCAGACCGCAGCCGGCCTCGCGTGCTCTGGTGCCGCTCGTTGTTTTCATAAAGGGCAAAGCTCGAAGGGCCCCCTGACAGATACACACATGTAATTGGAAGCGTCTGGCAGTGTGTGTCAGCCCGCGACCTCAGTGCTTCTGTCTACACGTACAGAGAGATTCCGACCTGTACGCACTCTCAAAGACCAGTCGTAGTATATCATGACCCGACGTCACGACTTTGCTTTTACACTGATCTATTGGTTGCGAGGGACCGTGGGAGAAGGAGCGGATGCCTGTCCGCCCCGGAGGATCCTCCACGTTTGGGTCCAAAGTAAAACCAGAGAGGGGCAAAACTAAACAACACAACCTGGTTTCAGCACCTTTGTCCTTCTCATTCGCAGTAGGTGGCGTTTGTTGCGCAACAGCGACCATGAAGAAATTCGTAAATGGGCCGGAGGAACGTCTGGGAATTGCGAATTTTGCAAAACAGAAACGTTTTTTGAAATTTATTTTTGCAGGAATAAAAGAAACTTAATGTTGCTTTTTAGAAATATTTTTGAGGAAAAAAACCTGTCATTGCTGGATTTTAGTGCAGTGTTTATTTATGTATTTTGACATTAGGAAAAGAAGGTTATTAACCTAAAAAATAGACATGCAGAGTGTGAAACGTTCTAGTTGTGTGGCAGCGGTATGGTAAGCCAATTATTACCAAGAGCTTTTGCTGGTGATTAATAATTAAAAAAAAACATTTTTTGAAGCAGTCAAATTAACATTAGTGACATTTAGTGGATAATTCACCGACGTAGCCGCAACGTTAACTTTATTTTACCTACTTTACGTCCTTGTTTGCAGATACATGACTGTTGGCCACGCTAGGCTGTGTGTGCATGTATATTATTTTAGAGGGGTGTGTGTTGGGCCTGCACCCTAAAAAGAAACATAATGATGATTATTGATGCTAAAAGATCATATACAGAGTGACTGTGTGCATTTAAAATAACTTTTGTAATTTTTTACCGTTAGTATATCATTTGAATCGAAAAGAATAAAAGTTCATCTATAACATTTTTAGAAATAGATTATCAAGGTATTTCCTTGTTTATTGCTTCTGCAGCAACATTCACAAATTAGCCAAAAATAATTTTTGTAATATTTTACTCACCTAAGAAATAGATTTAATAAATTAGTGGCTAAAGGCCTTAACATTTACATTTATTCCATAAAGATCTTTGCTGACCTTAAACATTTGGAAAACTACATTTTAAATGGAGCATTATTGGAAGATTATAGATAGAGCAGATTGGAAGCAGCCTTGAGTAGATATTATTCATCCATTTTTAGCTGAAAATCTCCAGGGAACAATCGTGGAAGACAGCGGACGCTCACACCTTCATCACTAAGCCAGAGAAGCGTGTTCCACAGCACCGGCTCTGTCGGAGCTTCAGGGACAGAGAACCTTGGGCTCTGGATCAAATCTCCAACATGAGGCAGGGACGGTACCGGCATGAGATCGCTGACAGAGCAACAGGACTAAACAACATGTGACACGAGCAGAAGGAACCATAAATCCCATCCAGGTCTCAGCAAGAAAGAGCAACAATGAGTGGCTGCAGTGAATGGCCAGATGTGGAGCAGTGCTGCTGAAGAGGGAGACAGATTTATGGCCGCTTCTTTAATGAGGTAACATCCTTTTTTTTTTTTTCCTGAAGACTTTTAAGAAGCTTTTTCTTCTTTTTCTCCCACATGTAGGAAGAAAATATTTTTTCTGGAAGCAAGGAGAGGATCTAGAAAGGAGTGTGGGGGGTGGGGGCGGGTGCGTAATGTAAAATTTTGACATATTTTTCTGTTCACATCACTGAAGCAACTCTGTCAGAAGGGAGTTTTGGGAGTGAGAGGGAGGATGAAAAAAATGGGGTCATAATTTAACAGCGCTGCAAACATCGCAGTGCCATATCCAGTTATGTGAATGGAATGATTTGCAGTTTCAAATCTTTGCAGTTCGTGGGAAAATTGCCGACAGCACTTCCAGAGTTTTGGGCAACTGGACGAACGTAACAAAGATTCAAGAAAAAAAGCACATTTGCATTATAGAGAAGGAGTCGAGCTAATTGTCAGCTTCTAAATCAACTACACAAGAACTACTTAAACCCGCATTTTTGCAGCATTAAACTGGATTTGAATCAATTCTAAGTAGTAACTTGCTATGCTACAAAAAGAGCCTTGTGTCAGGCTTTTACGTCCATGTTACGGCTCTTTGAAACATCACGCATGTGCACAAGCATGTACCTTTTTGCACGTTGAAGCCCAGGAGGCTTTTTGTAGTCGAACGCTGCCCGCGGTCCTTCAAAGTTGTTTTGTTTCCTGTATCAGTGAAATTCCAAATCTGACCTCTGACCTGTGCTGTTTTCCTCCATCGTTACTGATCGTTTAAGCACAGGTAGATGACGAAGAGGTGGATCCACACCCCAGACAAATTCAGGCCCTGGCAACAGAAGAAACACACATATCCAAAAGTAATTAACTTGGCCGATTCGTCGCTTTTAGCAAGATTTACTAGAATAACACGGTTTTTGTGGCCTGCAGATGGACAGAGGTTTGCATCCCTAAGATTAAATACAGCTGTGAGCAGATGTTGTTTAAAAAGAACTCTGAAAAAGCTGATCTCGCCCCACCAAAGAAAAGCCATTTCACTTGAAACGAGCGTGATTTATGCTCAAACACTTGTGTGGGCCTTAAAATTTGAAATCGCCCCAGACAATAAAACAGTTTCCTTTTTTCTAGATTTATCATTTTTGTTCTCTACGTTTACAAACCCTCAGGAAATCAACCTGCAGGTTTTGAATTACGACATCTTTGATCCTGCGAAAACACCTTATGATGCGGATGCGGCCCTGAGGCTCCGCCCACAACTAAGACTGAGCCGGTTTTTCAAGGTAATGGGTCAGAACGGCGAGCTGTGACTCAGGAAGCTCGCCGGAGTCAGAAATGATGTGTCTGAAGCCTTATCAGATGGCTGGCCAACACTGCAGGCTGGATCCCAACACTCCCAGACAGGATTTCACAAGGCTGGAAAATTATCGCATCGGCAAACTATGTTATCATTCGGCACCGCGATCGTGAGAGTTACGTGGCACGTGTAATCAAACAGGAATGTCCAGGGGCACGATGGGCGCGGCTCCCGATTGGTCGGTTTTCCTTTTTCTCCGCCGTGAGATACGTGCTAACCCAAAGTTGTTAAGGCTTGATTTACACTTGCTAATAAAAAGCCTGCTGAAGTTGCTGGTAAATTTCTCCCCGTGAGCTACTTTTGAACATCTCAACTCCTCACCGCATGCATGCGCAGGAAGATAAATATTGCTTCAGCCATCAGTTTTTCCATCCCTATATGGAATCAACCCTCATCCTACGTAGGCTCGGCGTGACGGATGTCTTTCCACGCGTTTTCATGCGGACAGAAATGAATTCTGACATGGAAGTGAACCAGATTAGTGTGGACATAGTCACGCTGACGCAGGATGTGTCCATGTCTCCAATCAGTTTGCTTTTATTTATTGGACTCCATAAGAACGGGGCGATACGTCACGATTGACAGCCGAGCTCTGCTGAAATCAAAGCGTCCGCTATTCGGAAAATCCCCCAGAGGCCTGATCAGGGCCCTGCAGCAGATTGCATCTTATGAAGGTGGAGGGCCTCAGCGTGTTTTTTGCCGAGGCGGTGGGCGCCCATTTATGAGCTGCTAACATGAATGAAACAAGGTTTTAAAACTGAGTAGGTAACAGAGGATTTGTGTGGCTGCTCTCGGGGGTCTCGGCCTCAAACACTGCTGTGGATTGTGCTGGGGGCTCTGCGTGGTCATCGCGCTCCCACTCCTCTCCTCATTACACAGCCTCTCCGGCCTGGCTCGGCGGTGTTGGTGCGGCACTGGAGGACCTTATGAGAATGGGAAAACATGCCACCAATTTCATGAATGGGCTCTCAAGACCAGCGGGGTGAAAAACAAGGTGGGTAAACAGCGCCTGACGGAGAGCGACGAGAGTCGAAATTGAATTTCCGTAGAAGTGATGTAATCCGCTGGTCCAGGTCAGACCGAGATGTTATTATCTTAATTGGGAGTTCATTAATCGCCGGTGAGGCTGGCTGATGACAGGGTTTCCACCTTGTCCCAGCTGCGCGGAGCTGCCAGCTGATTTAGAACGGCTCCCTGCTTCGGTATGTAAACCATTTGCGGCAGGAATGTATAAGCAAGCCGTAAAAATAGGATTTGGCTGAGACGCACAAGACGGATCACACCGTAAAACAGCGCACCCCATCTCCACGGCAGCCTGGCGGGGGCGGTCGAGATGTTTCAGGGGGTGGGGGGTTGAATGGTTGCTAAGTTCTCACAAGTGAAGGGGAACCTGCAGGTTCAGAGTTCAGGCCCGAGGACAGGCGGTAGACTTAAGGAGGAGCGTGGGTGTGTTTAAAACCGAGAATGGATTATGGGCTCCGAAACGCTGTAATCCTCCTCACAAATAAACGATATATAACTCTCGCGAGGCGGCTTATAGGGAGGAGACACTTTCACATGCAGCCAGGCAGCCAGACAAACCGAGTCGCTTTCACATCTGCACACGCAGAGCTCACAAGGTGCTGCAGAAGAGGTCCCTGCGCTCCATCACCGCCAGTAAACGAGACCAAATCCAGAATGAAATAATGCCGAACCCGGAAAAATATCGACAGCGTGAAGCGAGGTAGCAGCGCAGCTTTCTGCCTGCACATTCGTCAGACTCGTGGACTCACACTCAATCGTGTTTAAAAGCACACAGGAGTGGCGGAGAGCAGAGGGAGGGAGGATTTATAGATCCACTGTAGGGTTGACAACTGGAGCGATCTGAAAGGTGGGGATTGGCGGGACGGGCCCGGGTACGAGCGCCTGTCTTCCAGTCGTGAGCGGGTCACAGTTATGTCTGTGCACCCGGACTGTTTAAGAAACAGCGACTTAAGCTTAATCCTAAACCAAACAACCCAAATGCAAACCCTGGACTGCCTCTACGAGAGCAAACGTGACCTTTAATTGTTTTTCCTCAGCGTCCCAACTGAAGAAACGCCACAGATGAAGCATGAAAAGATGCAAAAGAAAAAAGAAAAAAAAGAACATCAGGGATTTTGAAAAGAGAAGAAGCAGCGAGGGCTATTATTTAGTATGATATTGTTATTATCTGCCTGCTAATACATTGGATACAGTTACTAAAAATAATATAATATAATAATCTAAATACAATTATTCTTATTTAAACCTTTGAAACTTCCATCACATTTGTCCTGTACAACTAAATACTTCTTATACACTAAGGGTTTTAAAATTGATATTAACCATTATTTCAGTATTTATTTTTTAACTGTGTGTGTATTTTGTTTTGTGACTTAATTTAGGTGAAAAAAGTGCGGTTAAAACTGATTTTGCTATACAATCTGCAAATAGTAGAAGCTGATTAGTTAATTAGCTTGTGTCAGGAAGTGAAAATTGGTGTTTTTCTTTCTCTGCTGCTCTTGGATTAATTTGTAAAAGAAAAAAAGGCGGGGTGGGGTGGGGGTGGGGTGGGGGGTGTAGGCTGAGTTTAGGTTTCAAGTGTACCAGGCACATGTGTGTGTTTGAGCTTCAGCTCAGGGTCATTTATCATAGAGCTTCATTTCGCGTGTGCCCGCTGGCAGGCGAAATAATCCAAGATCTATATGCAGGGCTGCGCACGGACATGGGAGGTCTGAGAGTGTGCACGCTAGGGGGGGAAACTACAACAAAAACAAATCTCAGATTTAAGCCTCCAAACCCCACTGAGATATTATCAAAGTAGGATATGGCTGCATGCACCTTCGTTTAAAGCTATTTATGAAATTGAAGTATCTCTCTTTTTAACATTTGAACCAAGATGGGTGCAGAAGAAGAAATAAGCCCCCCCCCTACCTCTACTGGAAAGCAGAACCAAAACAAAGACTCCACAGATGAACCCAGATAATATTTCTGATCACTTTGATTGAGGGTAAAGCTCTGAAAGTCATAACAGACACCCGAAAGTCGAAGAAATCGGCTTGATGTTGCTGGTTGCGTCACGTGATAAACACTGAAACTCAAAGCCCAATCTTGTTATTGTTACCTGGAAATCTTTTTTCTATTTTAAGCATCCCAGGATGTTCCTCCATCACTCCACAGATGAGACGGCAGCGCTGTCGTCCAGGAAGTCCCCTTCTGCTTCCGACGGTCTTTAATATTCCAGATTTCTGTCGCTGCAGCTCTGACCTCAGATCCGTGGTTTGCAGTAAGCTGCAGTGCTGTAGATGGCAGTAGCTACATTAAAATAAAACTCCACCGAGCTCCGATCTGATGGGGCAACAAACTCGAGCTACCTTCCACAGAAGAAGAAACCCAACGGTGGGCTAAGTAGCCGCCGACCCCTCGCTCCGCCAGAGGTCCGATGGAGCATTGAAGGCCCCTTTTCCTGCCCTGCATCTGTGTGGAAAATCCAAGTGTCAAATGCAGCTGTTAATATCTTGCAGAGCGATAAAATTTCACCTCGCGGAAGTTGTTTGTGTCAGACCAAAAGCGCAGCAGAAGCACCTTGTCCAGTTTTTTTAAGACATTGTTTATTTGAAGAGGTTGGGTTGCCAGATAAACTGTAGCTGCAGCAGTTTATAAATGTACTTACATCCACAGCACACCTGCTCGTCCTCTTTTCCTTCGCTGTCTCGTATTTTAATGTTTTTTTTTATAGATATAGATAGAATCACCTGAAAACTGTTAAAAAATGAAACAGTAAAGTTTGACGTTATATAAATAAACGTATATTGGCTAATTAAAGAGTTTAAAAAACAGGGAGGACATATATCCATTTTTTAAAGTTTTTATGGCGTTAATTTGACTTCAATAAATTAAAGTTTCCAAATTGGGCTCCAAGTTCGAAAAGAAAATAAAAATTTTTATTGGGCCCAAAAATTTCATTTAAGTTTTGCGTTTGTGTTTGTCTAAACGAGCATATTTCTCTTGAACGAGGAAGGCGACCGACTCAGCCGTTTGTCGCATGGTCCAAGTCTGCGACGCGCATGTTTAGGAGTCAAAATGGACGCCGCTAACCTGCAAGTCACGGACAGCGAGCCGGCGGCGGCCTCGGCGGCTCTGAGGCAGAGCTGCTCCCTCACTTCCCAGCATCGCCCACAATTCAGCCTCCGGTATTTAGATTGAGAATAACCGCTGCTGAAAAACGCTCAGTTTTGGTGGCGGGCGGCACGAATGTGCCACATGCAAATGAGGTCGAAACGTGTACACCAAATTGCAGCTTGTCATCCCGTATAACACGGCGGTGAGGCGGACGATCCACAGAAGACTCTTGTCCACTCAGGGCAACACTGTCGCTGTGGTAACAGAGCCAAAGCTGGATTTCCACCAGGCGAAGATGATTTTTTACTCTCTCGGCTGCCGTTTGATTGGATTACGGTACAAATGTGTTTGAAGGGGATAAATCTTCATGCTGTTATTATTGTAGCTGAAAATAGGCAGAGACAAGGATTTTGGAAGGTGGACTGACATGTCGGAGAGATTTTAGCCACAACAGGCCGATTGAAAAGCTCTTTTTTTGAAAAGTTCTTTATCAAACACTGTTCTGGTTTTATTTGTTTGTGTATAGATGCATACATGCAGTCTAATGCATGGCAGAGGTCATGTGTTAGAAACCCTGCCATAAAAAAAAAAAAAAAAAAAAAGCCCAAGGGGCAGAGGGGGGTAGAAGAAAGCCGGCAGAAGGGGAGGAGGAGGGGGAGGGCGGTGGTAGAGGAGGCGTCTGTTTTTCCTCAGGAACGAGGCTGCAGAGCGAAGCCGACATGGAAAAGCCGGGAAATGGGAGAGTGGTGCAAGGAGAGGTTGCAGCACGCTCGCATCGAGCTCAAAAAACCTGCACTTAGTTTTACTAGACCCGTTTCTCACAATTTCTGCAGTTATTAGTTGAGTTGGGCTTGACCTTCCACGTGTTTTTCAACAATTATGAGAAGAACAGAAACTCCTAATTGTCCACTCTGCTGAGCGGTCAACGCGTGCAGCAGAAGGAATCTGAGGACGGGATGAGATGTTATGATGCGGCCGACTGTGCTGAAGCGGGAAGCAGAGATCAAAATCAAGACATTTTCAATTACCGCTCCTCTCACGAGCCCGCGGTAGAAAAACCGCAGGACGGAGAGCATCAAAAGCCGTTGCAAATTGATCAAATCTAAATATGCTCTTCAGCTCGCAGCTGCAGCACGAGTGTTAGCGTTAGCATGAAAAGCGAATGAGCCCAAAACAGAAAAATGTTCCATTTCCAATTAATAAATTCCAATTTTACCACTGACAAGGTGACCGTATTCGACTGCTTTTGTCAGTTTAAATTTCCAGGTCGATTGGATGGGATTTGTTTGTAGGTTAATTAGCACATTTTTATTGCTGCATGTGAGACACAAACGGCAAAAAAAAGAAATGCACATAAACAGCGATGATGGTTTTTTTGTCACAATATCAAAAATATCTGCACCTCATATTTACCGAAACTGCTCAGAATCTAAATATAACCGTAAATTCAATAACATAAGACGGTTTAACGAATTCTTGCCAAGTTTGTGTGTGTCTTTGTGGTTGTCTTTGATCATATAAACCATGCGTGGAGCTGCGATCGCACGAGAGTTTTTGTTTTGTATTCAGATTCTTTTCTGTGTGAGACGCTGACAGATTTGACACCAGCTCGGGCGAGTCTGCGCGATTTGACAGCTTACCTGATGTCATCGCCTCTTGAGATGACAATAACCACGTCCTTTCCTCCGAGGGTGTTTGACCTGGGCCTGACGTCACCACTGTCCCAGGGTCTTTCAGGGGAACCAGGGGGTCCACTGGCACCAGCAGAGCTTAGCCCAGATTGACCCCGAGCCCCTCATCGGCATTTTCCCACAGGAGGCCCCACCTGAGCAGCAGCAAAGCTTTGTTCAGATTTATGTCCCGACCTCAGAATCGCACCCAACAATTCTCCAGGAATCTCTGCCTTAGCTGGAATTAGAGGTTTGGAAAAAGATATTGATGAGTCAGCAAATGTATTTTAAAAACAATCTGAAAACAATAAATTAGGGCTGCAGCAACTGATTATTTTAGTGATCGAGCATTATATTGACTATCCTGGTAAGTAACTAACTGCACACACTGTGACCTATTCCTTTTTACATTACTCTTGCTTTATTGAAACACATTTATAACAATCTTGTTTTGCTGAACATGCTGAAAATAATATTAAACAGGGCTAGATAATACAGTGTTAGATAATAACTAATTGCTTTTGCAATTTAACTAACTGAGATTCAAGCTAGAAACAAAATGCACTAGTTTCTAGGCTTCTCCTAATCACGGATCACACTGATAATTGCTGCTAATTACCATTAGCTTTAGCTTGCTGTTTCCGGTCTGCTCTGCTGTAAAACGGATGTTTCCTTTAGATGTGCTGCTTAGCACTCTTGTGCTATTATGCTAGGCTAACTGCATCCTACAGTCCACACTTTGCACATGTGTCTCTTCTTTTTATAGCATAATTCTTTAAATTTTTAATAATTCCAGCCCTAAAATAATTCATTTAAAAGCACTTTTAAAATAAACACATGTGGAATTGCTATTAATTTAAATATAAGTGACACTTTAGAATTGACTTTATCCACCCAAGTGCTCAAAAAACATTCTTCAACACGCAGGTGAACCGGGAGGGAGAAAAAAAAGAGTGACCGCTCAAATTCAAGCGTTTGTCGCAACCACGAGAGGTGAGACAGATGTGAGTGTGAGACTGTGGAGGGCCAGGAAATCAGGAAAGCCCGAGTGGACGGGGTCCACTAAGGTCCCCGTGCAGGGTGGACTCTGCAGAGTCAGCTGATACATCAACATGTTGGTCTGGTCGCTGGTGAGACGATACCAGAGCGACGGTTGAACTGGAACCGCCGGACCCTCATGGTGAATAGACGGAGCATAAATCTGAGACTTGGACCAGACCGACAGAACCATGTGTTCTATCACACCCTCTGTACCGGTCCAGGCTTTGGGATTCATTTAGCACAGCTGAACACCATTTTCCACCCAGGGATAAATCAGCCATCTATGCATTTCCCTGGATGGGCCTTCGTGTAGCGCTAGGTGTCCTTGATTTTTTTTTTCTGGTCTTTAAATTTCAGCTGGGCTCCAGGTGTGTTTTGTGGTGAAACAGGGTTTGATGAAATCTGTTTGTGTTCCATAGTGATGTTGCACGCAACACTTTCCCCTCTGCTTCCCCACAAAGAGCATCCGGAACTGCCCCTGATGGTCCCTGACGGTCCCTGACGGTCTTCAGAGGTGTTTTCGGGTTAAATGAGAAACATTAAAGTCACACATCTGGAACTTTGTTACATAAAAAAGAGAAAAATCTTCTTCTCATCTTATGTTTTGTAAGAGGAAAAAGGTGGCGTGCTTCCCTGTCTCCTAGTCACGTGGGTGTGGCCTCTGTGGCGTCTGGAGCATCAGCACGCCAATAAAAACTCACTTTTAGAGACATACAAATATGTCTCTACTGGAAATAAATTCACAATGTAACATAAAAGAATATTTTTTACCAAAATACCAAATGACTAGCCAGTCAATTAATGATAATTAAAACTTAACATAAGCATCAGAAGCTAAAGTAATTTATTTTCCATTCTCACAGGTCTGTGAAGGAGCCTAAAGGTGTGAAAAAAGCACGAGGGAAAGTCCCAGTTGCTGCCGCCTCGCCTGCCCTGCATGCCACGCTGATAGTGTAGAGGTCATTCCGTCAGCCAACAACAGGATACGCTCATGATAAGCATCCAATCGGAGTCTGAGAGCCGGTGGCTGCATTCCACAGGCTGAACTGACACTATCACCAAGG
>CAAE01014536.1:507317-700072 GCA_000180735.1 Tetraodon nigroviridis | reverse complement strand
CAGCAGCCTATTTTAGGACCTGCAGATAGGTGGGAGTTTGGCTACAGCGGGACGAGGACACACGCAGAACTGACGTCTGTCATATGCTTGATGTGTGTGTGCATGTGTGTGTGTGAGCAAAGTCCTGCTTGAAATAGTCCCGTGTTGACACAGTTTTCCTCATCAACAGGTACGCCCGTAATTAGGCAATTAAACCACCTCAGATCACCAACCAGGAACTAATGATGTCTTTTCTTAACCTATGCAAAGTTGTCCTAAAAGAAAAGTTGATTTTGATTCAACTTTTGATTCTGATTTTTGCTGCGGCTGCAGGATGAAGTGTTATCAGACTCAGAGAGAGCCAAGTCTGGGTGGCCACGGCGGAGAAACAAAGCCCTCGCCCTGGTGTTTACCTTCACTTCCGAACTTCACCTCACCCAGCGCAGAGCGCTTCCAGGTAAAACTAATGGGCGACTCCACATCTGTGGCCCATTCTGCAGTTTAATGAGCTGGAGAGCGAGGCCGGCATGAATGGACAAGCAGGAACTTTAACTAGCTGCCTCTGTCATTATGAGCCTGTGGGCCAATTATATGTGCAAGCACAATGACCTAAACACAGCGACAGAATGTTTCTATAAACAACACACACACACACACACACACACACACACACATGCACACACACACACATGCACACATTTTATTTAAATATGTTATTATTGGAAAAAATATATATTATTGTATTTTCTTTAAGAATGAATCATTATACTAAAATAACAAACACATTATTTAAAGGTAGTTAGAAACATTAATTGAATATCTCGTCTCCATCCTAATCAAAACTACAACCGTTAGCTAGTTGGTAGCCTGCTAAGCTAACCTGTTAGAGTCATTGACTTTCTTACTCAAGCTTGAGACATTTCGACGGTTATTGTAAAAGCCGTCCATGGGCACGTAAATGTATCATACAACAACCATCATTAACTTCCCGACTGTATATTCAAGTAAAAATAGTGACATTTAAGTATTTTAGAAGAAAACGGCAAAGGATTGTGACGTGGGTTGTGGTCCCAGAAGAGAACTGCCGAAAGAAATTATTGATACAAGGACTCATAAATGTCTCAAAGGTCAGACACTCGCACTTATCCTACACTCGGTCATCCAGCGGAGGTCATCCAGCCTCCTGCGTTAAAATGCTTTTAGAGCAGTCGCTGCCTGGACCGTCTGCACCTCCACCTTCCTCAGGGTCAACCCTTTATGTCGATGTTTTGACTGCGGGCCGATCTCGACCCTCCGGGCTCGTCTGACACAGAGCAGCCGCCCTCTGTTAAATCTGCTGCTGTGAAATCATTAGAGCCCGGCCCGCCGGTGGTCCGCTAGGGCACAGCACCGTCTGAGTGTGTGAGTGTGTGTGTGTGTGTGTGAGTGTGTGTAGTGTGTGTGAGTGTGGGGGAGGCCTGGTTGATGATTCTGCCCAGCCTAAGTATAAAGAAGGGATCAACCTGGAAGCTGAGACTGAATTACATCCTCCTTCCGCTTCACCAGCCAAAACGTTTTACTTTTTAACGTTTTCATTTCAAATTTTATTTACAAATATAGTCATAATTTATCGCTATATAAAATATTTTATTCTAAATCAGTTTATGTGTCAGGAACGGTTGTGACTGGATACTCTAAACTGATGTTTAATCTTTATTTCAATTTTGGCTAAAATGCAAAAACAAATAAACAAATATTTAATCTTTTAAACATAATCAGATATTAGGTAAATAGACCGCAAAAGACATAAAAATAATGATTTAATGTTAGGTTAATAATTTATATCGTATTAATTTATTACTGTGAGGATAAACTACTAAACAACAGATTTAATGTTAATATTGTAAAAATATTGTGTATGTAGTTGTTTGTATCATTGTTGTATGGCGTTTCAGATAATTATTTGAAATTAGAATTATAATTTCAGTGATGCAGCATTAAATTTTGACATGATACTGATTCAAAATGTCACCTACAAGAATGATGTTTTAGCGAATACAAAACCTCCTGGTGGATGAAACCAGAGCAATAAACTGATCTAAAATCTCATTAAATAATTCATTTACGAATATAAATATGATAATACCATAATCTGGTCGTTTCACGGCAGTTGGCAGCAGTCGGACCCTCGGGGAGGCTAACCGCGACCTTCGGGATGATGAACGGAGATAAACACAGTCAGAAATGTTGTGTTGGACTTTATGTGGGTTTACGTTGGTTCTCCGCGTCTCCGTCACCTCTCTGCTCCACATTCCAGCCGTCCGGCCCTTATCTTTATTGGCTGAGGACAGTTGGTGGAACTCTGACACACACAGACGACCAGCGAGGAACGATGACGGCCACTGTTCAAAGGACACCAGGAAAGACAGAAAAAAAATATTAGGAGATAAAGTGAGGCGTGGAGCGTTTCTGGGTTCATGTAACAAGGACAGAAGGAGCGCATGGAGGGGGGGGGGGGTAAAAAGTGTCCTGAAGTGGCTGTTGTAAAAGTAAATGATCTGGTAAAGCTGCTTAATGTCCTGAGTGTCTGTTGAGTCTGTACAGTTTCATAGAAGAGCAGCAGATTTTTTTTTTCCTCCAAAATATTGTGCTCTAAATATTAAATAACTCCCCCAAATCAGTCAAGATTAACCAGAATATCACCAAAAACACAAGAAGAAAACCTCAGAGCCAGTCAAACACAAGGGTTAGAGCAAGGGTCAGCTGCTGGCTTCCTCTCTGGTCTCACAGCGTGTTCTTCACTTCTGGGAGCGTGGCTGAGGGCCGGGTCGGCTCGCCAGGACCGGCTGCTGCAACCGAGACGGGATATTGTTAGATACCGTCCTCCGAGCCTGGACCTCGTCCTCTCCGTGCTTCCTTGTTCATCTTTAAGAGCAGGCTGGCCAATCAGAAATGTTTCCAAGGTCCCTGGAACATTTGGAAAGCATTAATCTCTGAGCAAGGACTTTTCTGGAGAGAGAGAGAGAGGAAAAAGAAAAAGAAAAAGAAAAAAAAAACTACCCCAGAACTAAATTTAGACCCCTGAAAAAAAGAGTTCCTCTAAAAGTTCCTGGTGGAGTTTTGGAGAAGCAGCTCACAGCAGCTTTATTTGTCATGGTATCTTTTATTTTTGAAATATCAACACTTCAGTGCTCAGAGGGGTTTTAAAACAAACCAGAGCGACTGTCAAATGAATGAGCCACAAACACTAGTAAACTGTTTAATAGTGTTTAAAAAGGTTCCAATAGTGTTAACATTAATTCAGCTGCTGGAGTGAAAGCTCCACACGTTAAATCACATTTGGCTCCAGTGTTTGGATGAAAAAATACGTTCTCGTGTGGCGTGCGCACGAAGGGAAGTCACCTGACCGGCTGCGACGCTCGCACCAGTTTGCAAACATGCTGACAGTGATAAAAAGGCCCAAATGCGGCTGTAAATGCAGCAGAATCAGGAAATTACAACGATTCTGGAAAGGAAGGCTCCGTTCTCCCAGCATGCACTGGGGCCTCCAGGAGCCACCATGGCATGACCCAGTTTACCCACTTTTCCCAGAAGGAGGAGGAGCCACTGTCTTTAATTGTACCCACAGTGGGTTTAATTAGCGTTGCGTGCCTGCGTCCATGAACGCCAGACCTGAATATATATATGCGCACGTGAGCCATAGAGAACCGGATGATAAACACGAGTTCAGGCTTGCTCGGCGGCGTTTTCCGTGCAGAGCGTGCTCGGCTTTGAATCGGGGGAGAATATTTGTTTGGAAAAGTGGAGTTGAGCCTAAGCACTCTGAAGAGGAGGGAAGCAATGTCTATTGAAAAATCTATGCGATGACACAAACAATTATGAGGAGAATTCATAACATGGCCAAGATGGCCGCCACTAAAACCTATTTTGGATGTTGCCCCAGGAAAGGCACCGAAAAGGGGGGAGACACAGATTAAGCATTGGGGCCTGAGACCAGACTAGGAAGAGGCTCCTGGCCGAGGCCGGGGTCTTTCAGCGCCTCCGGCGATAGCGAGGGAGAATGAGAAGAATGATGTGGAGGAAAGAGAAGAAAGTTTCTGGATTAAAGTTTAGTGCAGGGAGTAGAAAGTGATAGGAAGAGAGAAGGAAGAGGGGGATGTGAGCAGGATTGTATTTCATCTCTGCGTAGTGGACGTCCTAATCGACAGTGTCAGGTTTTCTTTCTACAGGCTGCATGGTGTTTTTCACGCTGACAGCGGAGAGTGAGTGGCAAACGACACAGCAGGGCATCAAAATATGGGAATCGTGTGAGCTCATGCGCACCGGAGCTGCCGTCTGCTGCTTTCAGTCGAACACACACGAGCAAAAGCAAAGACACGCTGGAATACCGGGATGGATGCAGTATAAGGCCACTGTATCGAAATCGGTGTTTTGTTTTGGTTTTTTTTGGTTAAAAGTGTGTGATGTGTGTGCCTTTGTGCACACGGGGGTGAAAGGTGATGCTGTTCGGGGGCAGGATACCCACCGCGAAGGATGGGAAGCGCCAAGTGGGAATTCTTTTTCCCCCCACATAAATTTGCATTTCCAAATTACCATATTTACATAGATATCATGAGATGCATTCTTCAATAAACAAAAACAAATACAAGGAATGGAGTAGAAGTCCAGCGTTTGTAGTCAGAAAGCCCAATACACGTAATTAATTAAAATGTGTGGTGTAGAATTCCATGAAATTACAGGATTTTAAAATGACATTATGATTTTTTGCTCTATGTTAAATTTGATTCTATTTTTTTCCCTCCACTTATTGGCATTGTCGCCAAATTTGAAATGTATTTTTTAAATGCGAACAACAATATAAAATGATGGAAATACTGGTGTTTTAATATGGTATATTTGAAATTGGGCTGAAGTGAAATGTTGCGCGCTCCCGTTTGACCCCTTTTTTCCGAAGAACTGTTTTGTTTTTGCTTTATATTCACACATTATTGCTCTTTGCAAGCGGGTTTTGGGTTGAGGTGTGGGCCCCGCAGCGGCTGCAGCGCCACGGTGTTCATTAATGGCTCCCTTCAGAGTGTGAAATTAATGACGCATTAAAGTGAGAGCAGAATTTTGGAGCGTTGGAGCGGCTCCAGGCTGCGACCTCAAACTGCGGAGAGAATTCCGTGTTAGGCAGAAAAGAAGTGGGCCAATTTGCAAGTGTGTGTTTAAGAAGGAGGAGGAAATATTCACAGCATTTATTTCAATATTGCCACTGCATTTCAGGAGGAACCACATGTCTTCTTTAATATCTAGAAATATTCCGGCGTAGTGGCAGACGCCTCTTACTTTAATTGCTAATTGTTTGAATTATTTGTTCTATTTATAAATAAACTGAATAAAAATCCAATTCTGATATAAAAATATATGTATTTTCCCTTAACGTTAATTTTAAATTTCGCGTCATCACTTGTAAAACACTTTTAAATCTATATGTAACAAATAGAACAAATATATGAATAAAATAAACGTAACCTTTAAATTTTCATTCACTTGCATGTTTTTTTGTAACGCGCAACTCATGAACGATAATAAACGCAGATTATTAACATCATTTGTAAAGTTTTGTGTTTGTGTACGAGACATTAAATGTGGTAATTTCGTGAACATCGACGCGATTTTTGAACATCTTGTAGGCGGACGGACGGTGCAAGTGCGCGGCCGTGCTGTGAGCAGGGATCCCGACAGGAGCAGGGATTTTATGGAATACGTGGAACCGCGTTGCTGGGTGACGCCTTCTGATTTATGGCTGTATTTAGATAAGACACAGCCGCGAATGGTTCCTAAATAGCGTCAAGTTCGTGTAATGTAATGGGATAATGTTTTTGGGCGATTGAGATAAGATGATATGTTCTAGTATGTGTGTGTGTGTGTGTGTGTGTGTGTGTGTGTGTGTGTGTGTGTGTGTGTGTGTGAAAAAGTGGCCCTTTCCTTATGTTGCTGAGGTATGATGACAACAGCCCGCGTCTGTACCAAAATAATAGAATTCATCCACATGTTCATTTACACTTTCCGCGACCCGCTGACTTCATTGTTGTTGGAAACTGGAATCCTCTGATAACAAAGACCGTCATGGACCCTAAATATGAAATTCTGGGAAAATCCACAGCTTTTGTACTGAGGAGAAGAAAAACGAGCGAATTATTAAATCAGTGAGTCGATGTTTATAGAATGATACGACGCGTTTAAACAGGTGGAAATTTGATAAGCCGCATTTACAGTAATTTCATTAAAAATAGACGTAAGTGGAATATTATTTTTTTTTATGTTAACTCTCCAATAAATGCGACGTTTGAACAAAAGACAAAATGCCCTTTTTTATAATACCGCGTCCTCTGTCAGATGCTGCAGAGGATCCACTTTCATCTGATTTTCCCCCACTTTGCTTCTTCGGTTTGACGGCGCGGCTTGGAAATTCAAACTAAATTTGCTGATTTTATTTCAGATTGCTCACAGAGTTCACGCGATCGACCACGAGCTTACAAATAAAATAACTCGGGCAATTAACTTCAGCGCGTAAACACAGGCGCGGATGACGCGCCAACTGTGCGTAAAGTCTTTGCGTAAACTCTCTCCTAAAGAAAAGCTGCCTGTTTATCTCCAAGCTTGATGGCGAATTCTGTTTTAAGCCTAAATTCTCCTCTGCTCTGTGCACATCATAAACAGCGCGCAGGTATTTTCTCCTTGCGCACCTCGGTGGCACCATGGCGCATGTTATGGAGGAGCTCTGCGCACTCCGCCCATTCTGGGCTGCGTCCTCCATTGGCTGCCTCTGTTCGACGCTCACTTCCAAACCATATAAACCTGGAGGCCCGAGCACCTCCATCCGGGTCACATTTCTAAGGCAAATCAAAGCAGCTTAGTCGGGGAGCGATCTCAAAAAAGAGGCCGAGGTTCGCGCTCAGGATTTACAAGGTTTTCCAGCCAGAATTCCGCCGCAGCAGAATGTCGACGACGTAAACCTCAGCGGGGAGTGCGCGCTTGGGTTCTCGCTGAAGCTTTGAATGAGCACCCTTCCTCGCGAACCCCGGAGCAGACATCCTTTTGGGGCAGCTGCAGACGGAGATCGAGGGACACCACGGCACCGAGCACGTTCGTTCCATCGCGCAGCATGAACCTGATCGGGGGCTACCAGCATCACCACCACCTGATGCACGAACCGTTCCCGTTCGTCCAGCGGTGTCACCAGGATGCGCCCTATTTCCAGAGCTGGGTGGTCAACCACGGCGAGGTGCCTCCAGACTTTCAGATCCAGGCGCCTTACCCACCCCCAGAGCTCGGCGCCCCCGGATCGACGCACGACTCCCGGCTGGAGGGACTGCAGTCAGGGATGGGCAAGAGGAGGACGTCCGGGCCCAAGAAGGAGCGACGGCGGACAGAAAGCATCAACACGGCTTTTGCCGAACTGAGGGAGTGTATTCCAAACGTCCCGGCCGACACGAAACTGTCTAAAATTAAAACTTTACGCTTGGCTACCAGTTACATCGCTTACCTGATGGAGGTGTTGGCCAAAGACTCCGGGGAGACGGAAGGTTTTAAAGCCGAAATTAAGAAATTGACAACAGGGATCTAAAAAGAAAACGAGAGCTGGTAAGTGCTACTGAGAGACGTGTGTCAAAGCTGTTCTAACGTCGTAGCGCCAACGCTTAAAAGCACTGTTCGACTAGAAACTAGGAATTCTGTCTGCCTGAGGTCGAGCCGGAAAAATAATAACAGGAATAATGTCAACTTAAAGATCCAAAACTGGAACCTGCAATTAGATATATAATTCACGATAGAAACCACAAAATTCAAATAGTTAACCACAAAAATAAACTGCCATTTTATAAAATACACAACTATATAGATAATTTTAAAATATGAGCCAGGTTTACATTCGTAAGCCTATAAACTGATCACAATGCACGGATTATTACAATAAGGAATAGAACACATTATTTATGTATACATTTATTTAGATTAATTGCTAAAAAACTAAATCAACACATTTTCGTTATTAACCTGCTTATGAGAGAATGCATGCAGCATATATTGTAATAGACCATAGAATAATCTACGCTTCAATCTCTTTAAATTTAAAGACAATTTGTGGACACATTTTCTAAGATAAGAAATTTAAACACTTTTCAGGCGTGTTCTGTTTTTTTTAAGACGTTTTTTTTAGTCTTGCGCGTTTGTTATAGGTGGATTATGATCAATAGTAAATGCAAGACTAAATATTGAGTTTGGATATTTGTTTCTATGTAAAAAGGGCAAATTCAAGGTGCTTTTATTAGGAACAGGGCAGTTTAGAGGGAAGGGGGCAGCTTTCCTGGGGCCATATTTTACATGTGCGGCGGTTCTGATTCGGTATCGCTGCTTTTGCTAAAATCACGTGAGTCGACCACATTTTCCTTTTGGTTCGTCCTGCGCTGCAGTAGGAAATGTAATAATCAGCAGAGAAAGTCCAGACAGGCTGAGGCTTGTTTGTGGCCTCCTCCTCCTGCTGCTGCTGCTGCTGCTGATGATGATGATAATATTTTGGTGTGTTTCTGGTGTCGCAGACTGACGGCCTGCAGGAGTCTTTAGGCACCGAGAAGAAGGTGAAGGGTCGGACCGGGTGGCCGCAGCAGGTCTGGGCTCTGGAGCTCAACCAGTGACACCCCGCTTCCCCGTTCACATCATCATAAAAACCCCAACAGACTGGGATCAGAATAAAAACCACTGACTGGGGGGAAGTAAGCCCAGCGCCGCGTCCGTGCGACCAGGCGCAGGTTCGGGGAGGCTGGGCCGAGGGGACGCAGGGAAGGCGGCCGGCGGAGGAGGGCTGCGCTGCGGACGCTTGGTTGACCTTCCCGCGGTCCCGGTATGGTTTCCAGCTTTACGTCTGACTGTTTGATATTTGTGCAGTTTCTGCTTTTTTAATGTTTCCAGCCCTCCAGTACTGTCGACCAGATGTTGCCACAATGTCCAACAACATCTGTCTCTACTAAAAAAAAGAAAGAAAAGGGGAAAAAAAGCGACGTATCCGTCGTCGAGTTGGTGTTTTACGCGTTTGTTGGCGCTGGAGCAGAAAACAAATGAATCAGAAGAAACGATAAACGAAGTCCACCTATTTTAACTTTCCTTCGTTATTTTATTTTATTTTATTTTTTAAAACTCCGATAAAAACCGGGATGCACGATGGGTTGTTGCTTTTCGGGGGTGGTATATTTAGTAAATTATATGCTACCTAACCACGCATTTTCTGGTCAGCTTGTTTTAATGTTGCCTCTTCGGGTGTTAATTAGCAGGTTTTAGTCCCATCACACACACGCAACCTCATCCCTTCGGCTGCCGTGAAATATTCGTGCTGGTTTAATGCCGCTGACAAATAAAATGGTCTGTTTCGACGTTTTCAACAACGACAGTATCAAAACATGTGTTATTTAAATTTACAACCCACAATAAACATTATATCTAAACAAAAGTCAAGACTCGGTTTCATCCCACCGTGTTGGGCGCGTCATTTTCTCAGTTTAATCTACTGTACTGTAAATTAAAGGCGCCCGTTGTGGTTTTTTGTACAAAACTAGTTTTTTTTCCCTGAATCTACCTCAAAGAAATTAACGAATTGTCACTGTCCGCTCTGAAAACACCAAAGAGAATTCTGACGCACAGTTTCGACATGCTAAACAAAATAATAATAATTAAAAAAAACTAAAGTAAAATAACCAAGACTAAACAAGATTTCAGGAGGTGTTTTACTGTGCTAAATGTGGATGGAAATGTAACCTTTGTGAAGTTCTATATAGTTCCGTTAATAAATGAATAATTTTATGATCTGACGGTGAAGGTTGTTATTGTTTTATTTTTTTCTTATATTGAATATAGGATATGGCTTAACATTTTGTGAAAAAGTTGATGAATAAATTATGTAATCTCTGTGTTTATTCTAGGTTTATTGTTACTTGCGGTAAAGTTCTTCACGCAAACGCCACTGTTTTGTTTTAAATCCTATTTACCTGGACTTCACTTTGGTTGGTTTTTTTTTAAGTTCACTGTTGTCCTTACGCAGTTATGAACGTGTAAAAACGATGAAAAGTCCAAATTTTACATTTAAAATAATTTGAATTTTTTCTGAAAACCTTACAAAATAATAAAACAGACACAATGTTTTTCAATCCAGCTCGCCAGTTAAAGGCTTACCTAGATCGGCTACAAATCAAAACTATTTACAAAATAGGAAAGTAATTCCCTAAACTGCTTCCAGACTTTAAATACAAGGTTTGACGGTCGGATTTATTGACTTAAGTCCATCATTATTTAACCCAATTTTGTTGTAATTTTAATACTTACGCATAATAAAACATTTTAGGAAAATTGTAAAATTTAGCTTCTGTTGTCAACATCGCTTCTCTAGAAAAAAAATGTTTTAAAAACTGTATTTTCTCTTTCTTGTGTTTTTAAAAAGCGCCAATATGAATGCGGGACGTTACAGTGACACCGCGCGGTCGCCCTGTGCTACTACAACAATATCATGGCAACAAGGAAGCCTTGACAAATTTAAAAGTTCACAAATCAAACCCAACTTTCAGTCTGCAGCTCTTGCAGCAAGAGTTCTCTACCTAACAGCAGTATTTGATGATGTTTAGATCTTTTCTTCTGGAACTTTAAATGAGAACGTACCTCATGACATACGATTGACTCGGCAAAATAGGATAAACCAAACGTTTCAAACCAATAAAGGTCCACATTCTTTTAAAATGTGACTGACTTACCTAAAAGTTAGTCCTAGTCAAAGAACTTGATTCATAGGTGGTTCCTGCTGGAAATTGCTTGCGAGCTGCTCCACTGAACTGGTGAAAATGTGCAGGCACGTATAAATGGCCAGAACTTATCCGACAACAGAGAAATGCCCGGACAGCATTTCTGGTCGTTTTTCAGGATGGAAATAGTTCATATGACATACCTAATTTTCACCATTATTGCAGTTTTCAGATTTCTTGTTGAATGGTGAAGGCTGGGGAAAAACTTTGTTAAAGCGTTAAGCTTTTGTTTTCCATTGATTAACCTCTGTTCCTGCAAGAAAACATCAGGACATGAAATTATGTTAAAATCTGTTCAATTATTCTTTTAAGAGGGTTTGGAGAAAAAAAAAAAGGCAGATGTGCAGGACAGTAGAAAGAGTGTGACCACTAATGAGACTGACGATCCTGTACAATACATTTATTATCATCATGAGCAATAAGCAGCCATATTTAAATACTTTTACCCATAATAAAACAATTAGGTTAACGTTGTTGGTCTTTATGTTAATAAAGTTTGGTGTTATCTACACGACACTAACGATCCTACGAATAAAACTGAAACAGAAACTCTGAAAAATAAAAAAATGCACAGTACAGAGTGGAACCCAGTGAGTGACAGAGGTGCAGATTTAAAAACGGTGTACAGAAGTGGGGCTGGAAGAGTTTCTGATAAAAAGCCAAACCCAAACGTTTCCACGGGACCTCTGCAGAGCACGGAAAATGCATGTCTGCGCCTCCTCACCGGAACTGGTCAAGAAGAAACAGATAGAAGAATAAAACGCGTGGTGTAGCCAGCTTCCTGACGAGTCATTAGTGATCATTTGTAAATTTAGCCAGCGCTGAAGCATCAGAGTACAAATCTGAGAAGTTAGTAAAAAACATCTAATACTTTAAGACAAAGAGCTGCTAAAATGTTATGTTTGAACAAAAATGGTTAGGTTCTGCTTTTTAAATTTGAAACATTCTGTTATTGCTTGAGACAGCTCTGCATCTGGGTAATAAAGTCTCACTGACACGTTAATATGACGCTAACAGTTCCTCTGGACACCCTGCTCCCTCGTTCACGCGGAGGGTGAATCGGTCACAAGCGAGTTAAGGCTGAACTAAAGAGATGTGGTTACAAATAAAAAGATGAAGTCAGCACGTGTATGTCCTGAAAGTAAGAATAACGCTACATCGATCACCGCCGTCCACCTCCGAATGCCTGGCTGGAGCTGGAAAAGGGCACCCGCAGATGAATGCGACTGAGGTTTTATTTTTATCTTTTCGATCCTGATGGTGCCCTCGTTCCCAAACACATTCATTCACCAACTAAAAAAGGAAAACAAAAACAAAAACAAAAACAAAGAAAATCATTCTCATGCTCCAATTCCAGATTTGGCACGAGCGTTCCACATGGTGAAAGTATTAACAGTCAAATCAGCAAAGAAACAACAACACCCAGATGTTTTCTCTTTAAATCTTAAGGCAGATATTTTGTATATTGCATTCATTCCAGATCCGGCGCTGCTCTTTTGTACATATTGACAAGTGACGTTGCGGTGGCGTCAACCCTGCGGCGCGAGTCCTCGTCCTCAACAGCCTGTCGGGGAAGTGGCAGAGGACAGCCAGCTGAGCTGTCCTCAGCCTGTCCCGCTGCTCTGTCCTCTCAGGACAGAAGGAGTCTGAGGGCAAAGGGGTGTGTGTGCAGTAGGAGGAGCTGTTGCTGCTGAGTATGTCCAAGTTTGTGTAATTACTGATAATTACTGCTGCTTTAGTCCAGCGGTTTGCCGCCACCGTCGCCTTTCTGGTCCAGGCGGCTCTTGCTGCTCTTCACCATGTAGATGAAGTAGGTCAGTGTCTCCTTCTCGTTTACAGGGATATTTCTGAAGTGGCGACTCACCGTCTAGAACAAGAAAAGAGGAGGCAGTTCTATCACACGATACGCGTAGAGCAGGACGGCACAGCTGACATCCGTTAGGGCTCCTTTGCGCTTTCAAAAAAAATAAATAAAAATTATGATGCTCTATATAATGTCCAACTCTCTTTTAACGGCAGCTCTCACCTTTCTATTGCACATATTCTGCTAATAAAATTGTAATAGTGAGAATTTCGTTCAACGCTCAGACTTGGAATCAAAATGCTGCTTTAACGCAGTTTGACCAGTGGGGGCGCTGTGGGCCAACCAGTGCAGGTTCAGTTCATTTCCAGTTTAAACGAAAAGAAACATCCATTCACGTCTTTCTGTTGTGATTTCATACATCAATACTACATTTACACTCGTGTTTAATGCGGTTACGGCGCATCTGGCTGCTCTCAGAAGTGGTTTGCTGCAACGAAACGCAACATGACCTCATAGGCTGAATATTTTTGCACCTGTACTTCCACGTGGTCACAATTATAACCCAACCACAAAAACACTTCTATTGTCAGCTGCTGGTTGAGATCCAGCCACGGATGCTCAGTGACCTTCACCCAGACTCAGGCGATCAATAACCAATTCAGAAGAGGTTGTTGTGTTTTTATTTTTACCCGCCAGCAGAGCATACTCCATCCAGATGTACCTACAGTCCTACTGACGTTTAGGTTTAAGTATCAGAGAGGGGAAGGCACACATCCTGGCAGCTGAACACTGGGACAGCTGTAACTGGTTGTGTGCCGTTGACTGGTTTGTTATTAATGACGTGACGCTCTCATTAATAGGAGGGCCTGAACCTGACCAGCAGTCTGGGGAAACATTTAACTTGTAGACCGGTTGACTGCTGTTGTTATATCCGGCCTGCACACATACGCACAGAAGGTATTTGTCACGGCAAGAGCTGGGCCAGCTGCATCAGGTCCACCTGTAGCTTTCGCTAAATTACTTTTGTAATTTCACCGTGTCCAATTACTGCAGAACAGGTTTGAGCCTGTGGCAGAATCTGTGCTGCTGTTAGAGGTGAAGAACACCTAATGAGAGGCAGCTCGATGGTCTTCAATGTTCCATCCATCTAATCTTCACAGCCATTTATTCCCCCTTAGGGTCACCTGGAGTGCAGATGTATGTTCCACCAGTCAGGCAAGAATACGCCTGGAAGAGGTTGGGAGGTAATAAAACACAGAGGGACGATCGCTCTAAAAACCTTCGGCAAATAGCGCCGCCTGGTGGACGTTCGAGGTATCACCGATCTCACTCAGCTCTTCTAAACTGAAGATTTGACCATTTTAAGGTGTTGTCACAGGACTTAGAACTGTGAGAGGCAGGGTTTCAGAAGGTTTTGGTTGGCAACACCAAATGTGTGCTGCACACAGGCCTCTTTGCTGCACGCGTGTGTGTGCTCACCTCTGCCAGCTGGGCCTTGTTGAGTCCAGGCCTCGTCTGCAGCTTGTAGTGTCGCTTGTAGCGTCTCAACGTGTTGACCTGCAGCTGGAAAAGGTCCACCTGAAAAGATGCCGTAAAATAAACGAGGTGAAACAAAACTGCTCTGCTCACCACATGGGTCAGCAACAGGTTCCAGTCGACCTTACCTCAGGGACCTCCACGTCGTGGTCTGGGGACTCGCCGCCATCGTCGCTGGTCTTCCGCTTCCTCTTGTTGCGGACACTCTGAATGAAATTCTTGTGGAAGTCGCAGATGTAGAGGTGCCGCACCTACAGTGTCAACAGTTCCGGAGACATTTCAGGACAAGTCCTGTGACAGCTACGCAGGTGAGCATTAACAGCAGACCACAGACACGACTGCAAACCCCGGGATTCAAACACAGCGGGTGTGAACTGTTTACGGGGCAAGCTTAGTCTTCTTCCGCTCTGGAATCATTTCATCAAATCTCAAAATATAAACCAGCAGCAGAAATTTCCGTATTTGCACCCTAATTTGGGTCATTTTGAATATTTGCTTTCGTACTAAACACGCGTTCCTGCCACCTACGAGCGTACAGGAAACCATTTTGCATGCACCATTTCTTAAATCCTATTTCATCCCCAACCCTGGAGAGACCTGGAGAGTGTGATTTCTTTTCCAGAGAGCTGTTTCAGTTGAAAAGCCTCAAAGTTTTGTTCATTGTGCATCCCACAGCTGAGTGGGTTTCTAATGGCAGAAAAGAGCCCCTGCCCCCAAACCTGCCGAGGTCTTTGTGGCGGCTTCACACACTCACACACTTAGAGGAACAGATACTGACGTAACACCAAAACACAACACAATGAGATACTGACAGAGCTGCAAAATCCGTTTTGAATATTTTTTTTTTTTTGCCGAAGGGCCTGCACCAAAATAAAGTTTCACGTGGGACAACAGACACATGATTTCAATAAACATTTGGGTTGAGTAAAACTCTCTGTCGGGTTAATCTAGCCCTACGTCATGGATACTTTAGTAAGAGGTGAAAACTGGAGTGTTGCACAGTAAAGGTAGGAGGCTGTGACCTAGCCCGGGTCCGGTAGCTAGTGGATGCGTTAGCAGCTCTGTTAGCAACAGCCATTTTAGGGCGAGCTGCGGAGGCGTGTTATCAAGAAGGCACAAAGCACTCGGTCGGGTTAATTTCCTGAACCATGGCTAGCTATAACTTGACATTTACACACTCTGGTATTTTCCTACAACTGGTATCAAGAAGGACACCGACGAGGCCAGCCTTTGAATCAAACCTGTTGTTGGTTGGTGACAAACCGGCTAACTCACTTTAGCTGACAGCTGAACTTCTGAACCCCGAAACTTACAGACGCTAGTCTGAACCGGCCATCAATTCCCGCAAACACACGACGATCCACTCACGCTTTTGTCGATGTCTAGCTTGAGTTTCTTCTGCGATATGCTTTTCTGGATCCTTTTGCTGAAGGAGGCGTTTCCAGCCGAGCGTCCGCAGCGCTCCCCGTCTTCGATCAAGCAGCAGCTCTGTCCATAAAACGGCGGAGCAGGCGGTCCGTCGTGGCTGTCTTCCTCTGTGCTGAAGCCATTCATTCTGCACGATCTTGATGTTTTTGGTGCGGTGGACTTAAACGATCAAACGATCACCGGAGTCCGTGTTTGGTTAAACAGGACTTCTCCTAACGCGCTGTCCTTTTGTGAGACTACCCGGTAGCGTTGACTAGCTAGCACGGCTACGTGTCGGGTTCGCGAGCCCACAGCACTTGATGGCGTCAACAACGACTTACTTCCAAGCGCAAAATAATTTGTTTGAAGGCATATCAACGCGTTTATCCTCTGGATTCATGCCACAAAGCAACCGGCACTAACGTCAACTAGCCCCTATGCTAACCAGACCGCAAGGTGGCTGAGCTGCCGCTAACGGACAAATTCCTATGGTGAGACCGCCACCGTCGGTCCCTGCAACAAACCACCGTGTCCCCAAGATCTAGATATAACAACAAAAGCTTGCTTGTACGAGCTAAAATCTGCGCCGACAAATTTCAACGAATGCCACAACTTTAAATAAATCTCGCTTTTAAGAACCTGCACCTTAACAATCGCGGTACTCTTTCAGAAAGCTCCGTACAATGGACGTCCTCCGACGCTATGGCGGAAGTTCATACCCCGGACAGCCATTGGCCAGAGTTTTGAAAAGGCGGGACTAATGTGAAAAACCACTTGTGCTATTGGCTTTTAGAAACATCAGTCTTTCTGTTGCTCTTCCTGTATAACTCGGCGTCATGTTTTCTTCTATGAATAGTTGTTAAAGGTGGCGTCGCGGTCAGTCGAATGTACTTTTAAATTAGTCAGGGGAAGCGAACGCTAGGCGTAATAGAAATAAATCACACTGAAAGCCAAAGTATTACCAAACTGCCCTGGAAAAATAACACTTACCAAAACCCATTTCTCAGAAAATTTTACATTCAACGAGTGTTGACACTGAACAGCATGACCGTCCTATTTGGCCAGACTGGCGATACTGGACAGGGTCGGGCAACGCGTTACGGTTACACTGGCAGAAAAACAAACTTGTTTCAAACAATTTTCACTGTCTAAAAATTGTCTCAAACATGAATGAAAGCAGATCGTATTCGTGTTTGCGTTGAGTGTGGTAATCCCCCCTTCTGACCACACGGGGGAGCCAACGGCTAACAAATGGTTAACGGTTGAACACGACCCAAAAGTCTGCAGCAAAGTTTACTTCTTTACTTTTGTCATCTTATTTCTTTACAGGGGTTCTCCCAAGTTTATCCCCATCTGTCTTTCGTTTTATAATGCATTTATTATCACGGTTTAAATTATGTTTACTAAAGATAATATTACAGTCAATTTTTGTTTGTTTTACAAAATATGATGCTCCGAAAATGCACATTACTTTTTTTGATCCGCAAGTGCATGGTCATACTACCATTATGTACAATGTATGCACTGTGCGTCCAGAAAAAAAAAGAATTGTTTGCCCAAATTTGAAATTTGAACACACTCACTCAGTAGTGGAGGCGGTTGAAACCTGTTGCAGCCGCCCCATCCTGAGTTTTAATTTTGGGGATGCAGCCAGGCAGATGAGAAAGCTTTAAAAGCACTTGAATGCCTGGCTGCCTGCATTATGTGGGCTGAATAATGATGCTCTTTGCTTGTTGTCATTTGTCTAATGTGTTATTTGCTCTTATGTGCAAACTGCCTGGCTCGTGAGGCCCGACTAATGGCCGAGCCAGAGCCAGAGTGTAATACAGCAGGGAGAGTGATGGCGAGGACACCACTGAATGATATTAAAAAGAGTAAAGACAATTGGATTACCTTTTCCTTCTGGTAATGGAGCTGGGCTCAATAAAAACTCTGTAATGGGCATCTCTGACAGTCGAGCGTGGAAATAGAATAGCTACATGGCTCATAAGTGCAGGAGAACGCTGATTGTATGTTGACAGATTGACTTTTAAAGTGGCAAGAGACGGAGTGCTGAAACATTAGCAGGTTTTACAATTTACAGTTTCAAGTTCTTTGCTCATTGAGGAAATGCTTGAGAGCGATAACACGTGGAGTGGCCTCAGTGTGGTCATACTCGTCTGTGCACAGCTCTCTTCCCAGCCGGAATGACAAGTTGAGCGTTATATGACATCCCATGAGACTGAAGGAAATGGGCCACACCGAGGAGCAATATACTTCAGCCATGAATAAATCACTTCTGGCTAAAAGCTACCCGAGCTTGTGTGTTGTCAGCTGAAATGATTATAAGATTAACATTTACTTAAAATGTGTTTTAGCACCATCGCTCACACAGACGATTAAAGTCGTAAAACATGGAGGACCACATTCGTGGGAGTGCTACTTTTCACAAAAGACGACACATCAGAGTCAATACCGGCTTGTTGTCTGCTAACCTCAGTTCAAGTGCGTCTGAGTGATGGACGATGCAGCATCAGTGCTAATTCTGTCCTGGACGCTGGTGTTGAGGAGGACGCTGGGCCGTACGGCAAAGCTCTTCATTTATCACCCGACGTTCCAGCGCTGACCTGCAGCCCTGAGCTGCTGGTACTGACTGAAAGAATGAGATCAGGGTCAGGAGCGGACAACGGCGGTTTTCTGAGGAGGGCTCAGCCTTAGAGAGAGTTTGTGGAGGTCAGACGTGTGGGACCAGCCTGTCGAGGTGGTTCCAGCGCCTCGTCTGAATGCCTCCTGTCAGACATCTTCCTTTGGGGACTTTCCAGGCACCCGCAGCTGGAAAGTGACCCTAACAGATATAGAATTCATTGGAGAGGGTATATTTATATCTCCTCCCTTGGGAGAACCTGCGTTTCCTCATGGAAGAGCTGGACAGTATCACCCAGGTGGGAAAAGAATGTGCAGCGCCGCTTCTGAGAGCTGATCCCAGAGAGGTGGAGGAAATCAGATGTGAAAATGTGAACGCCCTGCAGCTACATGTCAAATATTCCAACACACAGGCATCAACCAAATCAGGACCATGTTGGCTTGGTGACATAGAACATAGAAAAAACGATTGTGTAATTTACCTTTATTCATATTGATCCATTTATTTCTGTGTCTCTTCACAGAAGATGTAGATTTGAATCCTCACAGGCTGAGAACTTCAGGAAATCCAAACCCTGAGAATAAAAAGCCCTCAGACCACTCAGGGAGAGACAGTGTGACTGAAAGCCAATTATCCTGCCTGTCAAAAAAGCAAATGGAAAATATCCGCCTCTGCCGCCTTTCCTGACACTCTGCAGAGCAGGAAAGGACAAACCGCTCCGGCGCTGTGTGGTAACTCTTTCAGGTGGGGGTCTGAGAAGGTGTCTCAGCCAGTTTCAAACAACACTTTTCATGCAGGTCTGCTTATTGGCAGAACTGGTTGCTTTTCGAGGTGGATGAATCAGGAGAAAAAGCAACTGGAGGCATATAATTCAGGTCTAGAACACTTGATGTTTAACACATCCAGTTATGGATCAAGTGGAAACCGCATCACTTTAAATGATTCGTTTTAACGTCGCCCAAACAAACAGATGCATATTGAGTGCACAGAAACAGTGCGGGCCTTAAATAGATAAAAAACGCAAGCAGATAGTAAAAAACAGAAAAATCATTACAGACAGAAACCAATATTGGCGTGGCGGCTCTAATCCAGTTTCTCAGTTATTCCGCCATTTATGAAGACAGACTCGCTCAGCTGGGTAGAGAAAAGAATGAGTACTCCCAGGTAATTCAGCCGACACCGAGGACTGAGGAAAGTCTGTCGGGAGTAATTCAGGAAACTGCAAAACACCTGGAGGAGGTCTGCATAACAGCGGAGCACAAATGCATCCTGACACCTGTTGGGCTTTCAAATGTTCCGTCTGTGCTTTGCTCCAGCAAAGTGTCTTGGTTTACAAAAAGAATCACCAATATCATCATCATCATCATCATCATCATCATGTTCCTCATACTCATTTACATACAGTAGAGTTGCTCCATAATCATCAAATAACCATCTTCTCACATTTAATAGATCTACTCAGACAACATAATGTATAATACAATAATATTATTACAAAGATAATACATTATTGTGGCCGTCGCTCCCACGGGTGCCACATCACCTTGACAACAAACACAACAAAATTACTACTGTAAATTATACTTGACCGATGCATATTTCACACACGGTTATTGTTAACGTAATTGACAAAGCTCATTGGTAAATGTCAAGTTGTAAAAGAAGCAGATTTTCACTCTCCAACCTGCAGCATGTGATACAACAGAGTTTGATTTAGAGGAAAGAAAACCCCCCCAAAAACAAAGGAATCAAATATTGTTCAAGGACAAAAGGTAGGAATCAATATTCGTCTGAACAGCAGTGACCTGTTCATAGCTTCGAGCCCTTTGAAATGCCAGGTCACAGATGCTGCCCAGGTCCAAGCTCTTCCATCAAAGCCGTGCCAAGAAAATACCAAACAGATCGGTGATTAAATCAGATCAATTTCATTTGTGTTTCCCTTTGCTAAAGGCACCAGTTATGTTTTAGTAAGTGCTCAGCATCAGGTTGTCTCGCCAGGCGCTAGTGCCACGTTGACTTATCACTTTCTGACCTTTGGTGGCATTTGCAAAGGGCAACTATGCAGGCAGATGCTGCAAACACACATGCAAATGGAAAAGGTTTGGAGATGGCAGCAGTTTGATTCAGATGAACTGCTCTGCACCAAAGCAGCGACAAAAGTACACAGCAGCGGTTGATGCTGTTGGGCGCGCTTCGTCCGTACAGCGGCCGGTCAAACACCAGTTGAAAAAAGCAGACTATTGCCCAAGTATGTTTTTTTTTGGTGTAAAATTTTAATGATTGTGACCTTGGCTCTGCACATTTATTTTGCCTTCAGTGAATTAAGAAGCACGATAGTGTCGGAAAAATTGCTCATCTTTACCAGTCTCCTTGGAAACCCCTCCGATCAGCTTTTTATTCTCCAACAAGTGAACAAACCTTATAAAAAGGCTTTTATATAAGGGTTTTGTTGGCACTGTAATAGCTCAGACAGCATGAGTAACATGGATGCTGGTTATGGCACAAAGCTCAAGCACCGCTTAGGTTTCTAGGTCAACCTATAAAAATAAAAAAAAAGCTTCATCAGTTTTTAAACATTCGGTATACGTTATTATTAGAATCTGAAGAAGGAAGACAAATCTCCACAAGACCTCAAAGCGATTCATCTATTTCCTGTTGTTTAAAATCAGTTATTAATTCATGCTTGTTTGCCTTGAGTGGAGATCTGCAGTTATTTCCCTGCTTTTGTCATCCAGCGGGAGTTTCGCTTTAATTTTTGGCTCTTCTTCTTCTGCAGAAAATGTAATTTAATCTGACTATTGTATACGTGAAACAGACTGTACTTTAGTTAATTCCAGGTAAATGTCACCTCCCTACTGACAGACTTTGGTGTGTATTCACCGCAGAGATGCATCCGATTCCAACAGAAGCAGGTGTAACGCTCCGCTGGTGTTTGGGGTTAATGTGGTATCAGCTTCACTCCCTGGTTATTACTATTGAGAGTTCAGGACAGCTTTTCTGGGAGTTAAATTCCCTTTGCTATCACTGCAACTGGGCGAGAAACCTCCACACACACACACACACACACACACACACACACACACGAATGCGACAGACCTGTTGACCTGTGACAGAGAGAAAAGTCACAAGTTAGGTGTAAAGTTGCACATCTGATGGTGGGATTTGACAGTTGTTGCTGTCTGACGGCATTTTTGGAGTCGTCATTCTGAGTCCCCAAGTCAAATTTCTCTCTTTTTTTTTTACCTTCCAACTGTGTTCTAACAAGCTCTGATGGTTTGGGTTCTGGGTTATTTTTAGCTTGACTTTTAGAGTCTGAGTGCCTTTTTGGCTCCCTCCTCTCACCATTTTGTCCCTTTTTTCCACTAAAAATGACATAAATTCTGTCATGTTTAATCCTTTTTCTTTTAGCATCATGCACTGAAAACCCTTTTTACACTCTAAAATGTGGGGAAACAACCTCTAATTATGTAAAAATTGTCTTGTTATGCAAAAACACTCATTAGAATAACCATTAGGCATAAAACCGAGCCCCAGACTAGAAATTTTAACAATACTGCAGGATATTAAGAGTCATAGTCACACGTAGTTAAATGAGAGCGCACATCATCTAATTTACCTCCTTACCTCCAGCTCTCTCTTGTTGCTCTGCCGCAGCAGCAGCATGAATCAATGCTCCTGATTACGGCTCTGAGGTCCAAAAAGCAGCTAATCTACTGTAATCAGCACCCATTCAGCCTGAAATACTACTTTCAAATTATTTTTAAAATTAGTTCGTTGCTGAAGTGAGCCATGAAAAATAGCTTTGATTTCCATGACAAAGGAGGAGTTCTGCTTAATAACAGCTCCATTAAATTGTGGGTGCGCACGTGTGCGCTCGTGTAAAAGGAGTTGACCATTAACATGAAGTGCCATGGACAATGTTTCCACTTCTCCCCAATGTACCAAAGTAAAGCCATTAAAGCTGCAAATAACATGAAAATCTAACTAATTAAAACCTGAATATGACGCAGTTAGGGGAGAACTTTTATATTTCCTACGCTGTTTCTTGATGTCTACATTTCTCAAAAGGCTGCTGAACGTTTAGCTTCATCGCAGCAACAGAATTAGCCGCTGTCAGTCTCCCCATCTTCTCCTGACCTATAAGCCATCAATCTTTCCTCATCATTTCCTCAGATTAGTCATAAAGTCTCGCACGCCTTCATCCTCATCGCCTTCAGTCCCTCTTTGGCTCCTCTGTCAGCACCTGTGAGAAGACCATTTAAATTTAAAAGGACCCAGAGGACTCTGGGCCCGGCTGCGTAGGGCCCTCTCCTGCCCTGACCTGGATAATATGTGGCTCTTTTAATAACGAGTAATGAAACTTAACCACTGCAGCACTTAGCACTGATGTCTCTCTCCCTGCACCTCTCGCTTATTCTTCTTCACTCTCCTCATCTTTAATTCCTTTATATATTTCAGCTCATTCCTGGCTGCCTCTTTCTAGTCTGAGCCTCTGAGACGTCTGAAGGGAATCTATAGATGGTAATTATGCCCTTCTCTCTGCAGGGAGACACTCAGACTCACTCTCAGAGACCATTTTATGCAGCACTGAAATGACCCAGTGAGTCACTCCCCAACTGAAGCTCGACTTTCCAAACATTTTCAGCTGATTTCTTAGACAGACTTAGGCAAATGATGGAGTGTGAACCCTGTAGCCCCTCACTGGTGGAACAAACAAAAGAAAGGCATTCGTTTCTTTTTAAACTTTGGAAATTCATCTAAATCTGTTTCTCTTTTGAAGGAATCATGCATATTTTATAGATGCGTGCTTTTTTTTAGTAGTGAAACGATTTTTGGAATTCAGTTTGGATAATCAGATTCCTTTTATCCTTTTCATTTTTTGTATTGACAGTAGTTATTTGCAGAGTGGACACCTGCAGGGATGTGTGGGGGTAAATTCGGATGCGGTGCCCTTGACGTTTCATTAACACGCGGAATGAAGTTGCCATCTAATATGTCTTAGTATTAAAGATGTCTCAGTTTTCACCTCTGAGAGTTGGACCTGCTCAGGCCTGCCAGATGCAGATCTCACAAATTTGGAAACATTTTATGGTCTCAATCGCTCTGTTTTCAAACTAGAACTTTCTGATGTTTCTTTTCTCCAACTAGAAGATGATTCAGTTGAAAGAGTGAAGAGAAAATAAAAGTTCTGTTTGAACAAAGCAGCTCCAGAAGAAGAGTTCTTCTCCCAGTCTGCCCCTGAGTAGGAGTGTATCCTCCGGCTGCTGAGCCCTGTTCTCCTCAGAGGAGAATGTGGAGGACGCAGAGCAGCCGCCTTCTGTGGAAACACCAAGAGTGACTCACTTTTGAAAGGCAGTACTGTTTACATCAATGAGGCAGTTATTTAGAGAGCAATAAAGAAAAAAACAGGGCCCAAATTTTCATATGTATGTTACAGAAGTGTCTTCACAGCAGGCACCTTCATGAGTTCATTTTCCAGATCAGTGTGGGCGGATTTCTCATCTCCGCTGAAACAGCGCTAACTAGACACAAAGTCAACGCGGCAGGTGAGATGAGGAACGGTGCAGACATCAGGGCACAAAGTCAAACTCTAACACAAATAGTTTGAAACCTCAAATGACCGACCTTCTGACCAAGCAGATGGAGGATGGAGGATGGAGGCATTTTTTATAGAATAGAATAGAGCTTTATTCGTCCCACAGCGGGGAAATTGCACTGTTCCAGCAGCAAAAACGTTGGAGAACAAGTACGAAAGTGCAGGCAGAATGAGCCCTGCAGAGAGAATTCTGGTCTCTCGAGCACTGAACTGATGGACTGAAGCACAAAAACGGGTTCATCTCAGCTAAATGCTATTTTAAATTTCACACCAGATCAGAAAAGGTGATTTCCTGAGATCGGAGGTTTCATAGCGTGCGTGCCGAGTCAACACCGTCTTGTCCCTGTTGTTTACCTTTGAACTGTGTGAATGTTTGTGAGGATAAAGTGCTTCAGACCCATGCACTGCTCTTCTCTCACTCCACTCACTCTCTTCTTTCCTTGCTAGGCACTTTATCAGTTTTCTGCATTAATGGCTGAATAACATAAATACCTCTCAGTTCTGTTTTACATACTGTCTTTTCCTCTATTGCTTCCTCCTTTCCTGACCGTGAAAAAAGTTACAGATTTACTGCTGCAGTTGAAACTCTGTAAAGCTCTGTGACTGCCTACTTTTAACCGAGTTGGAGTGATTTAAGATGTGCAACTCTGCTTTTGTTGCTGGGTCGGAGTGAATAAAGCATAAATCAGGAGTGTCAGAATTTCTGATACAGTTTTATATCTGCAGGAAAACCAGGGCAGAACATGTGAGCTTTCCCAGTGCCAGATATGAACCCATCTCATTATGTTAGAGATGTAAAACAGAGCTGGTAAACAACATCAGAATCAGCCTGTTATTATAGGTATGTGCTCCTCATATCCAGCAGAAATGACCTTTATCAGTACAAATTGGATTGTTTTTCCACCAGCTGTGTTGAATATTGCATTTATTTGCATCCATATCTTATTGCTGAAAAGATGAATAAAAAAATCTGACCACATTCTTGAAATAGAACCAATAAAGCTCCGCTCTTCTAAAGTAAAACCATACATCTTTTGATGGTTTGTTTGTCCCGATCAGCCTTTGGCAGCAGACAAAGAAGACTTGTGTCTGCATCGATCACCGCGGTCAGCTGCATTTGTCTTTGTGCTCTTTACAGTGAGATTGAAGGCGAAGCCACAAATCTCTCAAACCACAGTTCAATTATTCTGAGAGCTTTCCCAACTCCTCAGAGAGGAGCAGGGAGTTCATTGTTGATGGAACTTGTCCTCTGTGCACAGGACCAGGCCAAGATAATGAATAGCTCATTGAATAATTCATACTGAGGTAAGCTAATATGTTTTGGAGTATGACAGATGAGAAGATTCCTCAGCCCAGCAAGTTTATTTAGTCCAAATGACTGATGCATGAGCTGAAATATTAATGGAGGACACGGATTTAAGTCACATTTACTGTAAATCCAGTTTTTTCTGTGATACATAAAAATACAGTAAGAATGACATCACTGTGGACATAACTGGGCCAGAAAACGGCATTTAAATGAGTTCAAATTTAGATGGATTTAACATTTAAAAAGATGCTGTTAGATTTGAAAATGGGAGTTGACAAGAAAAAATGCTTGAGTTCATTCATAATTGCCCAAATGACTATTAAATGACTTTCCCAGCTCCTTTTTTTTTTATTGTGGAAACTCTTCATTAACCTAAACATTGACACTTCCTCCAATTGTACGCCTCTATCCTGTGCTGGTGACATAAAGCAGAATCTGAGCAGCAGCCTGGCAAACAAAGCCACTTTATCGAGTTCCCACTCACGCAGCCTCCCACCTGAACACAAACACACGTCTGCAGGCTCCGAGGAGGACTCGGAGCACATTTGGTCAAACTCCAACCAAAATACCCTCCTTACCTACAGCTTGCTGACACAGGGAACAAAACTGAAGTTTACATACACAACCACATTTGTATAATGAATTAAACCTGTTGCCAAATCAGTATTTTTAGAGACATGAAAATCAATAGCTTAAAAGTAGGTCTGGAACACTTGACAGGATATTTGCATCAACAACAACAAGAAGAACAGTGCTATAGAATAAAGTTTCAGTGGCAACTAGCACATTTACGCCTCTTTTGCGATATTCTCTATTATTACACAAGAGCTACATTTAGCCCTGGGATGTTTGCAGACTCAGACCTCTGCTCAGGTCTTTATAACTGCTTGAGAATGTAAGCACTCTGGTGCTGCCGGGTTAATTGGATGCAAAGTATTCTGAGTGGTTCTGCCTGGTGTGACGAGCTCTGTTTTGCTGAACCGCATTATGGTTCTGGACTCAGGGAGCGGAGGGAGCTCTTGCGTGAGTAGCTTTTCATCAGGACACACTTCTGCAAACATATTCTTCACACACACACACACACACACACACACACACACACAAACATCTAGGTAGCTCTGCAGCAAAGCCAGTCTCAGGTCCTTGCTGCACGCCTGCAGGCAAGTATAGCGCAGATGGGAACCTAGATAAAACATATGTAGGTGAAGCTGGAGAGTCAAAAGTGTTGACACCAGCGGAACTTTAGGCTTTTTTAGGTTTAAGGTTTAGAGGTCGTTCCTCCCCACAGCCATCAGACTGTTTAATGCAGCATCCTAGGTACGACACCAGGACTGCCAAAACTACATGTTCAATAACTCGTGTACAGTATATGTTATTTCCATAAGTTCTATATTACCATAATTATACTCATACTCCATAATTCATGTACAGTACCTGCATATATGTTATTTTTTTCCACTGTCCTGTTTTATTATGCGTATATAGAGTTTGTCCTATTTAGATTTTACTTATTCCTCTTTCTATTCAATTCTTCCTATTCTATCTCTATTCTTACTTTTCCTGTGATTTTTTTCCTAATATTTATTATTGTATTGCTGCTGGAACAGTGGAATTTCTCTGTTGTGGGATAAATAAACATATATTCTATTCTATTCTATTCTATTCTATTCTATTCTATTCTATTCTATTCTATAATGTGCAGCTTCTGTGCTCCCGGGGTCACAGAGAACAGTTTATTTTAACGCAATCGTCCATCTGTCACCTAACTGCTGGGTCGGCGTCTTAAGAATTGACTACAGTGTATCAACACAAATACACAAAGTTGTGATCTATATTTCATGTTCAGTTGGCCCTCTTTGCACACCGTACAGCAGCCAAGCCTGAATGAAACATTAATACAGTCGCCCTTATTTACATATCAAGCGAATCTCGCAGCTAAATTTGGTCGAGGAAATTACAGCGTCTGTTTTAAGCCTCAGTGCCGCCGTCGCGTTCGTGTTTTCTGAAGTCTGACTTTTTGACACAGCGCTACAGAAACAGGCGTTATTCTTCTGGGGTCATGAAAGTATGAAAGTTGAGAGCTGAGAATGAGGGAACTTCTCTTGGGAAATAACAGAAAAGCATTTCCAGGAAACTAAAGTTTTTCTAGTTGCAGACACATACGGAGGGAAAAGAGTAAAAGAGTGACAGCTCAATTATTCCGCTAGAAAGTAACATTTTTAAAATGTTATTATTTTAAAACGATCAGGCTTTTCAAGGTTCCTCACGTGTAGTTTTCAGTGTTTGACTCTTTTTGCAGTCTCACCTACTGTGAACCGTTTTTGTTACTTCAAACATCTCAGCAGTTAAACGGTTAAGAAACTGGAAATCACTCAAGGAGAGATCAAACTGGTGAAGGCCAGAAACCATCTGGTACAGGTAGGAAGGAGGATGCAGCTTAAAAAGACCAGAGGGAGGGAAAACACAGGTGTCACACATTAGGGTGGAGCATGCAATCACACAGGTGGGACACGACAGAAACGTAGGAACGACACCAGATTTCAAAATAAAAGCAGAGGGACACGAGCATGAAGACCATACAAAACACCTAAACTAGACAAAAGAATAAACATGTGCTTGGGAGGCTGTTGTGACTGAGAGAAGTCTTCTCCCATATCAGGGCAGCATCAGGGCAGATGGGAAAGCAGCAGTGCGATTGTTGCGTTTTCAGGCAGGTTTTTTTTACTCGAAAACTCTTTCTGGATCTTTATGACAGCTGAAGGTGTTCTCAAACATGTTAACGTGTCTCCTTTAATGCGCTTTTGAAACAACAGAGCACCAAAGCCTGTTTGTTCCTTCCATCCGACAAAGGTAGAAGAACATCAACTTTGATGTCACTAAAGTCTCTGAGAAGACTTTGAGATTTCAGCTGTAGAGGCTGTTGACAGCTATTGCTAACTCACACTCAGCTACCAAAAAAGGAACACAACTTTAGAGACTTAAAAACTAACAAACAAGTTCTTTTTTTTGTCTCCACACAAAAAATGCAAAAAATGTTTTGGACTAAATCCAAAAGGATTAAAACCTTACAGGCACGGCAAGTTGCTAATAGTTTAATGTCAGCAAGTGTCTTGAGGTGTTTTTTAGTCATGTGTTCATGTTTTCAGGTCCTGGTAACGGTCTTGTTTATTTTTAAACATCTAGTGTCCTTTCTGACTGCATGTCGTCCTGTTCCGGTGCGTCTTGTTTGCTAACGTAGAAAGTTAAAAGACTGGTTTAAGTTCCTGTTACAGTTTGAATTTGTGTTAAATTCTTACAGGTTGTTTTTTGTGGACGTCCTTCTTTAAAACATTCAGCCAGTAGAGACACCTTGGACTTGGTCCTACACTGTGAGTCTGGATTCTACTACCAGTCTAGTTAGATTCGACCATTTAAAAAGTCTAACACTGGCCTAAATCTCCATTTCTGGCTCAGATTCTACTATATCCATTATTATCCTAAAAGAATTCAGGCTCCAAGCTCCCCCTGCCACTTTTAAGGAAAGCTAAACTGCCAAGTGATGGACCTGGAAATGAGTTTAACTGGGGGATTTCCAGAGCAGAATGAAGCCCTCTGACTTGTGGTTAAAAAATAAAAAGATTTTTGGTGAAAATAACTTAAAAATAAAGTAAGACAAAAGAAAACTTTTTCAGATGTTTTAAGTATAATTTTCCATTTCTGTAGCTGCTGTTAATTAGCCATACCCGAAGAACTGAAACTCTACTGTTCAATCCAAAGAAACCATGTTTAGTGTCCTAATTAAAAACCTTAAGGATTAGTCAACAGTGTCCAGGGAGCTTCTCCTTTTCTCTCTTTGCTCAGACTAGTATTTTCCTGGAAGGCTTTCAGTGCCTGGGTTCTCATTCCTCCTACACCTAAAGCCTCCAAGGCTGTTGCCATCTGTATTCCCAGACATGCGTTGCTACCTTAGAAGCTGACAGCCTCCTTTTTTTTTACTCCCCTATACCTCAGAGGCTGCAGATGGATTGCTTTCCCATTGCTGGGCTGTAAATCTTTCATGTGTGAAATTGTCTGTGCTTAAAGAAGCTGTCAGCATCACAATTGTCGTCGTGACAGTCAGCAGCGTCACCGCGCTGGAGATCAGCCCTTCTTATCCAGCCACCGGTAATCAGGGTTTAGAATTATTTCCACACACCCACCTGACTAAGATGTCATGAAGAATTCCCCGCTGATATACCTGCTGTGATTGCCTGTCTGCGGCTCTGACAGTCCTGTGTCGGTAATCAGATGGATGACTGTTGGACGACCAAAAATGCTCTCAGCGATGTGGCTGGTGAACCATCTGCTTCAGGGTGGCGCATTTTCTCTTTTCTTACTGCTATATCTAATTTTGAAGGGAAAATAACAAAGTTTTTATTTGATTTACCTACTATCACCATGTTTAGTACCCTTGAAGTGTTCATAAACACCGCGCAGCTTTGTAAAATTTTGTCCTTCCAGATGTCTCGGCTTTTGACAAAGATATTAAAATGAACTCATGATGCGAGCGTTGATCAGCTGCATGTTTCCGCAGAAGGGGTGCAGCAGCTGGGAGCTGTGGCTGCGTAATTACTCCAATCTAACACAGACTCCGTCACAGATTTGCATTCAGCGTCGGGAAGAAATAGCACCGCTGCAGTACACAAAGCCCTCTGGCAGCTGTCCTTGTCAAAGCCCTCTGATTTAGTACAAATAAAGCAGAAGAGCTCGCTTAAAAGTTGCTAATTGACAACAGATCTTTGACGTTATTTATCACAAGATACAGCTGTGGTGAAGTCAACTGAAGCCCAAAGTGGTAACTGACGCAAATGGCAGTTAGCAAAGAGGTAGTCAAATATGAAGGCGTTGCTCAGATGCTGCCCAGACATCGCATAACGATGCCAAGAAACACCTACTGCGTCACCTTGTTACCGAGGGCTGGGGGTTAGCGTTGGTGAGGATGTGTCGTGCTGGAGCGCAAACACACGAGGCAAGGTGATGGAGGTCAGGTTGGAAGGTGAGCACACCTGATACACAGAAGTTAGAGGTCTGAGACGATGAGGATCAGCTGGAAGGCATCAGGCAATTACACACAGGAGAGGTTCCAGACTGGGCACGGAGAAGCTACAACAGAAAAACACATCCATAAAACTGACCGCACACAACGTCAATATTTCATTTGGTACAACTTTACAAACCATCACAATAGAAATGTTAAGATGTTTCAGATTACACAAAACAAAAGTGCATGCTTCTCACTGCAGGGTTTTACACTGAATGTATATCTTTTGTGACTGCTTTTGTACCATTTTATAAATGACTGCAACACTATCAGCCTACAAAGGTGCAGCCGTTTGCTTTGATAATACGAGAAATGAAAGTCAGAACAATAGATGAGGCTGTGAAATTAAACATAATGGAACTTTGGTGCCGTCGTCTGAGGACAAAACTTTTTTATCCTCAAAGTCAGCCTTTGTCCAACCTATCATCTCCGACATGCTTGGGGGCGGTTTATTATTACACTAGTGAATTAAGTTTAATAGAAATATTAGTCAAATAAATGAGGTGGGAGATAAGGTGCGGCTGGTTATCACAAACACGCAGGCCTTGAAGCCCACAGTGAAATTAAACACCAGCAGAGTCGTTTTGAAGCTCTGCTGCTGCCCTTTCACTGTTCCCGGCTCTCCTCCGGAGGAACGCTGGCTGTCGCTGTGACTAAACGCTCCTCCTGTCTTCTAACAAGGTCCAGAGAGTCAGGAGAGCAGCTATGGCAGGCCTGTTCTTCTCCTAACCTATCAGCTGAATAATTACAGCTAACATGCGTCTCCACAGGGCGTTGGTGCTATAAATGGCCCCGCTGTCACGCGTTAATGGGAAATCTTGGCGGTGGCAGTGGCGCGGCAACCGGCTTTCATTTGGGTCAAATCTTTTCGTTCATGTGAAGGCTTCCTTGGAAGATTGATCTGCACGCTCACGCCTGTGGGTAACATTTGCTCCTGCCAAGGCCTAAAATCTGCACGTGTTGGCTCCTTATTACAACATTGTCAACAAAATGACCTTTTTCAAACGCATGAAAAATGTAAAATGTAGCATCTGACCCTTGGCGGAGTCTGCAATGATTCAGGGAACCAAATTTGCAGAATTCTATTTTACCAAAGCGCCCGGATTGACCTGCCATTTGGTTTTCTACAAGCAAGAATCCAAACAACTTTGTTCTCTCCTCATCTCCTTCTCCGTGTGTCCTCCTGAATGTCGGGCTGTTTCATTTGAACAGCGGCATAATTTCAGTGTTGGTGTCGTTTCATTTGGTACATGGCTTTATGTTATCGACCGTGGCTGGGGAATATTGATATAAATCACTGCAGAGACTTTCCACAGTGTGACATTGACTTCCCATTTATACAGAAGAGTGATGATGGTGGAACCAGTCACCCAGAAGGACACTCTTCCTCCACCCTGAGGCATGTTCAATATAGGTGAAAATGAATACTTGATTTCATGCAGTCTAACTGTAATATTAAGAATGATCAGAAATAATCATTCCAGCCTAAATGTCATGTCATGACTGCGCTTGTGTCCTCAATACTTGATGTAGATTCATTTCCAGATGCATTTCTGCCTGCCTATTTGGTAAAATTGTGTTTACCGCACACATGCACTTGGAAAGAAATGGAAAAAAAAAAGAAATAATTTGCGAGAACAAACATGTCACTTGCAAGCATAACAATGACATATGGGGATGCATGCAAGCAGCTCGGTGTTTTAATATGCTCCCCCTGTTTCCGTTTACTGCCCCAGAACCATCCAACTTGTCAAAGAAATTTTCTCTTTTTGTAATTAGCTCCTCTTAATGAAATTTTAATTTGTTATTATGAGCACAGTTGGTGCCTTAAGCGCTGCCTGCGTGCTGGAGATTTAAAAGCCTTGAATGCACCCAGCTTGCAAACAAATGGGATGCTAGACAGGAAGAAATGAGATGTATCCAATTTAAGTGAGGCCACTCCTGCTGAAAATGGAATCTGACCGTTTGTCTCCAGCCAATGCCTTTGCTTCCATCTAGAATAGAGAATCGAATGATTGGTTGAGTGTTCACCATCAAGATGGAGTAATTTTACTCGACAATCATGGGGGGATGGGGGTTTATCAAGCCTGTTTTGGTGCACGCCTTTGCAGAAATTGGGCTATTTTCTGTCCAGCAGTTGTTTTGGTAATAGGCCTGAAATAGATTTTTCAGAGAGAATTGTAGCATCATACCCAGGAATTTAATCCTACGAGGGATACTTGTGGAACATCTATGACCAACAAACATATTCAGTGACATATAATGTCATCTCAGACCATTCTCTCTTCTGCTACCTCCTTGGCTACCTTCTGGCCCGATACCCCAAACCTGAACCCTCTGGTCATTGTCGACGGCTCAAGACAACAAGTGAAGGTCACAATGTAGCCTGAGTGAAATGAAAAGGTCCGGTTTGGCTCACGGCGATGGCTGCTTGCCACGATAAACTACTGCCGCATCCACATCGCTGCAGAAGCTGCACGTATTCATCTGTCGAGCCTGTTTTCCTCTCTTGAGCTCGAGAATCTACAAAAGTCACTTAAAGCAACGGCTGTTTTCTGACTAGGAGTGAACATTTCCTTTTTTCCTTTTTACTGATGAAATACTCCTAAGCCTGGTTCACTCTCACTTCCAGCTAGTTTAAACAAATTCAAACCAATCTGTTTTTTGCACGTTAGTGATCATTCGCCTTGTTTTGGAGACATGTCTCTCTTCCATCAGTTATGGTCGCGCCTCAACCTTATTTCAATGTCTGCACACATTCCTTTTTCTCTCTTTGAAATCTTTGCCAAGAATCAAGAACCTTTATTTATGGCAGGCTGATGAGCCTGCTGGTTTTTCTTTTTTTCTTTCCATCTCCAGAATAGAACATGTTTAGATATTCTTCTGAAGATACAAACTGCTTCTTTGGCACCCAGGCCCATCTAAATGATGTGCAAAATTCCCTCTGATGCATCACTGGCGGAGCAAAGCAGATGGTCGACAGCCAAGCCAAAGAGACACGGGGTTGATACCATTAAGTTCTAGAAATAAATCACATTGTAATTGATCCAGAATGAGATGGAATTGATCGTTCCATCATGTCTCTGAATTTCTTTTCAATCTGTTCGAGAGTGTTGTAGCACACTGAAAATGCTGTGCCAGCCTTTTATTGCTACTGTTGCTGTCAGTTGTTTAAAATATACAAAACCAGCATTCTGTTATTTTAAAGCAGCATGCATGTGCATTCAAGTTTTATCCAAAACAGTCAAAACTGGGGCGTTTAAAGTGCTGTCATCTTTCATAAAACAGCTTTCAGTCAGTGCGGCCACGGGGCATCGCCCAAGTTTCCTTAAAACCGCTCGTCGTTGTCTGTAAATATGATTGAGTTGCTGCAGAAGCGTGACGATTGGCTTTGTTGTTTGCCAGCAGCGATCACTGGGAGGCCATATTTGTTTAAAATAGAATTGCTGGTTACAGTCGGGGCAAAAGAACACCACAGGAGTCGTAGGAATTTGCGGTTTACCGCAGAAAAACAATGTTACAATCCGAGATCTTCAGAATTTTGTATTTTGCGAGCAAACGCGGCTTCTTTCGCTGCTGTCAGAGTCTGCCTGTCAAACTTCTCCAGTGAGTTAAAGGATTCTCTGATTTACGCACAGAACATGAAAATAAAATAACTCCACCTTTTATTATTTACGGAGAAGTTGGACTCCAGCATGCTGCGTTTATGTAATCACACTCTAGTTGCTTTCACCTTGTTAAAGCCAGATGGAGAACATTTTCTGCAACATCTGCTGCAGAATGTTGACGTGCTTTCACGATAAATTACGCCCCTGACACGCACACATCGAGGATCCTGCCCATGCAGAAAACTACATTCAAGGTTTTGCCTTTTAAGGTCACTCAAGAGCCAAAAATGTGGTTTCCACATTAGCCCAACTGTAGCTGTCAAAGCAAATCAGCGCATGACCTTCTGCAGAGTCGTTGCGTGCAGGTGGAGTCCCGCCACCACCTGAACGTGCCACCAGCAGATGGAGCTTCGCTGGTGAGGATGGAGCGAGGGGCTCCAGATGGAGGACGCCGTAAACGTCCTTCCTCGGGGTCATTTCATTTGACCTCTGCTCCAGCCCTGTTTTTCTGCCTCATTACAACCCTCTCCTGAAGTCTTCCTTTGTCATCTCTCCTCGCTGCGATGCAGATGGCACCCTTGTCGACTCGGGAGGCCACATTTACACGCATGAGGACAGGAAGCCGAAGCCAGGAAATGAGTATTATTATTTCAGGAGATAATTGACGGAAGGAAGAAGAAGTAATGCCAACATTAATGGGCTCTCTCATCTAGGAGAGCTTCATCTGTGGGAATAATGCTCATAATTCAGTTTGACACATGGCTGCCTATAAAGTTTCCAGTGGGAAAGAAGATGGAGGAAAAATAAAAAGAAGGAAATAAGAGGCCAGTGGAGAAACTTTAGCTGTTTTTATGTGGATACCACGGACGTGTGACGACTAACCTCATTACCCACTGCACATAAGCTGCATGTGGAGGTGCTACGCTGAAGTAAGCGAGGTTTGAAGAAAACCGGTGTCAGGAAAAAGATGTACCGACTGGCCAGAGGCGTTTCTTCATATCTTCTTTTCAGGTATTTGCATAGCATGAAGCTAGCATCCACAGCTCGATACTTGAATGCAGGGACACAATTTAAGCTGCAGGATATGTTGGTGTGTTCAGGAGCTTGTATTTTTGTTTTTTGTTTTTTGTTTTGTATTTTTGTTAGAAAGCTGAGATAACCCTACATTAAGGATCTCTTTTATGCTTTGACAAAGCTGCACTATCCCATCCACTCTCTAGCTCACTACACTTTGTTAAAAATAGGTCTAAGATGCTTGAGAAAGGTCTCATATCTATTATTAGATTTCCTTTTTTCATCACTTTTTTGTTACTTCTGGTCGAATTCCTTCTTCTCTGACTGTGTTCATTTGCTGTGATAAATTGGACAGAGCAGAGAAATAATTTACAGCTGCTGTCCCGTAGCGCAGGTGGACCCCGGATCGCTTAATTGGAAAATGAACAGAGGGAAATGAAACCAGGTGAAAAATCAAAGGATCCATCTGTGGCTGTCAGCGCCCAGACTGAATGATTACCCCAGAGCTGCACTCGCGGCAGAGCACCTTAAAGTTTCCCCGATTCATCCAGCAGTGTGGGCACAACTGGCATTTCAGAAATAGCATCCAACCGCTGGTGCGAATCAAAGGTTGGAGCTTATTACAGCACCAGCTCCATCTGAGGATTTTATGCCTTAAGGTTCCTGTAAGAAGCTGCCACATGTTCCTAAAATATTTGGGAGCTTTACAGCAATTCAGCTTTTCAAGTGTTTAACTCTGAATATGATGAAAGTCGGTGTAAGAATCCTTTAATAGAATATTGATTAAAGGTAAACAACAGATTATGATAAACCTGGGTCCACTTGCTCTCGTTATAGGGAACTATACAGATGGATGCGTGGATGGATGCTATGTATTACTTCAACCTTGCAGAGTTGGAGAACTCTGAGTGACAAGTGCTGAGTCTTTTCTGTCCCTGGAAATGTCCAACTTTGTGTCTGCAGGTGGGGCATCTGGTGCTGGACCATCTATCTACAACTGCTTCCAAAAACCTGTCTTTGTTATTTTAGGAAAACTGAATGTCATTTTTACTCCGTGCTCTGTTATTTTTGGGCAGGTATTTTAAACAACCTGTCCGTGCTCTACTTTCAGAACCCAGAATAAGCAGCTTTTTTGACCAAAGGTGTGCATTAGTAAGCCTTTAAGCTGGTGCTGGCCCAGTTATTTGTTCTGTCCTGAACATCCTCCGAACAGACCCGAGAACATTGGGTCACGTAGTTTGGTTGTTTTCTGCCTTTAAACAGAAAGCAGCATTTATGAATTGGATGAATTGGATGTTATCTGGCTTCTGGGACGGCGTTAGATTCAGGTTATAGAGAGGAACCGCTTCAATTTAGTCAGAAAATAAATAAAACTCAATCACCTGAGCTGCACCAGCACTGTGGGACACCTTTTTTTTGGTTCCAGCCAACCAAAGTTAGTGTTTCTGCTCTCTGGCACAGAAGCCTGGTTGGATGTTGCCAAAAAAACAGGTGAGTAAAACAAAAATGGAGGCAAGCAAATACAGCACAAAGCTAACTCCTGATCTGCATGTCATCATCTTGCTAAGCTCTGACATAGAATATTTGAAGAGCACAGCCGCTCTGCTTTGAGAACAAATACCATCGAAGCGGTAACACACTGTCCTATGCGCTCATGATTTATTTATCTGGGGTTTGAGTTTTTACAGACTTGTGGTAAGCTAAAGTTCTGTCGGAACACATGGTCGAGAAGAGAGTTTGGTGAGCATGTAATCAAATATGTTCTTTAAGGAGAGCTTTAGTGAAGATGCCCATGTCACTGCGGTAACAAACAAACAAACAAACACATCTAATTTCGCTGTCCATCTTTGACGATGCTAGTGCTGTCATCAGACTGAAAAGCCCTGTTCACACTTGTCTGTGTGCAAGCACTAATACATGTCTGCAAAATGAATGCATCCCCCAGATGAAGAGCAAAGAGTGCGCCCTCTAAAAGCAGTCTTCAAAGACTCATCCGTGCCTGAGAAGCCTCTTCCTGAAATTCACCTGCAGAAGCGGAGCTCCGCTGTCTGCGAGTGTCTGGCTTTTGCAGATATACGCGTTTGCCTGCATGCAGCTTAAAGCACATTCCAGCATGTACATTTATACTATTATCTTTTAGTTACTTGAATTTAAACATGTCTTTTTAAAAATGTTATAAGAATGAAGGTCAGAGTCAGGTCTAGATGTTTTTTACAAACTGTCATAAAAACAACCAATTTCAGACATTTGCTGTCTTGTAGTAAACACTATCACATGTAAATTGGAAACATCAAATCATCCGTCTCCTCAGGAGTGCATAAACATCCCATTTTTTACCCTGCAGGGCTTTAAAAAACACAAACAATTGGTTGTTTCTACTGAAAAATATGTATTTTTTGCTCTGGTTATTTGGATGATATGTTTCAATAATAGGCAGCTGCTGTTTTTAAAATCTGAGAGGTCCCATATATCAGACCAGAGAACATAAAAGCAACCACGGATGCCCAAACGTGTCTCACTCAAGGTGAATAAAGTGTAATTTAATTTATTTTGCTTGTGTGAGCGTACCTTTACCCCAGTGCTGTCAAATGTTGTTTTAGCCGGTCTGGAAGTGTGCCAGTAATAAAACCACAAATGCATCAGAACGCAACTGGAGGATCACTCAGACCCGCTACACGCACACACACACACACACACACCCGACACATACACACACGCGTGCGGTTAGCCCGTTTGATGTGCGCTGCAGTAATACCGAGGAGCTGTATTTTGTGCCGCCGGGGAGAAGCAGCATGTAGAACAGCTGCTCGAGGCTCCAGCTGATCAAATTACTACCTGCCTGATGTGTCCAGGCTGCTGCTTTGTAGTTTACCAACTACCAAAGGTAAACAAATCCCCAGGCGGCAGCCTGGTTTTTGTTTTAAAACCTAAACCACAAACTTGGCTTCTTTTTTCAGCAGTGTTATTCACCTTCCGACTGTCTGAACCGATGATGTAGACAGGGAAATCATTCAGGAAGTATTTCCCTAAATCAGTTTGATTGGTTGTGGGGACAGTGGAGAGCATGCTACCAGCTCCTCCTGGAGGAGTTATCACGCATTCATGTTGTGTGTCTGCCCCAGGCTCTCCTCCGCTGGAAATGCCGAAATTCCTCCACCTGACCCTCCTGTCCCCGTCGGGAGCCAGCAGGGGCTTGTATCAAGACAATGATCTTTTCACCCCAGCATCCCATAAAGTTTGCACCATATATCCAATTACAGCGATAACACTAGCAAGATCCTGGATTGTCACAATTAACCGGAACAGGAATTGCTCCTCAGCCCTGATGATTTCACCAAGCAGTGAGCATCTGTGTAGTGACAACGTTTCGCAGAAGGTTCCGGTGTAGAAGTTCAGCTCTAAACACAGACACTGAGAGCAGAAACGAGCAGAAAAGATAATGTGCGCGCAGACATGGTGGAACTGGACCAGAAAAGTGCCTGAAGGCTGGTGAAGGCCACACATTGTTCTTGACATGACCCAAAATTCCAGAAGAAATATGGCAAAAAAGATACCGAGAATAGAGAAAAGGTCGATTTTTTCTTTTTTTTTAATGTTGAGTGCGCTATCATCCTACAGCCACGTTCTTGTGTACATTACTTCACTGGGACTGTAATAAAAGACACAATGCTGGAATCTTCTTCTATCTAGGAGTCTTTTCCTTTGTTATGCAGAGCCATGTAAAGCCCTCGTTCCAGGGTGCTGTTGCTTTAAAATCCATGAAAATTGATGAGCACTCTGCAGCATCCAATGCCTGGAAGACAAGCTGTACTTTATGCTAACACAAACTAATATTCTCACTCAGAGTATGAGATCTGTGTTAAGGGGAAACTGGGGGGGGGGGATTGAGGTTCCATCCACACCCAGTGATGCAACTAAAGGGATTATTCTGGGTCAAAGGTTCAAACAGCTACTGTGGTTCTGTGGCGTTCTGCTGAGCTCCGCCCGGAGCGCCAGGTCTGCCTCTTTCTAGCCCTCCTCCTCCTTCTACCTTTTATTTTCCTCTTTTTTTTATCATCTGTCTCTGCATTTATCTGCTTGTTGTGTCTGTTTCTGCCTTCAAGGAAGGTGACTCATGAAGGTTTAATGGATATAAACAAGGAGGTTTAGCAGGCTTTTACAAACAGCCTTGGAGAAATTTACTCCTGGAAGAGGAGTGCTGCTCGCCGGCTTAAAAGAAAACACCTGGGTTTTGCTGCTATCTCTCTAAACTGATAGAAAACACCTCCAAAACATATCTGCCACAGATTAGAGGTCAGCAACAACTTTATTCCATTCTCTGAAATAAAAAATGTAAGTACTGTTTTTCCACGAAAGCCTGCCACTTTGGCTTTGTTTTTTTTTTTTCCAGAACTATTTTTTGGTATTAAAATACTTTTTAAAGATGGCTGACTTGGTCACTTGCCTTTGGGGCTAGTTTGAGAAGTCTTTAGGGAGTTTCCTCCAAGTTTGAGAGAACACGGATCCGCTGCTGCATAATTTTCCATCACCTCTATCATTCAGCTGTGGAGAACTTTCAGCTCATTAGCAAAGGACTGACTTTTACGGAGAGGACATTCTTCCATCTGTCCATCTTTCCTCATTAAGCCCTCAATCAGCAACACGCCAACCGTTGAAAATTTCTTTTTTTTTTGTTTTAGTCTTCCATTTTTCATTCACTGGTCAGCCCAGGTCATTCTCTTTTCATGAGGAACGAGCCGGCTGTCAGTCCTCTTGACCGCCGGGTCGACTCACAGAATTTACCAAAGGTTTAAGGAATTCTCGGCCCGTGTCTGGGTGGATGGACCATTTCAGGCGTTCCCAGAGAAACGCGCAGATTAAGCCTTTCAGCCGTGTTATGTTCATTGTCTGAGAAAGCAAGTAAGCGTTGAAGCGATCCCGCTTTTGTTTTATCTTTTATCACACGTCTGGGAAAGGGGGCACGGGGGAGGGGCGGTGGTAAAAATGTTCCTAAAAATATAATTAAAAATAGAAAAGCTTGTCTGCTGGCTTGGTGGAAGACAAACTGCTCTGAAACTTTCCAGCCAAGACAAAAACAACAAACCTAAAAACAGCTGCATGGAATGAATCAGAAGTTTATAAAAAATTCAGAGCAACAAACACGAAAGGAGGTTCAATTAATCATAAACCTGAATATAAAAGCGGCTCTGAAAATCAAATAGAGACCTCCATTTTTTGGTTTGAGCTCTGACAGGGATCAGTATTTGTTTATCTGAGACTTCCGCCTGTCTAATGGGTCCCGGTCTGACCTTTCACCTTTGCTGCAGAATCTGGGGCTCCACTCCTTTGTGTCATGTAAAACATCTTGAATATTGACAGATGGGGCCGGTGGGTCGGGAGCTCGGCTCTTCTCCCTCACCCGTCAGTCACAGCAGAGTCGTTTGTCCGACTGATCTTCCCACGTGTGAGCGGGAGAACAAGCTGCCCTTTTGATTTTTGCCTTCTCGGATTCTTTTTTTGAACTCTAAAGAACTTGTAGATGTGTGGATCCTAAAATCACTGCCTGATGTTTCCATATTTCAGTGCAAAGCTTGAACTCACAACTCAAGTAGAGTTCAGATTTTTCTCCTGGCTTACCGGGATTTTCTCCCTCCATCATTTGACATTAAAGTTCTAAAGGAAAAATAATCGTTGCTGTGGGTTTTTTTTTTTTTTTTTTTGTAAAAATGTGTTTTTCCGACGGTCTGTGCTCTTCCTGATCCTGATGCTCTTCCAAGCTAATCAGATTTCTCTGCCAGAAAATCTATTTTTCATTAACATTCACAGCAGAGAACCTATTGCTGCCCTCTCTTTAAGCAAAGCTCATCTCTATGCCTGGATGTGCCCTGCTATCTTTCATTAAAAACATTCCACTCTCCTTCCTCTTTCACTGGCTTAAAATATAGAAAAATAGAAGAAACATTCTTGCAGCTCTCTCTGTAATCCTTAAAGGCACTGAACTAAAATAGACCTTTCTGAACCGAGCTGGTACACTGATAATGCAACCTAAGCTAAATCTCTCTCCTCTTTTAGACCTTCTTTCTCAGTGGGGAGTTGCATGAGAGGCTTCTGGGTCCCAGTGGTCTCAGTCAGACCCAGAGCAAAGCAGATGGGCTCAGCGCAGCACAAAGGAAGGGGCGCTGCCTTCATCGGCGTCCTTCTCATCTTGTTCAGCGGCTGGACATAGTTGACAGGATCAGGGGAAGCCTGTCGCTGGAGCGCCTCGCAGAAACCGGCAACGTTTAGTGTTTAAAAGAAGCAGTTTCACAACGACCCCCATGTCCCAATTCCATACTAAGCCACTTATTAAACGCCGCTACATCTGGACTCTTGGATCACCTGCTTAAATCTGTTAGCATTAGCTTGAAATACCATAAAAAGTCCAGCAGCTGCTGTTTGGCGATAAAGGCAAAGAAACCCGAGATGCAACAGTTTCAAATGCGTTTTGCTTTGAGTTTCGTCTCGGATAAGTTTGAGCAAAAGCTACAGCTGAAACTGTCTGGATCAAGCGGTAAAAGGGTCTGGGGGTCTTCTAAACGAGGCCTTATTTGCCTGAGCTGCAGGCGGGTTAGGCGGCTGACGTCTGGAGCTTCGACAGTCATTTCAGATCAGCCTACAACCCAAGTGGGAGACGGCTCTTGTAAAGCTTTTCCAGTCCATGAATTTGAGATATCAAACCAAACTGGAGCAAAGTGACATTCAGTTGTGAAAATGTTGTGAATTAAAGATCCAGATGATCTAAAATAGTCAGAAACAATGCTGCGGTTTCAGATTTAACGAGCAGTGTTCATTTGTTCACCTAGAAGCCGCCATCCTGATCATTTACCACTTCTGGCTTTTTTCTGCAACTGGGTCAGAGAGCTGGAGTCTGCCTAAGCTCCGTCTGTGTGCTCTTAAAAAGAAATGGCTGCTGAATGGCTTTTCATTAAACTCCCTCTTTAGCTTTTAATCAACCAAAATCCGCAGGACTGATCATCACACACTGAAGCTCTTTATTAATATGAATGAAGATTTAAGAACTTTATAATGACGGGAGAAATGAATTCTTTGGGAAGTGATAAATAATTAGCTGATTTATCTGCTTTACCTTCTTAATTATATTTATTATTATAGTCTGCACAGACGCTGGTTAGTTGTGCTTCATAACCATAGTAGAGAAAGCTCTAATGTTCCTGGAAGAATTATTTCTTTTGTAGACACTAACTCCTGGTATAGAATGATGACAGTCTCCTTGTTATTTCTATTTTACAGCAGTTAGTTTTTACAGTGTTTACAAAGTTTATGACTTCACGCAGATTATAGAGCAGTGCCGGCTATCCAAGAGCTGATGAAAACAGACACTCATCACTAAATTAAAGAGAAAAAAAAACAACTTGTCAGAGCCCACAGCGATGGTCCCTTATTGATTTTCATGGCTCGTGATTCAGCCTCATTACTGGTGGAGTTACAGTAAAACCCGAGTCGGGAGCTCCAGAGGAGACGCTGCAGCTCACTTAAATCAGTGGAGGAAAGTGCCGAGTCCCAACGCTAACGGAGCCACTCAGTCTCCATTACAGATGGGGTTTTTAACGGTGAAGCTGGTCGGAATATCACAAATGGCGGAGGAGCAAACTGCTCACACCCACTCTCACGAGCATATGCTTTTAGGGGTTTTTATCTAAATGTTGGGAGAACCCTGAGAGTACTTCAGTTTGTCTGGCTGGTTAATCTAAAACAGTTCATCACAGAAGAAGTTGAGGTCATGCTGCCTAAACTCCATTTCAGCAGGTAAAATTCCCAGAGCTAACTCTCGCTTTTGCGAAATAGCTGTACCAAGGTCAAAACATCTGTGATTTTCCCAGTTTTTAATGCATTTCTTCATTCAGTCACCACACATCTATTCATTTGATCTTCTGAGAAACTAACATCGTAACCCATCACTATCAATCACGCCTGCCTTGTGATTAATTACACGTGTGTCTTTAATCATTGAAAGTACACATTGCTAGATTAAAAAGTCACACAGCAGATCACACACAATATCATTTTAGGACAGTTACCACTCCCCTTCTGGTCAGTGTCTGTTTCTATCGTCGTCTTTGCTGCTAGAGAGATAAATCTGCTGTCAGACACACTCAAATGTCTCTTTTCTCATCTGAACTCTGCGTGACCTGCAGCCCACTCTCTGTCAGAGCTGAGACGATCCTCATCGGGAGTCGCGTCTCGTTACAATCACTCGCCATCAGAGTTTGGAAGGCTGCGGCGAGAAAGGGAGGCTTCATCTTCTGTGTTTCCACGACCTTCGCTCTGCAGATCGGCTCTCGAGCCTCTGCCTCTGAGGGTTCCTGAGAGTGTTGTACTAGCTTATCTGTGCTTTTGCGATGACTCCAAATGAACCCGATCAAAGAGGTTCTCAGAGGTTTTTGTCGGTTTTTTAAATGATTTTTGACTTCCAAAAACACTGTTTGTGGTCCTGGAGCTGACGCTATAGCTGAGCTGTCGCTGTCCGAGGTCCTGAAAACTATACAGGAGTAACTTAGTCTATTAAAAAGAAACATTTAATCCAGCCGTGAACTTTAAAAGGTCACGATTCAAGATATTTACTCATGTTTTCTCAATTTTTTCTTCTGGTCAGCTGTAAGTGACCTTCTGAAATGACCTCGGCCTGTGTGTGGGATCAAGGTGAAGATCTAATACGTTCATTTTATCAACATTAACTGCTGATGTATTTTTAAAAATCCATCATCTGAACAACGTGGGTGTTAGTGGGTCACAAAAACACAGGAAACACCCAGCACACACGGATGAATTTTACAGCTGTTTTTGCCGACAGTGATTATTTTGGGCCATGACGTGTTTTCGCTCTTTTCACACTTTGCAGCCTTTCAGTCAAAGTGACAGACTGGGATCCAGTTTGATGGCCTGTGATTCACCCTGATAAGCTGCCAGCTTGTTGAAAGCAGTCAGTCATACGAGGCTTTCTTCAGATAACCTTTATCAGAGTTCCTCTCTGCTTTCAACAGCATTTCAGTTTTGAATCAAAGTTGCTCATTTAATTAAAAGGAGATTCTTTACTGATGTTTGGACCAATAGCCCATCTTCCGGATGATTATGATTTCTAACCGGAATGAGAAAGATGTGAAAACCCTTCAAGGTATTTTCATTGTGTGGCCACGCTGGTTCTGTCTGAACGACCGTTCTAACCCGTCTGAATGCAGTTCCAAGGTTCTTCCACACCCGCTGAAAGCAGCTTGGCTAAGCTGTCGTTGTGTGTCAGAATGTGCTGTTAAACTTTCACTCTGGTTGTCTGCGCAGCAGATGATGTGATGGAAATCCTAATTTGTCCCCAGTGTTTGTGCAAAAACCAGATGGAGCCATGAGTGAGATTATGACCAGAGGATTTAGGTGATTTAATGTTTAATCACCTGAGTGAATTCCGTTTAGTCCTCTTTAAGTAGCTTATGTTGCCCTTCAATATATTATTATAGAGCCATGAAAGTTCCTGTTTTCTCAGATTTGCCAAAAGCACACAAACAACACAGATTTTGACCTCAAATGATCCTCAGATAGAGAAACTTACAAAAACGAAATGCCAGGGAACGCTAGTGTGCACTAGCTTAACTGTAGGTTTAACTTAAAGTTCATCTCCTTCAAAAAAAGAGCATTAGTGTGTCTTTTCTCACAGCTTCTCAGATAAACTGCAGAAGTGCACATTCTGTGGGTTCGGAGGAAATTAGAAACACACATTTTTAGCATCTTATTCACGACTGTGGTTTTTAGGAAGCGTGCAGCCAGTTCAGCCAGTTCAGCCAGTTCAGCTGTTCTTCCTCCCTCCCTTGAGGTGGCGCTGCCACACTGCTCTTTCCTGTCCTTGAGTAGCTAGTGGTGGTAACAGGTTTAGAAGATCCGTTTAACCAGAACTTCACTGCGCTGACTACCGGTGTAATAACCAGAGTGACATGAACACGTCAGTTAGGCTGAGCACGAGGATTTAGGCTAATCTCATGCTCATGCAAATAGAAAAAAACTACAACCTTACAAACTGTTTCCTGTGGATTTTGTGTGTGTGTTTTTTTGTTGTTATTGTTCATCTTATTTGTTAAAAATATCTTCTGCTGAAATTAAATCAATTTCAGAGATTAAAAAAGCTTTAAATCGCCTAAAAATGTAACATTTGCGCAAATGTCTAACAACCACAGATGATAAATTCATCTGAAAAACATCTATTGTGTGTACAAAATTGGAGCCCTTGTTCTTATCTGGTTAATTTTTTTCCTTGTCCCAAATTCAAGGTGAAACTTTCAGGCTGGTTCTTGTTGGTTGCCTGTTGGCAGCTAGAAGAGAATATCGGCTTGGAACCGAGATCTCCGCCGGAACCCTAAAAAAACACGTTTAAATCTCCACATTGTGGGGTTCGACTTTATGCCACCGAATGTAATCCAACAATGTCAACACTGATAATTCAGGAGGATGGAAGCACGAGGGAACGGCTGCTGACAATGGCGGCTGTTGGTGAATAATGGCCGGAGCTGAATGCAGCATAATGGACAGTCTGGCTCATCCGACCCGCTGTGCTCGGGCCTGAACTAGCCGGGAAGGACAAAGACCAGCGGCCACAGTGGAAAACAGAAGCCTTCATTATTTGGGTTGCTGTTAGCGGCTGGCCGAGCGTGGGGCAGAAACCGAGCCACAGATCCAGCTCAGTCAGGTCTGACGAGCAGGTTAGCCGCTCTGACGCCTCCGAGGCCCAAAAAAGTTCAACAAAACCGGTTTTCTGCCTGAGGAAAGAACACCATTTTATCTGGAAAAATCCAAATATTTCTGTGTAGTAGGGACCAAAATTGGCCCCGTGGTCTAACAGTTCTCTGTTAAGAAAGAGGTAGAATTAATGATACGCTTTTGACACATTTGCTGGTAACAACTCCCCACCCGATACACACACCCTCACACTCCTTAATTCTTATAATAACCCTTAATTACACAGCTCTCATAGTTTGAATTTTCAAAGGCCATAACTACAAAGGGAAAAAATGAAATGCATCAATAATGAATTGGGTGTTCTGATTAAAGCTGGATATCAGATCAATCAGATGGTCGTTGCTGCAGCGATCTGATTATTTCTCTCTCTTTTCTGTATTTTGGCTGAACTGGTGCTCGTTTTTCCACAGCTTTCACGCGTGAAGCAGCAGAGACAACGAGCAAGATGAGACCATTGTTATGAATGCGTTCGTTTCTTAAAGATCTCGCGTTGGATTCTGGTGCGGGTGTGGATCATCATGTGCATCATGACCTCCATGGAGATCTTTTGCCCACCGCTTCCCTTATTTGCACACCCGCCTAATCGCGACGTCCCCAGGATGAAATTCTGCTTCTGAAGGTTCCTAACATTCCATATCAGAAGTTCCCCTTAAATTGTCCCTCTGGTGCTCAGACAGGGTCTACGGAGACCATCGCCGGCGTCATTTCCTCCTGGTTGAAAGCGTTTACCCTGACTGCAATCTAAACCTGCCAGAGAGAAAAGAGCTGCTGCCTCCTGCTCTCCTCTCCTCTCAAATCATAATCTAAATCTTCTCTGCCGTCTGAAGATTCCTGTTTTTATTCTGTGCCCCCATTAGTGCTGCAGGGACCCAGCACCCCCCCACACACCCCATGATTTTGACAGATAAGACGGGGGAATTTAAACGTAAACGTGGAGCGGACGCAGCTTCCAGCCTGACAGGAGGACAGACAAACGGCTGTGAGGGTGACAGCCGACTGACAGTTTGCTCATCACTGTCTTCAGAGCGCGAGCAGCCCGGCGCTGGGCCTGTAATCACCTGACAGGATCTCCCCACGGTGGTAATCAGTCACAGGCGGCAGTTTGGGACACGCGGCTCGCCGTTCTTCCCCCCACGCTCGCCACATCTCTGACGGAGCTCCAACAGCAGGTGCTGGGAAACGCTCCCTCCAGGAGATGCTGGACGGTGGTTTGAAAATGGGCCAGATGGACGGAGCCCCTCCACCAGATCAGACCTTCCTGCCACCACTCCGACCTGGAACTTTAGCTGATTATTGACAACCCTGCATTCACACAGCTGGATCCTTTAGGAATCCACCAGAGTTGACCTTTGAGATGCAGAACCAGTCAGAGGCATCAGAGACGCAGCTGTGAAGTCTGACCTCAACACGCAGGCTGGCAACAGGATCCAGACGCACCCACATCCGTATTAAACACACACAACATTGTGATTTCCAGAGGTCCTCTGTAGCCTGTCAGAACAGTTGCCCCAGCAACCCAGAGCTGGATAAACAGAAGAAGATAAATATTTCTAAATGTTCATGCCTCATCATGTCCTGCCTTCACAAAGACTGACAAATCTTTGGAGGTTTGAGGGGAATAAAATGTTTGGAACAAAATGTCATTATCATAAAACTAGCCTTGTTATTTATTTATTGCTTTCTTTTGTTTTTGGAGGCAGCTGTTTTCATGAATATATCATGAATTATGCAAAACTGTGCGGTCACTGTAAATGAGTCTAAACCACAAGCAGAAATGACTCATCAGTTCCAGGATAAAAGTTCTGAAATGAAAGTTTTCCTTTTTCCCAAGTCTCACAGTTTTTAGAATTCTCTCTTTCCTGTAATTAAAGATAAACCGACTCAGTCCACATCCTCATCTTCCTCACATATTTGGTTGGTGCGCAGCGCCATATTGAACCTCTCCGCTTCCTCTTCCCACATCTAATTTTCTCAGCTTTTTTATTATCTCCCCTCTCATCCGTCTGCTCATCCCTCAATCAACCAGCCACCTCTCTGCTCTCCTCTTTCTGCTAGAACAGCTTCTGTCCGACTTTGTCCTCCCCAATCTCACAGATATTACCTGTAAAGTCCAACGGAGCTTCGCTCCTCTGTCCTAGATGGCATGTTGATGGACGTAATCAGAGAAGATTGACTGACTCAAATTTAAAAGGGAAATTGTTGCACATAACAACTTAAACTCAAGAAATGTTGGGACATCTTAGATTTTTATGTGCAAAAAAGATAAAAATGTGATTAGACAGGTCTTTTACAGGAAGTAACTGCTGGATTTTGGGGTCCAGAGGACAGGAGCAGTCAAAGAGTTGTCCCAGGACTATTTAAGCTGCATCTGAGGAAAGTTTGTCGGCATAAAAAGAGCATCTAATGGAACCTGGCTCCACCAATCTGTGGTTAAGGTCTCCATCACGTCCGGGTATGGCCAAGAGTGTTTGAAAATGTGGTCTGAATGAAATCTCTGTAAAAGCTGCAGTCCTAATCAATTCTGGGAAATAAAGTGAAACACTTTTTTCAGTTTGTTCAAACTTTTCCAAGTTTCTGGAGGGCTACGATGAATGTAGCCAACCTGTAGATCACAAGTTCAGCTTTTAGGCACTTAAAAATGCTGCACGCTGCGTTTGCTTCAGCAGGTCAACCTCGGTGTGTAACGAATGAGCTCCAGGCTGCAGCCTGACTATAAACCTGGATCGGGGGTTCCCCAGCCACGTGGAGGCCAAGGGGTGAGCTGGTGATTTGCACGACCCCGTCTCCTTGCCGCCTAGCAACACAAAAGCAGCAAATAAATCAAGATAAAGGGCACGCGTGCGATTTTTGCCTCCGCAGCAGCTCAGCCCGTCAAACCGTTTCAACTGTCAGAGAAAGAAGCCAAACAAACGCTGACACGCGTCACTGGAGCCTGCGTCCGTTTAGTTGCGTAATTGTGGGGCAGAGAAGCAAAGAGGGCACGGCTGAGCTCCACAACTGCATTTGCTTTTTTTTTTTTTTGTTTTAATGGGGTTGAGGGCAATAAAGAAACGAATGGATATCATTAGGTAATGTAACCGCCTGAATTCGGTCCTACTTACAGCTCACAAGCCGCAAAATGCTGATTATTCGCTAAATGGATCTAAATGTAAATGAGGAAACCGCCAAGATGCACAAGGCACAAGGAAAAAAAACGAATAAAACACAAAGCTGTGATCGTCTCGGTTTTAGAAGTTCGGCCGTGAAGAAACTGTGAAAAACTGCAAACTATCAGACTTTGCTGGAGGGCAAACGATGGCGGGATTAACGCTGGGTGGAAGCGTGTCGGCGCCGCAGCCATGCAAACAAGAAGTGACGTTAGGAGGAGATTGGAAAGCTGCGGTGATCAGCAGAGATGATGGGATGGCTCAGGCTCGTCCACCTGGGTGAGGAGCCCTGCTGCAGCCCTCAGGCCTCGCTGAGGACCATCCCAGATGCGCTTCTTTTCAACCCTATTTAGCTTTTCAATGTGTAAAAGAGATTTGGAACCCCACGAGAACAACTGCAGATAAAGCAGGACCTTTTAAAGTTTCTTCCAAATATAGAAACCTTTTTATTTGTAGTTTCAGCAAAAATATTGTACCTTTCCTTTTGAATTGTACATTTTGTTAAATATCTAAATACACTTTAACAGTTGGACGTCAGTAGAAAAAAATAATTTCATTTTTCTGCTTCAGGTACAAAATAAAGTTTTTAACACGCCGGAACTCACATGTGCACAGAACCGGGTGTGAAACCATGCCCACTCAAATAAAAATTGCACATTTTGCTCAACAGACACAAGAATTGGTGTGTAAGTGCAGATTTAGGAATCGGCTGGAATTTAAACTAAACTTCATATTTGGACCTAAAACTCAACATGTGATGTGATAAAATGTTACACAGGCAACGAACCATCACAATATACGTACAGTTCACCTAAAAATCTAACGGGCACCTGCAACGGGATGATCAACAACTCGCAAATTTGCCGAAGACAGAAAAAGGACTCCACTGATCAGCGTTTAGGAGAAAACCCGACAGATCCGAGTGCAGAAGTGCTACCAACTCCTCGACCACCCGGGGGCAGAAGACATTTGCAGTAACCTGAAAAAGTCTATTAACCCTAAAGGTAAATGAATCCTGATCATCACCAATCTAAAACTGATAGTTGCTGGCTGCCTTTCCTGCCTTTCCTGCCTTTCCTGCCTTTCCCGCCTCTCCTTTCATTCTGTCCGTTCTTCGGGCCTTGCTGTTCTGTGAAACGTCAATTTTAAACAGACTGGGACGTCGGGAACATCGCAGCGCCTGCCGCTCTAATTTGTCTGCCGTGCTGGCAGCATCCTGACCAGTTAATTCTGTCCATTCAACATGTTGGGCTGGCAGCAGGAGCGGCAGGAGCAGATGATTCGGATTGGCAGTTCAGCAAGCGAAGATTGTCCAGGAACTCTCATTCCTCTGAATCCTCGCAGCTACGGCTCTATCTATCTATGTTTAAAATTAAAACGCTGTCATGCATGTCCATTATTCACGTAAAACATCTCACAAACATCTAAATTATTTGATTTTTTTCAGGTTCCTGAAGTAAAAATAAGAAATGGTCCCATTGGACAAGCTGAAACCGAGAAACATTCTCCAGTCGGTCATCTTTAAAACATCAGAAGATAATGGAAAAAAAGAAGAGCCCCAAAAGCAAACAGAACAGAGAGGACATAAACTCTAACCTTTCCTATCGAACCTCTTTGGAGTGAACTCTGGGATGGGCTGGGATGGATTTAGAGCGGAAAGACACAGAAAAAGCTTCAGCATCTGAGCGCTTCCACGGGTTTGACTGTCCTGCACCGGGGTGACGCTCAGTTCACGATTCAGAGGTTCAGCAGGTTTCACCAACACACACACACACACGCACGCGCGCGCGCACGCACACGCATCAGCTACCAACAAGGCACCCAGATTTGAAGTGTATCATTTGCATGGCTGGACCCCCACAGTCTCAGTCCCACCCCCCTCCTGCTGTTCGCCGACCAACGAGGCAGCTCGGCAGATGGGGTGAATCAGTCAGCCCGGACAGCCTGGAGCGGAGCCTAGTGCCTCCCGCCATGATGGGAGCTCCGTGAGCCCGGCTGGGCAGGACGGGGTCGTTCCCGGCGAGCAGGTCAGAGGGCATCAGAGGTGCGACAGCAGCTTCTGCCTCCACCAGCGTCACCATAACAACAACCAAGAAAAGATCAGCAGTCGCCTCTCCAGGCCGACGTCCACCTCCTCTGTGCGGAGTAGGTCCACCCTCAGAGTGGGCAGAGCGGCGGCCATGACAGCAGCCGGTGGAGGAGAAGATTTGCCATTTCTCTGTTTTTATCTGAGAGATTCTATCTGCTTCAGGACCTTTCTGGATCTCTGAGAACACGAACGGAGGTGTGTAAAAGTGCAGTCACGCAGAGCCGGACACGAGGAGCAGAAGAAGGCGATGAGGAGAAGAGGCAGAATTGGTCCAATTAAGGGTGAAATCAGAGAAAGGCCCACCACCGTCCGAAGCAAAAGCTGCCATCATGCAGGCTCCTCCCATCAGAGCTCGACTGGTCCGCCCCAGCAGCCTCCCCGTGCTCTGACTCTCTGCCCACCTGTCCCCGAAGGCTCAGGTGTTCCTCCTCAGGGCTGCTCAGAGTCAAGGTAAAAACAAAAAAAGGTCATTTTCCAGCAGCAGGTCGTCAACAGTGTTGTGATCGTGTGGGAGGGCCCGCGAGCCCTCAGTTAGCGCCGCGGTTGAAGCGCTCCAGCACAGTGGCGTTGGTTCTCTCAAACACCCACTGCTGGTTGGGGGAGGAAGGATCGCACGTGTTCATGAACACCCGCCCCTCTTTCGGACTGCTGTCTACGCAGCTGTTACTGACTGGGTGGTACAGACTCTTGTCCTGCAGAGGACCAGACACGGGAGAGGAAAAAGACGTCATGAGAGCCGTGAGGGGAACGCCGGAGTGTGGTCGGGTGCACGTACCTTCCTGTAGCGCCACAGCTGGTTGCCCTTCATGCCGTGGCAGTCGTACAGCGTGACCGGGCTGTTGTTGGAGACGGCGTCGAAGCAGACCTTCTTGGTGTGCATGGGGTCGCCGACCCGGATGTCTTCTCTCCAGCCGAAGGTAAAGACCTGAGGAGGGAGAGGGACAGGGTTAGGGTCCAGGCGTCAACTGTCCGGGTCGTTTGTCCATCCATCCATCCATCCATCCATCCAGTCCATCCATCCATCCATCCAGTTCCCCAGCCCACCTGTCCATGGTTCCAGCCCACCTCGCCCCGCCCCTTCAAGCAGCTCTCCATCCAAACAGGACTTCCTGATACAAAGTGTTTGGTCTCCAAACACATGCTGCTGCCGACGTTCCGAATCTACGAGAAGATCAGCTTTTTAACGGCTAACACAGGCGTTCTCTGCGGCGGGGGGGTTTCCAGGAGGCGGTCTTACCTCCCCCCAGGCTGCGGCGGGAGGCTCCACCGGTGGGTAGTGTTTGGACAGGTCCCAGGCCACCTTGGTCATGAACCACTTGAAGCTCTTGCAGTTGAGCTGGCTCCTCAGATCCTTCTGGGCGGCCGTGTCTCCCGCCGACAGGTGGCGGTACTCGGGCCGCCGCTGGTAGATGTACTCGGCGTACTCGTCCATCCACACCTCGGCCACGCGCTTCAGGTTCTGAAAGTCAAAGAGGTCTGGAAATAACACCCACGGCTTCTGTTTCATATCCACGCGTGTTCCTTTCCTTCATGCGTTACAGCTACAGAGGTGAAGCTTCGAAACGCGGGGGCTTTGGCCAGAAAATGCAACAGAATTCCTAACAGAACGGCGGTCTTGTCAGTTACTGGTAGTTTGGACACACGTCACATGGCAGCTGCAGCTCTGACCCCTCTGACAGCTGCAGAGTCGTTTCACCCACATTTAGCCAGCTGTTTCTGGCCACTGTAAAATCGATCTTAATGGAATTTTGCTCTTTTCCCCCCAGCGATTAAACGTGGTAACAAGGCCCACTAATACTGTTGGCAGCGGTGTTTGTAGATGCTACTGAGAGACGGGAAGAAGCAGCAAAGAGCAGGAATCTCTCAGTCCGCCCGACTCGTTAGCAGATCTGTGTGATATTTGCTGAAACACTGAGGAAGCCGTCGCGGCTGCATCCTGCCTTCCTTCATGTTTGGACTGATCCGACATGACAGAGCGATCAAAGCGGCTCTGGAGAAAGGCGGCCAGTCACACAGGACCCGTCGTCGTCTCCCGGAAGGCAGGAGAGCAAAAAATAGAAGCGGCTTGTTTCTAATCATGAAAGCGGATACAACACCGAACTCAATTTACAGGCTGGCTTCAGAAAAGATGACGTTTCTCAGACTCTTGTTCCTGTTCTGCCGTTCTCTCTGACATGTTAATCGTAACTGATGGAACCTTTTTAACTACAGCGAGAGGAATTGAGTTCATTCTCAACTCTTTTACACATTTTGCTGTCGTTCTCATCTTCAGTAAACCTCCAAAAAAGGGAAAAAGGTACAACCCAAAATGTATTCTGCACAAAAAAAAGAGAACAACTCACCAACTCAGGTTTAGTGGGCAAAAACTTGACAGCTTCTCAAGAAAGTATCAATTATTCGCCCTGATTGGCTCATTTTGCCCGTGTGAAATCACCTCACGTCGGAATGGACGGAGGAGCCAAGAGAAAGCGAAAGCAATGAGGACTGCAGCGCAGGCGGATTTTTCAGCAGCTTATTTCACCTTAGACAATTGCAAACATAAAAGATTTACGCTGTAGCAATGGGAAATCCATCCATCTAAAGCCTGTGAGTCGTAAAGGAGGAGGGAAAAAGAGCCACTGTCTCAGATACAGATGGTTGCAGCTGGAAGCAAATGAATGGTGAAATAAATGGGAAAAAATGATGCAGGGAGTCTCACAGGAAAGAGAAATACAAATCTTCTGGCCATAGGTACAGATGTAGAGGGAAAAATCCCTCCAGCTACACACCTACAAAGCCACACACACTCGTCCGGCAGAGATCATCGCCTGCAGCAAAACTCACACCTGTCAGGTGAAGTGAAGCTCGGCAGCGCCGTCCCGCTCCGTGCTGCCTGGACTGGCTGTACCTGGTGCAGGTGTTGCAGTGTAACTCGATTCAAACACACGCTAACTCATTACACGGGGCAATTAAACAGCACCTGGAACTTTACCAGTAAATATGTTGGAAACCAATAAGGTGGCTTAAAATGCAGGTGAATAATCGCAGCTGTTCGAATCTCTGAAACCCAATAATCCTCCTTTGCTGTAATAAATCACAGCCGCAGCAGACGAATGAAGCAACGTTGTCTAGCAGAGATGATACTGGAAAAAGGAGAAAAACAACTTCTTGCTGCAGCCAGATCTTCCCCCTCCCAACCCCCCAACCCACAGCCTGTCAAAGCCCACAACTGGTGATATTAAACAGACTTAAAAATGAGGCCGTACTGCACACACACACACACACACACACACACACCCACAAAGGAACACTGATACACACAAACACACTCACAGTGATTTCCTCTGTTGACCCTCTTCTTTATTCTGCCCCACCAGCATCAACAGATAGCGTGCACAGAATGTGCCGGAGACTCACCCTGGCCAGGCTGACCCCGCCGGGAACTTTGTAGGGGACGTACTTTCGGTAGATGTGTCCTACCCTGGAGCAGGGGATGTCCTCCATGCAGCCACCGCACATCCAGACCTGCAGCGATGAAGGGATGAAACAAGCAGAGTCGGAGAGCATGAAAACCCGGACGTGAGTGAGAGGCTGCTGAGACAGAGTAAAGAAGATGAAGATGACCGAGATAGCAGGAGCCCGGGTGGAGGGGTGCAGTTAGCATCTACGGCATTTCAATCTCTAAAAATAAAACCTCTGGCTGAGGTTCTCCAGAAATCCTTTGATGTTCCTTCTGCTGTGCAAACACACCAATGAGTCAGTCATACTTAGCTAGACGACAAAGAGGGAAAATTGGATTTGTTCCGCTACTTTTAGAAAGCAGAAGCACCTTTCAGTGCTACACTGGCTCAACGTACTTCTGTCAGTGGCGTCTTCACGTGAAAAATGCATCATCACCAATTTGTTGCCTTTTGCGAGATGGCCTCTGACAACGCGGGGAGCAAACGTGCCGGTTAACCTGCCGAGATTCCGTCTGACATTTTCCAGACGAACTCCTCGTGATCTATGGTCCTCAGGTGTGGTCCTTGAGATGAAAATCTGCCCTAACTCCAGGGGAAAAACCCAAAGGTGAGGATGCTAAGCGCCATCACAGCCAGCCGGGGTTCTTTACTCTTTGCCTGGGTCCTCTCTGAGCTCCTCCTGTCGAGACCAAACTCTCTCAGGTGAACTGTGGGGAAATAACTTTTGCAATTTCATTTTCTCTCTGTGGTGGTTTAATTCAGATTGACAGCCAGCCACTGGGGGGGCTGTGTTCAAGTCAACGAAGGAGGAAATGTTGCCCCCTCCCTCACCGGCGGAGCAGACGATCAGACGTTGTTGATATGCTGCATCCGTCCCGAGCGCGAGCCTCCAGAGTGGAGATCAGCTGGCTGCTATTTCCATTCAATTACTCCTTGTCGACTTTGTTGCAGCCACTCCAGCTGGAACCAGTGTGAGGGAAGTAACTGATCGAATCCGCCTCCTGCACCTCTCGCTGTGGGGAGCGTCTGACCTGCCTCTGACGAAGCCCTCCCATCGTCTTCATCCCTGACTGAAACACTCGAGCTTAATAACTGGGAAGCTTTGCTGCTGGGGGGATCAGCAAGTTGAGCACAGAGCCTGAAGGTTAACCAAAGACTGTTTACTGGGTTTAAACACACCTCAATCCTGAGTGAGACACGAAGCCATTTTAATGCTTTTCAAACATTTCTTCAGTGCACGTTTCCTACGAATGTGAATGATTTAATATCCCACCGCAGCATTATGTCCAGTCACGTCACACTCCCGCCAGCGACATTTGCCTAATTGAGTGAGACGAGGAAAAAGCTGTGATCAATTAATTATTATGGTCGTCTTTGGCATCTGTTCAGAGCTCAGAGACAGGGAGAGTTTTTCTCCACATGTTGAACAACTGGCAGCAGTTATGAGGATGTTTTAGAATAATCGCCGCTGAAGCACCAGACAAAAGCGTCATTTAACATGCAGCTGAGGCCATTTGGCTCAAACGACTGAAACATGAGATGAAACCGCGATGAGAAACGCCCCACAGGCAGTTACTATATCTTTAAAGGGTTCCTCGTGGAGAAATATAACATCATGGAAAGGACTTGCTTTCATACATGTCAAAGTACAGATATTTTAAATGTGTTGGTGCAATAAATCCAAAGGTTTAAAGAAATGAAAGTTTTTGGCGATGACGACACACAAAACAGGCGTCGTTGAACGGGAACCTTTCGTACCTTGAACGAGATCTCGTACTGTTCTCCTCCCCAGATCTCCAGACCCGTGTCATACCCTCCCAGTTCCCAGAACCACTTTCTGTCCACAGCAAACAGTCCGCCCGCCATCACCGGTGACCTCAAAGACACAGAAAAAGACATTTTTAGACTTTCTGGTGACTTTTTTACTAAAACAAATATAATACCTTGATTAATGTTCAAACCTCACACAGGTTATAATAAAATATATAGTAATACAACTTCTAAGCCAAAAATCACAAGCGAGCAATCACAAGAGTACAGAGGGATTAGTCTAATCTTAGCCCTGATTAAAATGAAACAAGTTTAAGCATCAATATTAGACAAACATCACATAAGATGAAAGAAACACACACATTTGTTCGCATTTGTTCTGAAAGCGAAAAACGATTTTCCGCCCACAGAATCAAGTGAAACCATTCTGATTTGGCATTTGCTACTGATAACAGCAGCGCTATCAGAGTTCGGGCTCAGGTTGCCGGTGCGACCGCAGTGATGGGCCTTGCAGCCATAAGCTGCTCTCAACTTCTCTCTTTAGTTTTGGATTAAGGAGCGGGCCGTCCTCTTAGCCCAGCGCTCCTAATTCCAGTTTAAGTCCGCAGAAAACTCCAGCGTGGACAGATTATTGCTGAGTGGATGTGCAAACACTGCCCTTCAAATGAACACACACACACACACACACACACGCGCGCGCGGTGGGCAATGATTTGTCGGGGGAGAAGGCTAGCTGTTGTTAGCTGGAAGCCGAAAACACAACCGTACTTCACGTTTCCTGCAGCAGAGATGGATCACACTGATGACGCACAACTGTGCTGGGGAGAAGCAACACCGGGGTCACTTAAACACAAAAGGTTCCACTTTCTTTTTACCAGCAGAAGCTCGGAGCATTTTCAGCCTGTAAACTCTGTACACTTACAGAAGAATCCATTACATTAGCAACATCTTTGACTTAATTTTTCTGCCCTGAGGGTTTACAGCTCATGGAGCTCATCTGTTCTTTCTCTTTATTATTTATTTCTTGTTAAGTACATCGAGACAAGTTTTCTTGAAGTCTGTGATATTCAGAACTTTAGCAGCTACAAGCGTGCGAGTGGCGGTGCCCTGAGTCTTTTACACAAGGATCAGAATACGTGCACGTTAGCGTGGCTGAAACAGAAGGTGGAAAAACAGCAATGACGCATCTCTGAAAAACAGCAGCACCAGCACAGGGAGCCACTCTTCCTGGAGTAATCTAGTCCAGCGGGATGGAGTGACGAGGTGGCTCCGGAGTCTTCAGTGACTCAATAACTCAACAGCCACCTTCATTAATCTGTCAATTTACTGACATGTACGACTCAATGCCATGAATATCAGGTTTCAAAGCAAACACAATGGCAACATTGGCATTCAGGTGTTTACAGCTGGGGTTTGTGGTAGTGTGTGTGTGTGGGTGTGTGTGTGCATGATCAAACAGGCCTTGCTGATAGAATGCAGTTAGGGACGCAGAGTCAAACATTTGTGATGAATAGTCTGATTGGGAATAGTTTCATTTACGTCGTCGGCCCGTCAATAACTTCTCCAACACTGACATGAACCAACACTCCACAGCGAGAAAGATCGGAAACGCTGACAGCTAAACAAACCAAGCTAAAAGCTGTGACGCTCACATGCTTGCCTTAACTCTTAATAGCCAATATTTGCTCAGCAAACATTGACAGTGCTCCTGCTTCCTTGTATCCTGAAGAGTTCAAAAAGGCAACTGGGAAAGATCGGCTCTGTCTCTTCAAAGGAGCAACGCAGGAGACCTGCTCCTGGAATCAGAAAAACAGCAGCTAATTGTGTGTTTGCCTGTTTCCTTCAAGTCTCCGTCTGGAAATACCTGACTAGATATTAATCTGGAGCTGAAAGGCAGAGGTCATAAACCTTGTGCACATTCCTCAAACCGTTCTGCAGAAGAAAAGAAAAGAAACCCACTATGACTGACTCCGGTGGATTTGTGGCTCTCAATGGCTGTGTTGATTACGTGAGCAGACACTTTGAGTTCCAGGTAGCAGAGAACAACCACAAAGGCCTTAAAATTGCCAGCGACCATGCCAACAAAATGGCCCTAACAACCAATCTGAGCTGATCGATGGAGGATTTAATAACCTTCAGCAGCAGCAGTGGTAGGACCCTCAGCTGAGCAACGCTCTCGGGGGTCTTCTTGGTCGGCAAACGTCTGGGAAAGTGTTTCAACCCGACGACCTCTGCGTGTTTTAAATCAGAATTTACATTTAATTAGGAAAGCTCAAGTTAATATTCTCCATTTGAGTCTATTGACCTTGAGGACAGAATAAGCGGAGGCCTGTGAACGCTGCCAAAGGAAAGAGTTGGGGGGGGGGGGGGCGAAGAGAGATGACGGCATTTATGAAAGAGACAGTGACAGATGCAGGAGAAGAGGGAAAAAGTCATGCACCGTGCACACATACATCACATGCACCTCCAGAATAGATTCTGCTGTCCCTCTGCGCCTCATTCGCCGGTGCGGTGATGTCAATCAGAATGGAAATGAAAATCTTTGCAGCTCAAATTGGATTTACGCTGATGAAGGTCATTTCATTGGGCAAGCAGTGGGGCCTAATTCACAAAATGAGGATTGATTCTGCAACTCATTCTCTCCTCTCTGAGCAGAACCCCCTGCACACACATACACACAGATTTCCCCTCTTTACTGATTTTTACTGTATTACCTGGAACACACAGGTAGTGTTTTTTTATCCAACTAGAGGATGCTCTCTGAAGCCAGAAAGGCTCAGAAAAACAGCATCTAGCACTACGCTTGGTGTTCTACGACTTTACAAATAGCCAAGTGTGCCTGAACCTGGAGTTATTTATTTAGTACTTTCTCCCTTGAATGTCATCTTTTTGTGTAAATACACAAGAACAAATTTGCTTCGCAAATAATGTCGAGAAAAGCAGATCTGAAAAGAAGATTCTGTGAGACACAGAGAGAAATCCCTGGACCACCCACGCATGTAACAGGGCCACGTGTCGTGGGCTGCTGAACTCACTCGAAGGGTTCGCTGGGGTCCTCCTTCTGCAGCTCCGGAGGGATGGGTATTCGTTTGTAGTACATTTCCCAGTCAAACGCCCCTCGCATGGCGTCTCCCGCCTGTGTCTCGTAGCCAAAGTTGTCATGGTCGATCACGTCGATCATCGGGCACACGATGGTTTTCCTGTTCTGGGCGATTCGGTCTGACAGACAGACAGAGAGCCATTTAATGACAAAGAGGTGGTTTTTCGAAACAAACCACGGCTAAATCTGCCGTCCCAGGCGGAATCTGGAAGCGAATGACGGGACTTAGTAAATATATTCAAATGTGCTTGTCCTCCAGGGTGGGGACCACTATCTGAAACGTCAGTTTCAGTCACTGCTCTGCTCGCTCCCCTTCGGGCCCGACTTGGATTAATGAAGATAATCAGATTCCTTTGAGACTAAAAACAGAGATATTCATGTCAAGCAGCGTGAGGGATCCTCCCAAGAGCAGCACTTTACGCCCAGCTCTTTCAGTGTGACCTTTGCCTGTTTTACTTCAGCTGCCTGCAGATTCAATCTTCCCTTTACATTTTCCTGCGCTTGTTCTGATGCATCTGAGGGCCTGGCTAAGGCGTTCTCGTTACGCTCCATTCAGGGTTAAACACCCGAGGGATCAGGCTGAGGTCGCAGTGTGAACACGCAGCAGGACGCTAGTTCATCTACACTTGAGAAGTCAATACATTTGTCCAATCAGGTGCAGCCTTACAACCTAAGATGCCCCCCTCTCCTCCCCTCTCCACCCTTCTCCTCCCCCTCAGCCCCAACCTGCAGATATAATTATTCTGATGGCTGTGAATGTGCAGACGCATGCAATGAATACTGATGTGATGGCTGAGGGGAGAGAAATCCTTCTGGTAGTTTTTGTTTAGACAAGCAAACAATCATTTTAGGGGAACATTAAGGTGATTTAAGGGGATATTAAGATGTTCCGTGTGGAGGTGAAGAGAGATAGCGCTATCTATTCTATCTGTGTATTTTCTGCACACAGTGGAGGTAGAAGAAAAACCCCAAATCTGTTGTCTGGTAAAATTGAGCATCAGTATCAAAAGCGGGCAGAAGGTGAGGATGAGGATGCTGACGTGTGTGTCCTCACCCAGCAGTGGAGGAAGCCAGTTGACATTGGCTTCACAGTGAGAGTCCAAAAACGTGATGACTTCTCCTTTGGCGGCGGTGGCGCCCAGCAGGCGGGTCCTGATCAGCCCCTCCCTCTTCTTGGTCCTCAGAATGCGAACCTTGGGCAGCCGAACCATGTACTCCTCCAGCGGCTGCTTGAGGTGCTCTGAGGAGACACACACAGCACCGGCACTGACTCATGTCAGCAGGAGCAAAACCGCCAACGTCTGCAAACATCAGGTCCAAGAGCTGGAGCCAGACAGCAGAGGATGATTGGTTTCTATGGCGATAAATCAAGGAAAGGGAGAGTTGTGTACTACAAAATCCTAGAGACACAACAAGAGAAGGTATATGGGAAAATCAGAAAAACAAGAACTGGTCAAGCACGCAGCGATCCATTTTGCGGCTTATTGTCCGAGCTACCAGTGGCAGGAATCAATTTTGCCCTAAATGGAGACAGTAAATCTTTGTGCTCAAACCCAGAATCACTTCTGACAGGTCAATAAAAAAGGTGCAGGACTCCAGGCCATGTTTCATTCTGTCCGTCTACTGTCAGGGGTCCGTCAGTCATCACGGAGCAACGCTCTGAGCCAGACCCAGCCCGCTGGTGTCTTCACTTCTGGGCTTTGTTGGTTCTCTTGCTATCCCCTTTTGTTCTTTCTCTCGATATTCTCACCCTATTTCAACTCATCCCTCCGGTTTCCTGCAGTTTGGCAGCAGCTGCCTCTTGGTGAAGCTCTTCTGATCCTAAAGGACAGCTGAGACAAAGACGGCAGCCTCAGCCAAAGCCAACCAACCCATGCTAGCAGCCCTTCGGACCTTTTTGTCTCTTATCCCATCTTGACGGTTTTTCCCCCCCTCATTTGCATACGACAGCCCCTTAGTCCTCGTATCAACCAGCTAAACCAGAGCGTCCTGTTGAGACCAGAACTGATCTCCCAATCCGCCCTTGGGAGCATCTGCTTTTAGCTAATACACTTAACAGAATACACCAACTCCGGGGCTTTGTCATTGAGCAAAGGGCTCTGAAGGATATCTGCCACCCCTCAGGTAAAGAGCACGCCTTCACCTCCATAATATTACAATAAATCAGCTCATTAGCTGTTAACCATTAGGAGATTGATTCAGGCGAGGCTTTTGCCCTACAAGGGCCGATTCGGACACAGTCCCTGATGACAGCCAGCGAGATTAAACAGCAACCGTTTGCAAGGCGTGTACAGCACATTCAACGAGAGGAGAGAGGAGTAGGAAAGGTTACTGTGTCTAATTATGAATGGTTAATTTGACCTGAATAAATTGGAACGGCGGCTCCTCCGGTTCGCTGAAAAACGGCGAGGTAATAAATCACCCTAACAAGAGCAGGCTGATGTCTGCAAACACATTAGTCACGATTAGGATGTGAGGTCTGGGACACGATGAAGGCTCAGACATCATCAATGGTGGGATCATTCCGGCACAGCCTATTTGCCAGCATCTTTCTGCGAAACCACCACAGATTTTCTTTTGTACTAGAACCAGCCAGCAGCCTCTGATGACAATCTAACAACATCAGGCCTCATGATGCTCCCGAATCCATCTCAACCCAATAAACCCTGCCATGTTTGCTTAGTTTTAGTGTTTTCAGTTATTTTTCCTGTGTGTATGTGTGTGTGTGTGTGTGTGTGTGTGTGTGTGTGTGTGTGTGTGTGTGTGTGTGTGTGTATTTATGTGTGTGGTGGTGGTGGTGGTGGTGTTGTGTTCAATTCAATTAACCTTAAATTACAGTGGATCCATTATGGCATCCAAATCGTATTCTTTTTCAAGGTTCTGGATTATATCCCAGTCAAACTGGCATGGCACCAAAAAGCCAGGCTGCAATTTATACCCCAAAATATTCCAGCCGGTCCTGTGGACTCCATCATATGCTCTTTTCTTGTGAGAGCCAGGAAGGATTTTGGGCTTTGAGGATACTGCCTCTGTGTTGACGAAAATTTCTCTGCAGAGAAAATAAAGACAAAGCCGTGACAACGGATAGGAGCTAGCCGAAGCTGCAGACGGAAGGGGGGCGCAGCGAGAGTCACCGTTAGTCACCATTAACGTGACGCCACTGTCTCCCAACCTTGTCATGTGGAACGGCTGCCCCACAAACTGCTGCTGTCAACCGCTGTAAAAATATCTCTGGAGGGGTTGTTAGTCCTTGGGCGCGTCATTGTCTGTCAGAGCAGCAGCCGCGCAGCTCAGACCTGCAAGGTCAAGTTTCCTCGCACGCTGTGCAAGAGCTGCTGTTACGAGACGTTGAGGGAAAACAGTGTGAACACATGTTCTCATGTTGAAATCACACACATGCATAAAAGACTGATCAGCAGCTTCTCTGGTCCAGGCCAAGCCAGCGGACTACAAGGTCCATAAGGTTCAACTCGCTTTTTATTTTGACATTAAATTTCCCCAATTCAGCTCAAAGGATAACAGGTTCTTTTTCATCTGCTAAAAAAAAAGAAACAGTGCCAATATAGGATGAATTCAAGGAGGAAAAAAATAAACGAAAGAAGTTCTTTTTAAAAGAACCATCAGTACCAGCCAACGTTGCGAAAGTCTTCTCAACTGTTCACGATGGGCAAACATGCTCGGACACTTACAGGTGCTAATTAAGGCAGCCTCCCAGGAGAAGTGCTCTCTTCTCTAAAGTACACTCCAATTAAAGAGGAGGGCAAAAATAAACACACACTAAAAGATGATAATGTGCTGCACTCCTTTCAAGCTTCCTCTTATAGAACAACACCACTGGTGACCCCTTCCAAACCCCGGCACTGAAAATGCGCTTTTATTTAAGGAAATAGACGTAGCCGAGAACCGCAACAGAATCAGAGGTGTTAGGGCTTTCAGAGGAATCATTTTCTTTGCTCATATAGATCACTGAAAAGTAAGATGATAGGTTTCACGGAAGGCTTACGGCCAGCAGTGATGGAACACACAGATCACATCTTCCCGGTAATTAAATCACTATGCTAATTTCATCATTTCTGTCAGACTGCTGTAATTACGCACCATCTGTTCCACAAAGGTGAAACGACATCAAGGTTCTCCATCTGATACGGGCGTCATAAACCAGGAGACCCGTCAGGAACAAAACACCTGCTGCCGTGAGACAGCCACACACATGCGCCTACGCGGTCAAGTGTTTGACGGATCTAGCAGAGCAAGTAGCCTGTTAGCTGAGCTAACCTTGAAACTATCAGGGAGGTTTGAAGCCAAGCGAGCCAACACTCCCCTGCAGGGACAGCGAGGGGGGAACATCCTTCCTGCGCAGGCTGTGGAAATTCAATTACAACCTAATGAAGAGTGAGCTGACCTCCCCTCACTCCTTCACCTCCCTGCCCGCCTCCCTCTCTGCCTCTGCTGAAGCTCATCATGGAGTGGAGCTGTCAGGGAGAGCACATGTAACTGCTGCTGGGTTTGTTTTACTTGGACTGGTAATTAGAAGACAGGAGTCCGGCCCTGGGGGCGCAGCGGTCGTCCGCCAACCGAGGACCCCTGGAGTCTGCAGGCAAGACGCTGAAACCAGAATTGCTGTGTGTCTGTACCAAAGAAGTCCATCTATAGCCCCATCTCTTTTTTAAATTATTTTTACTCATCTTCAGTGAATCCAATACCGCTAGCACCGTTTTTTTACTGAAATCCCCATCTCACTGCCCACACGTTGCATTTAAACAGCAGCAGGAGGTGCTGAGGCGCGTCGGGCAAGAACACAGCATCTACTTGCCATGTTGGGTTTGTGTTTTCCTCCTAAACTGCAGCTTGCATCTAGATTTCAGCCACGGTGAGGAAATAAGAGCTAAACAATATTACTTCACACTCCAAGAATGCTGTTGCAATAATACGTGCCAATTTATTACCTGCCCTCGAATCGCTGCCAAATCACACCGACACCAAATTAAACCAGACGATGCCAAGTTTAAACAAGTCACATAAAAAAAATAGAACTTTTTTTTTTCCTTGAAAGGCAGTCGTCTGGAAACCCCACATGGTATGGCTCCATGGCTATATTTTCAGACAGCTGTCTAATTGATCCCATCAGATACTGGTGGCTGACTGAATAATGAGACCATCAATCTGGAGGCTGTGACAGGTTTCCATCACGGGAGGCGAGGCTGTGGCCTGCCTCGGCGCTCGTGCTGAGCGGCATCGTCTCCGTCACCCACCACAGTTAACCATGATGGATACATCTGGGCCCACACCGCTGCTGCTTTAATGAAACTCAGTGTGAGGAGTTTGAGCCCAATAACTCACCAGTGAAGAGATATGGAAGGGAAATATGAAGCTGCCCTTTGCCTCAAACCAGAGGTGGGCAAACCCTAACCCTAAGGCCCGGGGGCCACATGTGGTCCAGTAATGAATTTACCCTGGCCCGCAGGGCCATCACAATAATTTTTCCAAAAGCCAAATTACAAGGGTTGTCAGCTTAAATGGTTGTCTTTTCAGGAGGTGAGGCCAAAGATCATTTGGAGCTAGTTGGACCAATTTACAGGCTATTTAAAATAGATTTTTTAAATATTTTCCCAGTCAATAGCCTATCAAGCACGGTTTTTACTGAACCCTTGATCCTCATTTGGAGGGTTAGCTTCCTGCACCACTTGGCACGCTCGTTCTAAAACCCAATTTGGCCTTTCAGGCTAAATAAATGTCCACCCTTGGCTTGAAGAAATCTCACACTTTTTACTGATATTCCAGGTACATTTACAAGAACATTTATATTTTTCACCAGGAGGTCGGAACAGTGGAGCATCACTGAAAGCAAGGCTTAAGAAAAGAGGCTCAACAGAAGGAGAGATCAATAAAAAGTTGATGGGAGATGAAGCCAACAGGTTTTAGCGTCGGCTGGGAGTCACTGTGGTGTCTGGGTGAATTCTCAGAGGTTAGCGTGGGCGAGACAGGAAAGATGAGCCCACCAAAGACCAGCCGGCTGCAAACTGAACCGAGAGGGGAAAAAAAGAAAAAAGATGATTATAGATCAAACTATTCTTCAAAACAATTCTGGACTTTTCAACGAGCGGCTATTGAGGATATTACAATGATCACTTGAATAACAGGTGGCTTTTTTCTCCAACAGCTTCTTGGGGAATTTGTGACAAATGGTCCTATTTAGATGGCTCACTGCAATCTCAAAAATAGACTGCAATTTTTACAATCATATCTTTTAAAAAAAGAGCCTTTTTTTACTCTTCTGCGTGGCTACATGCTGCTGCGCCGAATGCATCAGCCTGTCAGCACAACACAACCTTTTTTCTTTCTTTCAGTGCATTTCTGCTGAAGACGACAGGAGACAAGTGGTCTGGTGGAACCACAAAAAGGGTTTTGGTAGTCGCACCGTGGGATAGAAAAACCAAATTACTGCTGCGAAAGATTCTTTTTTTGTCACATACAGTTATGTGAAAGCATATTTTAAAGTGTCATCCTAGCTAAAGATGAAATGACGGCTACGTTTCACAATTCCTGCAACAAGCCAACAATCCGAAGAAAGGACAAAGCAGAAGATACGGAAATAAAGACGCTTCGCTGCACTCACACTGCTCCTTTTAAAACACGCGAGGAATTTAGCAGAAATACACACAAACAGGTTTGTGTGGATATTTTCAAAGGGTAAACCTGCGATTCACCAGAGACTTTTCTTCAATCCAGAGAGACGAATTTAAATAAAACACAAAGTCAGGCAAATATAACTCATCGGCTTTGAGTTAAACATGAATACCTGCATTAATTATGACTTTAAAGGGGAGAAGAGGTTGTTCCTGAGATGCAGCTCTGCAGCGCGGCTGCCGGGTGCTAATTAACACCTCAGAAAATAAAACTGCTGTAAAAGTGCCTCATCCATTGTTTATGTTCTCCGTGTTTAAAGAGAGACCCCCGAACAAAACAGGCAGTCAGGCAGCACCAAGACGAAGGAGGCCGTGGATGAAACGAGACAGGGCAACAACATTTAAAGGCCGTTCTCGCGGCCCTTGGTGTTTGCTTTCCATTTGGTGGTATCACGAAAGCTGTTTTGGGGCTACCGCCATGAGGGTCATCAGAAATATGATGACTAATTTGCATCTAGCTGATCTGGAGGAAGAGTCGTGTATGGCGTGTTGCGGTGTCCTATTCCAAATATTACATTTGGAATTAGTTTTTCACATCAATAGCCTGAAACTGACCATTAGAATTGCAATCTTAACAATAACGGAATGAAATTTAAATGGCCTCAAGATCTGAGATTGTCAACATTAATAAAAATGCTTAATTGCAGACAGAAGCTTGAGCTGATTAGTCTCAGGCATCTGTAAGAATCTGTTATCTGCTGCTGCCTCTGGAAACTTTCCCCAGCTCATTAAATCCCTGCAGCATCCGAAGGCGGTGGAGCTGATAATGCAGACAAATCCCAAGTTGTCAGTGTAGCGATTACAGTGTCCGAGCGACACTCGTCAGAAAAACTCAATATTCTGCCCGTCCGTCAGGCTCATAATGATGAACAATCCTTAAAAAAAGCATTTCCATTCTTTCTTTCCAGTTATCCCTAAACTCGAAATGAAATATAAAAAAAACAAGGAGATTTTCCATCCTCCTTTAACCTAAAATAGCCAAAATGGGGATTATAGCTATTTCACAGTAATGAGACCAGCAGTTTGACTGGCTACCAGCCTTATTATCCTCAACAGGCTCCTCTGCACGTGAGGCTGCTCTGCACGGATAAAAATAATTAAAGGTCTGTGCACCTCATATAAAATGTACATGCTCTTCTTCTTTTATCCCCTTTATATATGTTTGTGCATAATTGAAGACCCAAGGAAATGGAAAACTGAACTGAGGAAATGATGCTTCACGCTTTGGCTGCGAATCCGACTTAATGATGAATATCTTATTCTCTTCGCTTCCCCGCTGATATTATCACACTTGTCGCGCGATTTATTTCATAAAGGGCTCAAAGCTCTATATTAACTCGGAAGTTCAGAACGAACAAGCCACACGAGTGAGGACCAAAGTACATTTTCCTCTCCGTAACCTCGGGACCTGCAGGCTCACGCCGTGCCTCTCCCATCACCACCTCGGACTTTGCGTTAAAAACCACTCGTTCGTCACTAAAAACAACATTTTCACTCCTTTTTTTCCTATATTGCAGTGCATTCTAAGAGCAAGCCTCTTGGTCTGCAGCTGTTGGCATAAAAAGTGAATACACTGATCTTGCAATCAGCTCTGGTGTTGCACTGTGAAAACTCAACATGCACTCTCGTACACACCCGGATTCTGCCCAAACATGTAATAAGGCTTTAAACAGCATGCCACATGGAGGAAAATGGGAATACTTTTATTTCCCAGCTGGTTATTGAGCTGCTGGTGCGTTTATGTGGGGTATAAATTGGGCTTTAAGGTTCCTGCAATTCAGAATTCAGAGGAAAACACCAGCATCTAAAAAGGCTCCCGATCCGTCCAGTGGAACAGCTCTGGGAGGGCCCTTCGTACCTCTGTCGCTGAAGTCGTCCACCAGGATGATCTCTGCGATGAGCTGCGGAGGCGAGCGGTTGAGCACGCTGTGCACGGTCCTCAGCAGCGACGACCAGCCCTCGTTGTGGAACGGGATGATGACGCTGGTGTTGGGCAGCTTCTCTGCGTACAGCTTCTGCTTACAGCTGCAAAGAGTACACAAACGGAAAAAACAGATTGAAAAAAAGAACCATTTAGGAAGTTATTTAACATCAGGCATATAATCCAGAGCACGGGTTAGCATTCATTCAGCCTTAAGGACCACACTGGGCTTCTGGGCTTGGTGAACGGGCTGGTCCGGTGGTGCAGGAAGCTAGCCCCCCCAAATGAGGATTGCAGATTAGCTAGAAATCCTGCTTGATGGATTAATGAATGAGAAAACTTTTTTAACAGCCTGTAAATTGGTCCAAGTAGCGATGGATGATGAAGCTCAACTGTTTGGTCCCACACTCTGAAAGAACATGTAGCACGCTAGGTGAAAGGAGGGGGCGTCTAACCAAACAAGATGAAGAATCTTTTAATTTGGTTTTGGAGAAATTGTTCTGAAGGCTCTGCGCGCCAGAGAAAATAGTTCAAAAATGTTCTGGAAGGAGTTATGCTGCTTTTGAAGAGGTTGTATTGAAGCGTAGCTTGTGCTGAGCTGGGTCCATCTTCCCTTGTCTCCGGTAGGTCAGAGAATCTCGGCAGACGGTATTATCTCTCCTCTCTCTCTCCTTCCTTCAGGGTTCACCTGACTGCTCCCTCCATCGTTCAGAACGAATGGACACTGCGGTAAGCACCCGAGTGTCTGACACTGTCAAAGATGTCCACTGGTGCAGACAAATGGTCCCTAAATCCCTGCTCTCTTTTAAAGAAGGATTCCGCATCATCTAGATGGAAGAGGGTGCTTCTTTTATTTTTCATATTACAAAAGAGCAAAGTTTTCAGCTCTTGTTTGTTTTCAATCACAGATTAAATGTCTCCAGGCCACAGTCTCTGAAATCAATGGTGCATAATATTACAAAGTTTTGCATAGGCCAAAAAAATGAAAGAGTCGTTGGATTTACAGTTTTTGTTTTGATCTCTTCCTGGCTTTCTTCTGAGATTAAATCTGTACACCGAAAAGCTTTGAAGGCCAAACGAGGACCTTAAATTGAACAAATGCACTTTTTTTGAATTATGTTTCCAGCTACTGTATCCTACTGTAACAGATGCTTAAAAAATGACAGAATACGGAAGCCATCAGATGGTACCGAGCAGCGCGGCACGCTGCATTTACGAAAATAAACACGCTGCTGTGTTTATTTTCAGTGTTTTGCAGTGTCATTAGTCAGAGGAAGCTGGAAGAAGCCCAGCCTGGGTTTGCTCCGCAGCGTCACCTGAGTCGGTGCTACTAATCTGAGCTGGTCTGCGCGAGCTGAGTGTGTGAAGCTGAGCATATCCTGCAGCTTCCTCTGAGCGAGCTCTAAAGTCTTTCCAGGCCAGGAGGCATGCGTATGCTTGCAGTATGTTCTGGGCCTGCTTCGGGGTCTCCTCCTCTCAACAGATCCACGCTACAATGCCTGACGCAGGGCCTCTTTTCTCTTGCAAGAGAGACAAAGAAACTAATTTTAGTTGCTATCGGATTTTTCCGACCACAGATAAGGACTAAATTGGCTTATGTCAGGAATTTATCATCTTTGGTGACGTTGCTCTGCTGCAGAGCCGTACACACAAAGTGGGAAGAGTGTGCGTGAAGACAAATGGCTCAAGCATAGAAGTAAATTATCATCCCAGCCTCTGGCGGGGTGAATTACACTCAGGTCAAGTTTGGGAATCTGTACGTTTCTGGAGCTGCATCTTCCAAATCAGCCAGGAAAGAAAAGCAATTGCAGTGTTAATTTGAAGATATGATAAGGAAGTCCTAAAGGAAATCACCACCTCTTCGATGGAGCTCCGAGATTAAAGGTGAATTATCCCACCCAAATGTTTTATATTGTGCAAAACAATAAACATGATGACAATGCAAAGTCGTTACGGAGCGCATCGAAGCGCGAACGCTACTTCACCTCCAATCTTATCAGTTTGCCACATGAAGATGTGTAAAATAGGCCCGGCACGGCTGGCTCCTTCACAGCTTGTACGCAGAGCGGAACAATGACACCGATAATTGCTTTCAAGAACACACTTTATGAGAACATATGTGCTGTGTGGCGCCTAATCCGCCTCAGGCTTTGTAGAGGGACGTCCCTCCAGAGAACAGGCCGCGCAGGTTGATAACTGGAACAATTGTTCCCAGCAGTGTTTGTTATAATAAGTTGGGACAGATCCAGCAACAGTAAACAATGTTTCCATCGTTCTGGCCACCATCGTCCCCTGCCCGCTGTGGCTCTTCAACGTCACATTTCTGGATCTCCCAACAGTAAATAAACCAGAAAAGGATGAGTCCATCACTTCTGCCAGTCTCTTCTCATAGACAGCTTTATTTTGGGAGGGGAAATAGCCATCTGCCTTAGATCCAAGCAGGAAGTGCACCAATAGAGTCATTTTGACCTCCCAATCGGTAAAGATGACGTGCTGCCTTCTTTGGGTGGACGGGTAACTGCTGATGCAGCCTCCGTGTCCTTTTTGCAGCTCTTTTTCAGATATAAATGCTCACACAAACATGGACGACTTACTTTTATTTAGTGTTCCTTCTCTGCGAAACCTCAGAACATTCAGAACTCTGCTCTAACGGTGTGCCCATTGCTTCTGGAAATCACTTTTTAATCACACCTAATCCGGTCGCACAAACTACAGAGCTCAGAGTTTTATCCCAGGACTCACTTGGGATGCCGGATATCAGGGATGGAGCGGTTGAGGGAGATGCGATCGCTGACGTAGATGTTGAAGCCGTTCTCCCGGTACGCCTGGTCCACCCGGTCGGCGTCGGTCATCGGAAACGGTTTGCCCTGCTCGCCGTTACCTGCAGCGGACAGGAGCAGCCATGAGCAGAGCAGCGCTTCCACGTCTGACTGAGGTTTGGAATGATCAGGGTCAGATTCCTGACCAGAGGTCCGCCGCTGACAGCTAACAGAAACACAGCTACAGAAAGCATTTGTTTAGCTGGACCAGAGGAGCCTGCTGTGCTCAAGGAAAGATGATTAAATAAAAATGACGAAGGGCGTAAGTGCCTCTAACAGATGAATGTTTAACACTGCTCACATTTATCACGGAGGAAACGGGGACCAGTAAATACTCGGAGAACAAAAACAACCTCCATTTTTCATAGGTTTCATTAAAAAGGAACGATCCATTTTGCCTTCCTAAAGTTAACAACTGTGGAAAACGACTGTCAGCCTTTAACAACTCATTTTAAGGATGAAGAAATTTGACTAATGTGCACTGTTTTTGTGGTTTGGCCCCGGAGGAAAATAAAACTGACTGGACTTGTACAGACGAAAAGTGGAAGACAGCGAATCTGCCTTTAAAACCAGATTCCGAGCATGTGCGAATCCTCCCTCTGCATAAGTGAAAGCTCACACATGGTCTCCGACGTGTCGGCGCGAGGACCCACCAGATCGGGACAAATCTCTACTGATTGCTTCATAGTCGTGCCAGTCCTTCCGCCGCACGCCGTCATGTCCAACCTGGGAGTCCTTCCCCACCCGGTTCAGCCCCTGTTGAGACAGAAAGCAGCAGGAAAGGTCGTGAGGACCGAACAGAGGAGGGTTTCCCTTACATGCCTGACAGAAACTCCAAAAACCTTCCTGTTATTGCGCAACAAAAAAGCACTTTTAGCAGAAAGTGTAGGTGAATGCAGGTTCTCGAGCGCCAACCCCTTTCATCAGCAGCACAAGCTGCAATCTTTTATTGCATAAAACATCTGAAAAGGTATTCAGGCAAGAAAGAGATGTAATTCTTTTGGAAAAAGGAGCTATTGTTCAGGTCTTTCATAATCCTGTCAAGTGCAACAAGGTTTTCCGAGAACCCTGCGAACAAGGCAAGATGCAGCAGTAGGACGTTGGTACTGAATTATTCAAGCTGCCTTGGTGGACTTTCCGAGCGGCAGCAGCCGTCACAGGTTAAAGAGAGGCTGATTAAACAAACGATTTCAGGACGGGCACACTCTTGGGAGGTCAACATTCCCAACTCCACCTCGCGGCACTGCTTGGTCACACAAACAAACGCTTTTTTAAATGTTTTAAAGAATGAATTTACAGACAAACAAAAACAGTTTTCAGGCTATGCAAAAACGAAGCAAACATTAGCTGCTGCCCCTTTTGCCGAACTACCGGCGTGCACCTCAGCGCTGTTACACAACAGGTTTTCTTTTCTTTTTCTTTTTCCTGCGGAACACTGGCAGCATCAGTGACAGGAGATTTCTCCAGAGCATCAGGCTCTCACTATCCGACAGCGTTCTGCAGAGACTTCATCCATAGAAAGTGTGCTCTTCTATTTCATGCTTGACGACCCTGTGAGGAGAATATCAATGCTGAGACGCGCAGCTCCGTGGAGGCCTTGCACATACAGGCAGGCTGCATCCACACACACACACACACACACACACGCTGCAGCTTCTGCCACTAACTTATTCCAGACGCTGAGTGACTTTCAATGACTGCACGGTGAATTAAAGGATCACAGCACAATGGAGAAATTAGCTTGATAGGAGGAGGCAATTAGCGGAGCACTTAAAATACAAATGTCTGAAATGAGTGTATGGAATAGGACAAATTCCTTCTCACGCTGCTGGGTTACAGGAACGTGACAAAGTCATGTAAAGTGCATCCTGATTATGGGTTTGCGAAGACACGCTAGCGTCTCTGTGCTACCAAGCAACAATTCTGAGGACATCTAAACCCGAGAGCGAGCGAGCGCCACACTGACAGCTGTTCTGGTTCCAAAAGGTCCAGACTTTTGCTGTTTTTAGCTGCTTTTGCTCATTTATGTCAAAGGTAAACAGCAGCCGTTGGCGCGGTAATGAAGTCCTGGCCACCCTCAGAGGCAGACGTCTTCCGTTTGTCACACACGGACCTGACAAGCAGCAGCGGTCCATCTGTGCAAATTTAAACTGAAAAGGAACAAGACAGCGCCGCCCCATTTCCCCCTGATTAAAACCGCAGCGCACGTCGCTCTGGTATTCCTCCGGGGCTTTTCTCGCTGCTCAACGAGACCTTGAAAAACAAGACAAGGGGAGAGAAAACTTTTCAGCTAATGTGCACTCGTGTTTGGTTTTGCGGAAGCGGAGCGTGGGTGTGTGAAAGTAATTGAGAGAGACATTAAGAGAGGATGACTGAATAATCTTGAGGAACAGATGGGAGAAGCGATCACTTGTGTGTAATGAAAGCGGGCTAAGAGGAATCTATGAAAGAAAGCCTGAACTTCACAGCAGACTCTCCTCAGCAGCTGACGGAACGCACCGACTGCTCCGCTCAATCCCTGACATCCCTCCGCTTCCACGGTAATAAACACCAGAAGCTACATGATGAACTCTTTCATTACTAAAGCAAACAGTAAAATTAGAGTAACCTTTATAACTGGAAGCCCAAACATAAACTTAAAAAAAAGGAGCGCCATCTTACTTTTTTGAATTAATGCAAACTTAAAAAAAAAACAAACGACAAACAACTTTTAGCTTATTACACAATGAAAAGCAGAACCTGGCTAGTCTTGGAGGATTGCACGTCTAATACCATGCACGGTGCTGCCATGTGCCAGCACCAATGAGGTACTTAAAGAAGCGGAAGTAAGGCAACAGCGCCGCAGCCTGCAGCTTCTGCTTTCCTCTCCCCTCTGATCTCCCGCATCAGAAAACTCCGGCTTCACGCTGACACCAGCGCTTCACTCTGGCCATTTGCTGCATTATTAATATTCAAAATGCAGCGCAAACACGCTGATGGGACGCCGCGCTCCACTCAAAGCAAAATATATCATTAAAGCAGGCAACGTGCATGTAGGACGGAAGAGGCAGAAAGGAGAAGAGGAACTGGCGTGACCTGGAAATTTGATCCCTCATTAAATTTAACGAAGCCTTTTAGTGGCCTCTTTAACTAATGACAAAAAGGGCCGAGAGTCACGTCGGTGTTTACACGAGGATTCCCGAAAGACAGAGCCTTCCAGGCGGCTCCGTGAACATCTGAAGCCTGGTTCAGGAAGCCTTCTTTACTGAGAGCTGGGAACCACGCTGTGGACACGGTGGGACATCGGACCTTCACTCTGCTAGCGGTGACCTCGATGGAAGGATTTGCAGATTACGAGCAGCCTCGGAAACGCTGGCTGCCTAACCTCATTTCCATGCTGCTGTGGTCTTCTGCTAATCTGCCCGACAGCAGATTATGCCTGCCATGCGGACAGAGCGCGCTGGATTGGTGCTGCTGCTGTGGTTTCAGGCTCTCAGCAGCTGTTGCTGGACGCTACAAGCTAACCTAACGTGCCAGCGAGAAGCGGGCTGAGTCGATTTCTTCCACTGGCATGATTTGATTTGGCTGTTTATCATCTCTTAATCATCTGTTCCTGCTCTTTGCTGACTCTTTCATCGACTCTGTTCATGCAACAGTGCTAATTGAAACGGACTTTATGTTGTCCTCAGGACAGATGCAATCACATTGACTGGACACGAGACCACTAGCACAAAACCATAAAGAATTGCCCAAATGGTGCTGGTAAAAAACAAGAAAAGGAGGAACCCCGCAGAATAACACAGAGGAACTGATTTGATGGCCTGTCCCACTATGTGGAAATCTTGGTTTTAAAAAAAGCCCTGGGGCAGAAAGCAGACACCTGCAGCAAATATAAATTTGCTTTCCTCTCTATTTATGTTAAGAACCAGTTCTGCTCCTCCTCTGGTGACGAGTTCACCAAAAAACAGCATCAGCATCACTAAACACATTCTCATCTTCAGTGTTGTCTTTTTTCTGTGACTAAATATTTATTTCCTGATCCTAAAAGAAGCACAGCTAAAAAAGATGCTAACAGAGCTGACTGGAGCACCAATCTGCCCGGTCTTCGGAACCCATCTTTATGGCTCCCCTGGGAAACAGCAGAGGCTGGAGACTTGGCTGGACCAAAGGCACGGCGGTAAAAACCTCTGGAACGTCCACGGCAGAGCCCGTGTCTTCCTGAAAGCAAGCCTCTCAGGGCTGAACTGAATCCTGACCGGAGACATACTGTGATGGATTTGTAAGGGGCTGGTCGTAATTTACAGCTGCCGCGATCACAGCTCCCGCTGGCTCCTGTCCAAGCCCATCTGAGCAGAGTGCTGTTCAAATAAGCTCTTTATTATCATGTCTGACAGGGAGGACGCAAGAACACACCATACAGCAGCCATTAAATTGCTGAGTTGTAGCGCTGCCAGCGCAAAGAGCATCCTCTGCGCCGCCTAACCTGCCTTCTCTTTGTAGGGTCCTTGGACCTGGTGCGGACGAGGAGGCCGGTTCAGGCCTCTGTAGGTCCAGGCTTAGCAAAGGAAAAGTTCACCCTGTTCTCAGCACGGCCACCAATTATTCCAGATGCATGAGGGGAAACAGCCTGTAACAAAACAGCTAATTAGCCTGCTGATTCCTACAAAAACAGTCCTAGGGTGATTAACGAATCAGCACAGAAACCTAAATCTAAGCCCAGCAGCATGCCATGGTAAATCTCTAAGCAGGCAAATTGAAAAAGAGAATAATAAACAGAAAGAATGGAGACTCTGGAGTCTTTAATAAAAGCAGCCGAACGTGTGAACGCAAACGCGCAAATGTCGTCTCTCAACGCCTGCAAACGCAGGTTTTATATTTGATGATTGGCAGTTTTTGATGACGAGAAAAGGAAAACAACTAAACTGGGAGCTTCATTACCGCCGCTCCGCTTTCACCCTCAAAGCAAGAGGTGTAAAAACCACGATATCATCAAGCTTCAGCAAAGTCTGAAGACGTTTTTCCCGCAGCCTCGTGGTTACAGTGGTTATTTCATTACCCCACATCTTATCTGAAAACACGGTCCCAGCTTCCTTCTGTCATCCATCCTGGCTTCAGCGTCTTCCGAGGGGACAGAGGACTGATGCGGCTTACGTCATCATCGAGTCCGTGGTCTCTGACCCTAATCCTGGCAGCATCCCCTCATACGTCCACGCTCATCCTGCAAGCCAAAGAGCTGAAGGCAGTTTTCTTTCTTCCTACCAAGAATCATTCTTCTGCTCTGTTGGAAGCTAGTTACCAGTAGTTTACTCTGTTTCTCTGCAGTTCAGGGATTTTTTATTTAACATCGGTTAGATTAGGTTCGGACAAAAGTCCCCTTAAACCTCACCTCCTTGTTGGCCCAAATTTTATCGGCATCCTATTCTGTTTTTATTCAGTAATGCAAATACTGCTATTTAAGAAAGGTACAGGTAGTTACAGCCTCATATTGTGGCTAAAGTAGCCAAATCCGTTCGTTAGCAGCAGCAAAGTAACAGCGAGATAAATAGATCTATTAAACTGCACTTTGCATTAGCTGCATTTCCCTTGAGTTCAAAAAAATTCCCAGCATTCACCTTGTCCTCAGCCACACAGCTGTTGTTTTCACACGCGGCGTTTCAACCTCACCGGCGCCAATGTAAATATTGAAGGGGAAATTTCACCTGATTACAAGCGGTGATAAAGACGGTTGGGGGATGGCGTCTGTCAGAAGCCAGCAAAGCCTCATAAATGCTAACAGCAGCATCACCTGCTGTTCCTGCTTGTATCTTAGGAAGAAAGGCCACGCTCTAGCGAAGCAAAAAATGCTGCAATTTCTTCCGGAGATGGAACGTCAGCCTTCAAACAGCTGTTCAGAAAGGCTGCTGTGGCTCCAGTCTGATTGCTGAAAAATGCTTTAGGGCTGGAAGATGAGGCCGACTGCCTCGGTTCAAAACGTTCTTCTGAAGTTCTCTGAACTACGGGAAACATCTCCTGCACCACGAGCTGTCCAAATGAAAGGAAGCCATCACTTCACAGAAGAACAGAGGTCGGAGCAGCAGAAGCCTAATGGTGAGAGAAGAGCGCTTTAGAGGGCTGGAGCAGAGGGAAACGCCTCCTTTAGAATCGCCTGCAATCAAAATTCAGGAGAAATCTGCAAGAACCAAATGTTTATACAAACCATCGCCTGCTAGAAATGCCAGCATGTAATGGCTCTGCAGGAAAACTGCCTCTTTTTGATATTTTACAGTCAGGTTAGTGGCCGAAGACGATAAGAGGCAGATGAGTGAAGCACGTGAGCACACCAGGGCATTTAGAGATGGGTCATAGATGCGCCTGGGCGAGGAGAACAAGTGCAGCCTCAGGAAATCCCTTCATCTGCTGCGGACACGGATCCTCTTTCCTCGTGATGGCTGGCCGAATGTACCGGCCGATCTTTGCTGTGCAGCCGGGCGGGCAAAGAGACGATTCTGCTCACACACGGGCAGCTTCAGTCTCTGAAGGAAGCCAAGAACAGACAGCCTTTAAATGCCATCGGTACCCCAGGAGTGGGAGCCGCAGGCTCCGAAACACACTCCGCAGACGTGGCTTGGAGCTAGAGGGAGTAAAAACAGGCAGGAAGGATGGGCACAGCGCCACTGCACCAAGGCGAATCCTGCTGTCTGCTGACAGGCCACAGCAGGCAGAATGAATCCCATCGAAGGATTTTTAGAAAACACACATTTTCTCATTTTGTTTTCACTAGAATTGCAAATAAAACCGGTGTTACGGAGCTGCTTCGAGTGTCAGGGCGAATGGAAATTACAGCCTGACTGTTCTCCACCTGTTGCTAAGCAGCATTCTTCTCTGAGATTCGTCATTCAAGCGTACAAATTTAAACTTCTCTATTTGGTTCCATTTGTTTATCTCCTTCAGCCCTAAACTTCTCTCTTTAATGTCAAGCCTGTTTATTCTTGAGATGGAAGGAACGTTTCACTGCGAGCGTCTCAATGACGGTGAATGACGGGCTAACTTGCAGTTATTCATCAAGGTCGTCGCAGGCCAACACCAGAGTGGAGCAGCAGAATTATTGCAGCCTCAGCTCCTGTCTGTGAAATCATCTCGTCTTTCTGGTAATTGTGATTGTGTTCCGGATTCGCAGGACAGAAAAGCTAATTTTATAACTAACTGGCGTCAGCCTGGTGCACGCCTGCTAATGGGCGAAGTAGACGATCTATATGAGGCTACGGACACAAGAATCTCCATGACGACAGATGGAGAGGGTGCAGGAGAAGAGTAAGCGCTGATTTCCTCTGACAGAAGGCGCAATGGTCAAGTATAAAACTGGCTGCGAGTATTCAGTTATGCAAATTCATCCAACCGTGTAATTTAAGAATCATCGGCTGAACAGATGTCCTGGTAACGGCGTGGAAACAACCGCGGCAGTAGCGCAGTTTTTCAAAAAACGACTGCACATTCAAACCAACCTGGCCGAAGTTCTGGTCATCATCATGGATTTAAAGGAGATAGAAACTGGTTTAAAGGAAATTATTTTTGTGTCTGAGCACAGATTTAGAAAACGAGCCGCTCAGGTTAACGCTTCAGGAGTGATAAATAAATTAGCGCATCTTGGTTTGGCTGAGCAGAGCGAAGCTCAACCCCTGATCTTAAATTGGCGTCTGGGGAGCAGCTTAATCATCTGAAAGCGGAAAAATGGCTCCACGAGCCACGTGGCTGTAATTAAAAGCCCGAATCTTTGCTCCCTATCCACAGGCTGTCTGCTGCACCTGTCCCTCATTTGGCTGCTCGTGCTGATCTGGGCCAGCGGAACCCTGACAGGCATACAGAGCAGCTCCTGCAGAGAGTCAACGTCTGCCTTGTGTGAGGAACCTGGGGAGGAAAGCTCTCCAACCGAGTTAGCCTGGAAAACAAACGCCTCCTTTAGCTGCTCGTCGGCGGGATCTGCCTCTTTTCCCCGCCCCCACCCTAACCCGTCTCCCAGCTCGACATGATGAACTGCACCAACTTGAGTCTGCGGCGAGGAACTCCACTTGTCTTTTAGACGACTTTCATCTCCTGGTTTTCCCACGTTAGAAGCCAGATCTCAGATCTCAGATGGCAGACCGGAGGCTGAGCTAGCTCGCCGCTCAGGCCGCGGCGTTAGCGTCTCGTCTCACCACCAAACCCTGACGCTGTGCCAGTTAGTCGAGCACACACCTCGACCCCAATAACAAGTTCATTACTGGCCCCGTTTTATATTAGTGCACGTCTTTGAGAACTCCGCTCAGCTGAGCAAAGGAAGTGGGAGAATTGTCCTACTAGAAATGTTATGTTGGTTCAGGTAAAAATCAATACATCAACAGAAGAAAAAAAACACTCTGGCAGCTTGTTGAGCAAAAAAAGCAGGATGATTAAATCACTTGCAGATTGCCCTAGAAGCGTCAAACGTTCCCTGACACGCTGAAGATCTCAAACCTAAAGAGACGTCTGATGCACCGGAATGTGTGCGCTGAGTCCACAATAATGAACGACGACTAGCAAAAAGTCTGGTAAATGGTTGTAATGCCGCTAACGCTCTACCCAACTGCTCCCAGCCACACAGGATTCAGAGCTGATGTGATTTCCTTAATTGTAAAACGCTCCCATTTCTCTCGCTTGTTCCCGGGAATTTGACGCACTCCCCATATCCCCACATTACTCCCTAGAAAATGCGCCTTGAGGAGGCTCTTTTCTTCAAAATTGCACACATTCTGCCCTCCGTTCAATTTTAGTTTGGTTTCCGCGCACTTTGGAGTCACGCTTTTCTCCGCAGGTGGCGCCCGCAGGATCCCAGGCGCTCTGAAATCCCGCCTGCGACCGGCATGAAACATCATTCCCTCTCTCCCACATGATGTTCACAGAGCAGAAAGGGTTTTTTCCACACAACCACAGGCTAAACTCTTATTCAACTTGAATGTTTGTCAGAAAGGCAGAACGGAACTCAGACAGAGGGCTGCGGGTCAAACTGTTCGACACTGCCGGAGAGGGGCGGGAAAGACAGGGACCTGGACTTCCAGGCAGCGGCGCAGAAGCGCTAGTCTGTGCCGATTCAACGGTTTTACCAGCCGATGCTGAGGACAAACAGGAAGAGAAGACCCTAAGAGTTGACTCACGCTAAATGCTTTCAGCTGACACAGAAAGGCTGAAGGTTTGTTTGCTGCTGCTGCACTAAAGGACAGACGTCAGACTTCCAGGACCTTCCAGCCCTCTGGGACACCGGGAGACAGAAAAGGGTCACACAGATCTAATTTGCATTGTGAAAGGAAAGCAGGAGGAATCATTCCCGCGACGCGCTTTAGTGTCAGAGGCATAAATACATTCCTCAGATGGGTTTTCTCCTTGACCCCAGACGTCACTGTCACTGCCACCAGCCACCAGCTTGGCGGCTCGATCGGCCCGATTGTGCATTCTGCTGGTTGCGCTGGCCTTGTCCAACCTCCACTTGACCTGAGCCGCCGGAGCAAACGCAGGAGGAAGCTGCACCCGTCGGTTCAGCAGGCGCCCTTAATAACCACGCTAAAGGTGCAAATCACCACTCTGTCACCGTCAGCGCAGGAAAGCTCGCCGGCAGCTTCGCACGCGGAGGCTTCAGCGCGCCGAGGCCTCGCAGAGACACTTGGGCGCTGCTCAGGTCAAATCTAAACGTGCCGATGGATTTCACCACAAGATCAGGGCCTAATCAGGAAAACCAGCCTTTGCATCATCGCAGCGTGGCAGATGTCTGACTGGATTAACCCGTGGGTTACACCCAAAAGGAATTAGAGTCAATCATCTGTTGGGGAGCTCCCCTCCCTTTAAATGGGCCTTCCTCCCGCTGCTGGATAAAGCTGACATTTACAGGAACCAGCCAGGGTTTCCGTTATCAGGCGGTTCTGGAGGTTCCACAGCCGTTATCACGCGGCGGGCTAATGTGCAGCCAGCTTTTCCAGGCCCCTGCAGATAACCTTTAATCCTGTTCATAACGTCAGCTGTCACAGCACAACCCAAACTTGGGCCAAGGAGCGTAATCCTCGGAGAGGAACCACCCAGGACAGGTTTATCATCCTCACGAAACAGCCAGCAAACTGCTGCCACTGATAAAAACTCCTCACGCACCTTTCAGGGAGATTTGACGCCGTCGACGGACGGTAAAGAGAGGAGAGCATTTCGTGGTATTTTGTTTGATCACATCTGAAATTATTGTTTGCTAGCTTCACACACCCACACCCACACACACCCACACCCCCACACACACAGGAGTGATGAGCCACTACTGGCTGCTGCAGAATCACTCTTGTCCAAACTTTTCCTGCAGAAACACAACAGTTATTCCTACTTTTCAAACACCCCCCTGCAATGATTTGTTGATGGATTTCATCCTCGCCCACCCGCCGTGAGGATGAGGAGGAGGAGGAGGAACTGTTGCACCTTCAGCGGCGCGCCGTGCGCGCGCCCCGTGCGCGCGGCTCCGCCCGCTTTCACGTTTTGCTGCCAACTTCCGGGAGTCCTGAGTCGCTTTGCTGCAACTTGGACGCCGTGTTCGGCTACGTGGCTTCGCGGTTGTTGCTCTGGATGTGGCCGGACCGCCCGGCCGCGGCTGGCGAGGGGGTCCATTTTGTAAATCACGCACACTCACCGCGTGGGAACGCAAACGCCGACCAACGCGCAGCGTTTCCAGGAGAGTTCTGCGCTCCGAACTCCCATTCCGTGTCGATTTCGTTACCACAGCAGAGAAAACAAGTGCCAGCTCCGCCAACCCCGGCCGAGCCGAGCCGAGCCGAGCCGAATCCTTACCTGGAGGAGCGAGATCCCGCCCGGACCCTCCAGCGCGTCGGGCGAGTTGTCGAACATTCGGTCTCGATACAAAGACCACAGCCCGATATTAGGGAGAAAAAGAAGGGCGACCAAAGCCAGCCCGACGAACTGCAGCAGCCTCTTCTGTTTCCGCCTCATGGCTACCGAAGCAGGCGTGTGGAGCAGCGGCGTGGCCGAGCGGCGAGTCCCGAGCCCCAGCTCTCACAGGCGGAAAGAACTTTGGCTCCGACCGGGGGACAGACCGGCGCGGTGACGCTGCGCTGCAGCCGCGCCGGCGGCCGCCAGAGGGCGCGCCCCCGTTCCGGTGGCGGAGGAGGAGGAGGAGGAGGAGGAGGAGGAGGAGGAGGAGGAAGGAAGGAAGGAAGGAAGGAGGAGGAGGAGGAGGAGGAGAGGTTGGAGTTCGACCAGAAGAGAAGCTTTGGAACGAGATGGAAGTTTTTCCAACAACAGTCAAATCAAGGCCCAACAAAGTCACCTAAATATCCACAAATACCTACACTATTTTCCAATTGTCTGTGCTGCATTAAATTGCACCTCGGAAATCTTCCTTTCAATGAATAAATGCGAAGAGGTTTTCTTATTTTATTGAAGAACGTATTAGTTTTAAGAGTCGGTCCAATGACCAAGTCCGTGAAATATTTTCCAGACTTGTCACCTTGCTTCCTGTCTCTCTATATTTAAAATCGGCTGCATAAAATCTTTATATGTGTCAGCACATTGCTCGGCCCGGTTTCTAACGCTATTTGTTCATGCACAAAGGCAGACGCTGACAGCTGCATTTGCCGCTCAGCGGGGATTTACCAGAATGGCTTCTGCGTCTAGTGAGACCACGTGGAAACCCTCCACGCAGCCGCGGAACGCCGGCTTCAGCGCAGCGGCGGCGACGCGGAGCTGATGGCTGCTCTTCTCACCGGCTGGTGCTGCATCAAAAACAGGCCTAACCAAGATATAAGAGCAGAGGAAGAAAACGTGTACCTCGTTTATCTTTGTTTTGTTAAAAAATATGCATTAACTGCAAAATCCTTGACATTTAAAAAGTAATTAGAGCTAAATGTATACAGAGAAACCCCTCCGACTGCATCAAAATGAAGAAATGACTCTTCAAAAAGATGTAATTAAGCAGATAAATTACACAAATTCTGCTGGAATGTGGAAACACAGCGTAGACTGCTATAAAAGTAATAGCGTCGCCATCAGGACATTCCAACACACCTGTGTGTGTGCGCGTGTGTTTTTGTTACTATTTGGATTATTCAAAAGTCGGATTCCTTACCTGTGGAGTCATTCCGGGTATAATTGCCTGTTGGTAGTATTCCCAGCAGATTTTGTTGTTCAAAAAATATCCATAAACTGTTTCCTTGTTTAATAAAGCTCCAACTTCCATTGCAACTGTGCTCTGGTGTGATGTTTTTGTCTCCAGGACCTGTTTGTGTCAAACAGAGGTTACAGACCAGAACCAGTCATCTTTTAGGACAGACGGCAACGTTTCGATGCACTAGCCACATTTTACAAACGAGCGTGGTCAAATCTCAGGTCAGTCTTCTGGAGCTCTGTGCTGGTTGACTTAATCCAAAATCTTGATGTTGTTTTAGGCTTTTAAAAGTATTTTGACAGGAGAAAATTGGCGAATGCAGCTGCCTCGTCACTTCACGCTGTTCTCGACAGTGTGACAGTTTATCTGCTCCATCTATCTGGCGCTCCTGTGCCTGTGCTGGTTTGTGACATTAGATTGTTTTTTCCAGTCTCTTGCCAGTCTGAGCTGTGTCTGTTTATGTCAAAACTTTGGTGCTTGAAGAATTCTAGCAAACGTTTTTGTAACCTCATTTTAATTGATGTTTTCATTTGCTCTCAATGAGTTGTATTAAATCCACACTGGGGTCTGCTGCTGACTCTATTCCCCAGTTTAAGCTGTGTAAGGCAGAACATCAGAGCAACAAGAGCATTGTGTGTTATATTTTAAGCGGAGACCTATATTTCTTAAACACCTGTCATCTTCCCGGTGCGGTTTCCATCACTTAGGGCGCCGAAAGTGACGTGCGGTGAAATGTGTCCTGTACAGGTCTAATGGGATAGAACCAGCTGTCAGATCACTTGTGATGACACACTCTTTGCCTGAATCATTGGTTTACTGAAACGATTCCAGCGTGGGTGTGGATCCATCACAGGTGAGTTATTTTCCATCCGTCTCCACGGCGCTGCCGGTATCACTGTATTTAGCACTCCGGATTCTGCTGTTTCTGAAAGGCCGAGTGTCCCGAGACCGAGGCAGGTTATTATTGTATGCAGCACGCCTGCTGATTTATTTAGCTGCCATTGTTCTAGTTAGTTAATAGATTAGCTTCTGGAAGTTACTCAGGTTTGGAAAGAGACTATTTAGAATGCAGATTTTACCCTATTTTTGATGTAATGTCACCTTAACTGGCTCCAGACATCATTTGTAAAGTCTGACCAATCCACTGCATAATGAGACAGGCTAATATTTGTTTCATAAACTCTAATAGCACCATTTTCTCGCGCTCACAACGTGACATCTTTGCACAAATGCATGGCAGTTATTTATGTGACACTGCCAGCACCGTTAGAGTTTTCCCTGCAGAAAAGGACGGCTGCTTAATAATTGTTATCATAAATGACTCATTGCCAGAACGCGCTGAGCTAATAGCTTTGAAGACACAGCAGTCAATCTGTTCTCTGTCGCTGGGAGAATAAAGACCTGCTAACAGGTCGTGTTTCCTGGAAAACTAGCTTGATTTTTCTTTTCTTCTTTTCCTGTAAATTCACACACAGCCTACAACACCAGCAGGGGCTCTCAGAAGGCCCAGGGCTGCTCAATCACCATAATTTAGAGGTTGCAGGGTTCATCCATAATTCATGGCTAAAGATGCTGAACAGATTGAATTGTCACAATTCAGAATGCTGCTCTCAATCAGAACGGCAGATGAACGAGATGTTTTCTTTTTATATGAGTGTATAGAAGACATAGCAACCACACCACATCCTACTTCAACTCTGGCAAAGAAGAGATAATTACCCCAGAGTAAGATTATAAAGACAAAGACACTTGTTTAACATCAACAGATTAAATTCGACTTTAGAGGATGGGTTTAGGAGGAACTGCGGATCTGGGAACACCGACGTGCCTGGAAAGACACCTATTTCTCCTGAACAGTCCATGCGTGACACTGCTGGAGAGCTCATCATTGTGGGGAGCTTCAGGCCTCGTGTGTCTGCGGGTGTGAAAAAGTGGTGCTTGAGACGTCTCTTAAATGTGTCTGAGGAAGTGCAGATGTCTGCAGGTAGAGCTCTCCGGAGGGTCGGCGCTGCGACACTGAGAGCTCCGTTTCCACATGCTCAGAGGCAGGTGTGAAGAATAGCAGAGCAGAAAACCTCAGGCAGGATTCTGCAGCAGCAGACAGGCGCCGGGTGATGAAGATGCGTGTTAACATCCAGGATTTTATGTCTGGCAGACAGTTGAGCAGGACGTCTGTGGAGCACCAGCTGGGCCACCTTTACAGACGATAGATCGCCAGAGCAGCAATGGCGACAGGTCTCATGGGGGCAGAGATGCTTCTTTTAGAAGTTTGCATGACCTCCACAACTCCTCTGGTTGTGTGCCTAACCCAGAAGCGTGTGCGTCCTCTGTGAGCGCCTGCCTCCATTAGCGATGCACAGCCGAAGCTAGCTGTGTGCAGCCAGATACAGATCCCATTTGTCCTGGAGTGTGGCAGGAATTTGCATCTCCATTACTGCAGGGAACCTGCTTGAAGGTGAGATGATTTGTACTTGTCTCACTGTGGTTGATGCGTGAGAGCGGGCCGGGACTGTGCGGAGTCAACGCCGGCCATCCTTTACCCCTCGGTGTTCAAAAGTCAGTTCTGTTTATTTTGGCTTTAACTTCTGGAAGCATCATTAGCGGAAAGCTTCTCAAGAATCCCTTCTTTCTGTAATAAACACACTGACCCCAGTCAAATTCCCATTATGACTTACTGGCTCTTCATTTACATCCATCACTCTGCAGCTCCCAGAGGTCACTGATCAGAAGCTTCCTCCTCCTCTTCCTCTCTTTCAGCACCAGGACTTTTTTGCTGCAGTCCTCAGCTTCTCTTCATCCCTCCCAGATCCTGGGAAAAAAAAAAAAATCTCTGAATAAACAATGAAAACCATTATATTTTCATATATATGCAACAGGAATTTTTTTGATTTATATGGGTATTACTGCCTTTACTGTTTTGTTAAATATAGAGGAATATAAAGTATTAATATTTAATGTGATACATATTAAACTAGCCTGCAGTAAAATTGTTGAAACACTGACTAACATCAACTTGAATAAAATCATTTAAATAAAAGAACTGTGTGTGTGTGTGTGTGTTTTCCTGCTATTAAAGCCAGATAAACCCATAAATATTGACGTACTTGAAATGTCAATCTCACTAATGGAAGTTCTGCTCCATGACTGACCCAACACGTGTTCCTTGGTTTTATCCGGGCCCACCGTCGGGAGTAAGAACTCTCTTCTTGTAACCCGATCGATGATAATTCGATGATCGACAGCTACGCTGTACTTAAATTTGTGTTATGTGTGTTACTGACTGATCTTGGGTCTGCTGCCACAACAGAGTTTTTAACTATAATTACATGACAACGCACATCCAAAACAGATTCAATAAAAGACAAAGAAACAGAAACAGAAGTTCACCAGTGGTGAAAATGATGACGGTGGATCCTCAAATATCCTCTGTCCTTCACAACTGCCGGTGCACCATGTGACTTTGAGCGCTCCCTCGGGCTCTTCCATGTGGCCACCTGTCCATGAAGCCCGTCTAATCCGCCTAAAATTGATGGAACAAAATGTGTCTGAAAAAAGAGCAGCATCTGCTCCGCGAGGGCTATTTGGCACTTTATGGCCTTCGCAGTATCAGTGGGACGATGATGATGATGATGAGGAGGATGGAATTCTGGCATCTGGACGCTTGTAAATGAATTTTTTTAATAACGCATGATCGAAACAGGTAAACCACCAGTTTCCCAGTTACTGTGACTATCTAAAATATTTCATTGGCTTTTAATGTAATCTGATGTGCTGTTTAGGAGAGTTTTGAATTTTTTTTTTGCGGTTCATTAACCTCATGCAGATGAAAACACAGCAAAAAAAAAAAAAAAAAAAGCTGCTGATGTACACGAGCCCACTGTACCCAGCCGCTGCATAAATTTCAGAAAGGTGATAAAATGCGCTGTTCTGATGCACCAAATTGTCTCGTCCTCCCACTTCAGTTCTGTACCAGACAGATCGTCAGTTTACCGACCAACACTGCTGGCAAATATAGAAGAGCAATTACGTACAAAAACGCTAGTTGCTGCTGGAAAACTGTTGTTGTGCCACTTCAGCGCCTCAAGCTTTTCATTAAGGTCAAACCGTCAAATCTGTGGTTAGGGTTAAAGAGTTATGTAACTTGTTTCTTTAGCAGCTATTAAAGCTGTGTTGTCCAAGACATTCCATTTCAAATAAAGACAGTGATCAAAGTAACTTTTGCCTACATGCATTTCCCCCTAAGATCTGCACATTACAATGCAAAGTTATGCAACAGCGCTGTTGGAAATGTGAGAAATTGGGCACTCAGAAAGCAACGTTGCCAGAGAAATGTCAGCGGTCACGCTGTGACATGTAGGCTTCGGCGTTTTCATTTGCTGCCTGTCACAGATGTTTCTTTTATTCTCGCAGTTGCTTTGCATCGCCGATGGTCCCATCACTGCCTACAGTTTTTCTAATCTCCCCTCGCTGCTTCGTGTTGTAGGCCCTTTGATCATCCGCCTGTCCGCTGTTGTTAAATCAGACTTTCTGTAACTGTTAATCCTGTAATAATTTTTCCTGGCTTCCTACTGCACATGTGCTGATAGTCCCCAGCTATGGGTGATGTGTTCCTAGCTGGAGTGATATTGCTTTTGCAGTGTGGTCCATTTATCTGAGTTTCATGCAATGTCATACAATGCTGGGCTTGTCACGCCGCCCCTGAGAAGCACCACAGGATAATAATCGTTGCAATATATCTAGTATCATTTAGGGGGTTGAAATAGTTGCCTCCAGGTTTCTAAAGTGTTAAATGGGTTCTGTTTTTATCTCCTCTTTCTCCTTTTTCAAGCGACCGCAGGAAAAACAGTGACTCATTTATCTCTTCTGTTCTCTGATCTCATTTGCAAGGGAAATGAAGACCAAAGTTTGCAGTCTCCAAACTTTTGTGCTGTTGATGGGGATGTGCGCACATTCAAGGTCAGGGCCACAGCAAATCCTCATTCTGTAGCTGGACTATTTTCCTGAGCACATCTAATGTCCTTGTTACTCTTGTCCTTATCTCAAAGTAGCTTCTCTCCAAACTGGAGTAATTAGCAAAAACATTCTTGAGTTGCAGCTAAAAATTTGGTCAAAGGTCATTGAAGCTGACCTTTGATAGCCCAGAGTTTTTCTTACAGTCTTGCCAGGAAAGGTCAGAGAAGGTAGAAAAACTTTTTTGTGTATATAATGTGCAAGAAATAAACTTTATGAGTTATTCAATAAGCAAATCCCAGCTGTCTAAGACAAACCAGTGAGCAAACCAGTAAAACTTCCTCTGCATGTTATTTTTGAATTCATTAGACTCCAACGCTTCATCTGCAGAATGAAGGCGTCATTAAAACTCAGATTGGTTTACAGAATGAGAATTTTAACCATCTGGTCTGTTTAAACCCGTCTACCCACTCAGCTTTCCTTTCTTATGCAATGGGAGGATGCTGAATTATGAAAGGTTCCCAGACAAGGTTCGCTTAATGAATAAAAAATCTCCGAACATGGCTGTCCCAGATTTTTCTCATTGCACACAGACCTTCTTCAGTGCTGAATCACCTTTACGAAATACACTCATTATCACTTGACTAATGATAAAAAAGAAAAAACCCAGAGATCTGGATCTGCATGTAAGATCTGGGGCTGCAAACTAGCTGACCGCTGTTGCTCAAAGACGGCTGAATCTCTCTATATGTGACCTGGAAGAGAATCCTTGATGAGGTATTACTGATTCTAAAACCCTGTAATATTTTATTCACGCAAGAAAATGTGTTGGAAATCGCTATGTCAGGTTTGAACCTACTAAGCACCCCTGCTTGACGGAGCCTGGCCAGAATTGTGGGAGACGTCTGAACGAAGCGAAAGCTGTTCATCGCAAAACGCGAAGTGTCTGAGAATCAGCTGAGCAACCTGCAAAGAGAAAAACTGCACCAGGCCAAGTCAGATGGTCTCCCACGGAAGCTACGAGGTGGTAAACATGCGTGTGCAGCTTACCAATGAGGCGCTGCATTAAATTTCCAATTTGATGCAGCATTTTGCTTTTACAGTTCTCCTTTGAGGGATGGATAGCAGCCTCAGGAGGTGGTTTGGACCAGTTCCCGTGTCTGTGACCCCTCTGACCTCTGAATATTGTTATCGGAATATTTAATCAGAAACACGCAGTCGATGCAGAACAAACAGGAAGCACAGTCAAATGCCAGTACGTTCCAGATCATTTGCAAAGTGCAAAGATTTTTCCAAAATTGCGCCACCACATGAGAGCCATTAAGACGACTCTGCAGGGGGAGCTGAACTGCAGGTTCTGCGCATTGCAGAACACCACTGTTCAGATGAAAGTTAGCACCTGTTGTGTTTTCTGCTTTCACAGAGGTTTCTGCACCATCACTTTTTTTATTCTTTTATTGAAAGTGGCACAGTGAAACGGAGATGCTAGAGAGGAAGATCCTTCATCTGGAAGTCTGTTGAACACACCAGGGCAACAGGCCTCATTTGTAAATCATCATTCGACAGCATCACAGTGCAGGTTTCCAGCTTCAGCATGACTGCATCAACATGAGCCTGCACCGGACTCAAAAGATAAAATACAACCTGAAAAACTGAATGGTTCACACACCTGAATGCATCCTGTAAATCACTGTTTTTTAAAAAAACCTGCCTCTTCCTGAAACTTCACACACAAAAAGTGATGATGAATGAGCTGTCATTGAGACTTTCTTCTTTTGTGTGTGCTTCGGTGTGTGTGTGTGTGTGTGTGTGTGTGAGAGAGAGAGAGACACAGGCTCTCTGGGGGTTTACATTGATCCCCCCAGAACTGCAGCGCTGTAGAGAAATGACAACAGCATTCATCATCATAGCCGTCATTTGTATTGACTGGACAGAACTATAATACCCTCTGACAGTGAACCAGTGTTCTGTGTGTGTGTGTGTGTGTGTGTGTGTTTAGGCCCTTGAACAGTTCTCATGTTGCTCTAACACAATGGACATACAGAAGTCCATTTTCTCAAAAAAAAAAACATCATCCCGCAACTATAACCTCAGTGGTGTCGCAGGGAGAGTCTGCTGGTGCCTATCTCCAGCTCTCTTAGGGCGAAGGCAGGGATCCACCCTGGACAGGTCGCCAGTACATCGCAGGGCACACACACCATTCACTCACACATTCATACTTCTATGGACAATTTTGAGTCTCCAATTAACCTTGCATGTTTTTGGACTGTGGGAGCGAAGCCGGAGTACCCGGTGGGAACCCACGCACACACCGGGGAGAACATGCAAACTCCGCACAGAAAGGCCGGCAGCAGCTGGAAGCGAACCCACGACCTTCTTGCTGTGAGGCAACACGCGCTAACCACTGCACCACCGTGTGGCCCCACAATGGACATACAGAAGTTTATTTTCTCAAAAAAAAAACATCATCATGCAAATATAACCTCATTTGTGAAGCAGGGAGAAAGATTTTCCACTTCAGAATTGAAGGTGTTTAAATGTTCAGCTTATATTTCTTGCCTGGAGCTACACTCCTGTTACACACACACACACACACACACACACACACACACACACATTTCACAGGCTCCCACCCAAGGGATGCATAAGTTTACATATTACCTACATAGAACCTACAAGCGGGTATGTGCGTGAAGTGCAGTGCGCTGCTGCATTCTTAAAAGACCATATAGCAGAGTTCAGAAGGGCGAGGTACGATCTGGGACTAGAACGTGTAGGCTGATCAGCATAAACCGTCACCACATAAAGGTGGTGAAGGTCGAAAAAAAAGAAGAGAGAAAGGTCTTTCTCAGTCAGCTGTAAAACTGAAAACGGTGCCGGGTGGGATCCTCCGCGTGTGGAGTCCGGACTCACTGGAGCTGATGAAACGTACTTAGTTTGCATCTTTAAAACAAGCCGTCTCTGTGTGTTTGTCCTGAACTCATCTGTATGCATCACAGTTACGGCCAAAAACATCAATGCTGCTTTTTTTTGTTTTGTATTTGGAAGGTTAGCTTCTCTCTTCTCAGCAGAAAGAGCATTCCTGCAAGCTGGAGCAAAACTCCCTTTTCCTTAACAGAGATGCTGCCTAACAGAGCAGGTAGGGGAGGACTCAGCAGTGGGCTGACTGATTTGCTGTCTGTCACCAGTATTAAGCCTCTGCAACAGTAACCCAACAACACAGCGGCTCACGCTGGCAACGACCGCCTCCTGTGTCAGCTAATCTGGTCAAATCAAATTAAACAGAGAACACTGACAGCCTTGTGGCCCGTACACTCATCCGTCATTTACCGGGAAAAGTCAACCTTAAATGTGAGTCATGACCTGTTTTGTTTGAAGAACAGCCAATCAGAAGTTCTTCCCTTGGCCACGCTGGACAGCTGACCATCAGCGGAAAGAAAGACGGGCCTCAGCCTCCATTGCAGGACTGTCTCCTTTCATCGTTTCAAGTCTTGGCATTCTTTCTGCAGTGTTGGAAGTTCTGCCTGAGGTGTAAACCAACAGAGTGTAAACACTCGACTTGAGATTCTAAAGTAGTATTTAGTCAAAGGCTATGAAGCAGGAAGAACATGACTGTCAACCAATAATCAAACCAGAGTCATTTTTGAAACCATCATCCTCACAAACCTTACAGAAACACACTTCCGATGGTTTTGAACGATGATCTCCGTCTCCTGGTCCATTAACTCTGCACCTCAGCCCATCAGCCGTGTATTACTGCAAGAGATCCTCTTTTTATCTAAGGAGAGATCGTTCATGCTGTTAGATTTTTCTGTCTGTTGTGCGGTTGAGAGTAAGCAGGCCATCGTTTAGACCAGCAACATCAAAAGACGCAGTTTTCCAGCTTCCCTGTTTATGGTATGGTGTGAATTATTCATGTCATTCCATCCCGCAGACATCATGTGTGATCACAGCAAGTCTGTAAACATGTAAACACTGCTAAAAAAACAGAGGAAACGCATGAAAAAGACATACATGCCTCAGCACTCAACCAACAAGGCAATTAGAAAGAAAAACACAGTTTTACAATCTAATTATAACAGTGGATTTGTTATGTAGTCATATAGGCCATCTATAAGCCTAATAATCAACTTAAAACAATTACTACAAATAGTAATAATAACAATATTAATACTAGTATGACGTGTTTGTATTATTTAAAATAAAACATTTACAACCATAAAGCTGGAGAAACACAAAAATTAATGATTTTTAAAAGGAATATGTAACAAAGCCCAGAAGTGTAATAGTTTTAATCAGTTCTGTAAGCGTAATGAGAGAGAGCAGCCAGAAGTGATAGCTGTGAATCTGATTGGTCCCCAAAGAACTGACTGTTGTTTAACCTGAGTTAAAAGAAATGAGTAAAAGGCTCTCATGGGTGGTGCAAATTAATTTTAAGTGATTTTTTGGGGGGGGGCGGGGGGTTTCCCAGCAGTGTTACTCCATTGTGCAACCCCCTGGCAGGCTGTGACAGTCTTAACGGCGTGTGCCGAGGGCCAGCCCTGCAGCCCTTCAGAACTAAAAACTCAAAAATATTAATAGCTTTTTAATGATCAACATTTTCAATTAGAACAAAAAAGTGGGGACAAAGCAATTAACCACATTCAGCACAATTCAAACTCTAATGTTTCTGGGACCCTGCAGGATGCTCCAGACTCTTTTCAGCCTCTGCTTAGGCATCAAGTTTTTCCTTTCTTTTTTTTTTTTTTTTTTTTTTTTTTAATTTCGGTGAAGGTTCCTTCGGTTCAGACTGAGTAAACAGCCGCCTGTGGCCGACTCATCACGTCTGCTGCTGAGAGAGGGAGCGAAAATGAAGTTGGAAGTGAAAATAAAGTCTGACATTTCATGCTGCTTTCTATTATCTGAAGCTGGACCAGACCTGGTTGGCTCGGGTTCTTTTATTTGCTTTATTCATATTTCCAGTCACAATATTAAAATAAACATTTTATGCCCCCCCACACCAGCTGAGCAACAGGAATCCCTAAATCCTCCCCTTTGTCTTAGAAAAATTGGTTTGTTGTCTTTCCAAAATTTAACCTGCTCGTTTGCTCTTCGACCAGTGTTAAAAGGTGTTTTTGTTTGTGTATTTTGCTCTCTGGCCTTGCTGACTGTTTGTGCAACCGGAACAAAAGGCTGAATGAGACAGGCTGCCGATTATCCCTCATTACTGGGAGCTCTGGTCATCGGGACCGTCGCCTTCCCGCTGCCGTGACGCTTGTTTCATCGCTGGTTGCCTGACAATGGGGCTCGAGCACAATGGCTGCTGATTGTTGGCTGGAGATTTGACAGCGTAATGAAACATGATGGCTAATCTGGAGACAAAGAGGATTCTGTCAAGCACACTTTCTATTTCCATTTAAGCCCATTCCAGAGAATAAAGAAAAAGGTTACTGTCACACAAAGTGAACCAGTATTTTGGGTTGAATAGGTGCTCTGTCGTAAACAGTTTAGTCGGATTATTGGGCTAAATTTCCCTTTACCAAACAATAACATAAACGTCAGACTGTTGCTGTGCATCGCTGCTGGCATCTAACGCGGTCAGATCTATCCGGACAAGACTGCTTCCGAAGCCGGAGGTGAAAAGTGTACGGTAAAAATTTGTGGCTGTCACTGCTCTTGGAGAGTTTCCAGACCACGGTTGGAATATTCCGGCCGTGCCTTTTGCTCCGCTGCCTGTGGAAAAGCATTTCGAACAAAGAATCTTAAAAGCTTACCCTCATCAAAGGCACCCCGAAAATGGACGTAGAGGCTTTCACCTGTCGGGCAAGTAGAAATGAGTCTACTCATCACAAAGGGCAGCTGGAGCAGAATAAAGATACGATTTAGTGCTCAAATGTTTCGCTCTATTGCGGCGATTAAAAGTACAGGCCTGTATAACAGGGAGAAGCATAAAGAGGTTTGATCGCTGTGAAATTAATGTCGTCATAAGCTCAAGGACGACGGTGGGTTCAAAACATAGATTCACGCGAGGCAGGCTGGCGCGCTTGTCTAAATGACCTCAGAAGCATTCTCATTGCAGCCTGGAACACCAACGTGCTACCGGCTCTAGAAGCGCTCGTAGATCTGTTCCGCCTGGCTGCAATCAACCTTTTGTGTCGCCAGATCAGAGGATTGACAGCCTTCTATTCTGTGCTCGACATTTGACGATGTAGAAAAATGTGCGTTTGCATGATGGACACATAAAAGCAGCGTCTAGCTGACCTTCTGCTTCTCCACTCCCCAGGGACAGGCCTCTGCCTTGCCGCTCAGCGTTTTTTTCTTCACAGCAGGGTGGTGAAGCTTTTAAAAGCAATTTCATCTTCGCACCGATCACATTTGTTGCTCAGTCTGCACTTTGTAGAGCCGAACAAACGGGCGCTCGCGAAGATAAACAGAGGTTGGCTGGCTGTTTCCCTCTGTTGCTTCATCGATTTACCTGAATCACTTTGTGTCTTCTGGTCCCTCTGGAGCGCAGGTGCTGCGCGTTTCATCGAGTTCGCGGCTGCTGTTGCCACTCGGGGTTGTTGGTGAGGGGTTGGCAAGCAAACGCTGGCTCTCGTTTTTGCACCAGGACGGCGGATCTGCTCTCGCCACAGCTTTCTCTTGATTTTTCTGAACACAGGCCTAAAAAGGGAAGCTGAAATTAGACACAGGTAATAATTCAGCCTGAGAAAGCCTTTCCATGTCTCTTAATCAGCATAATAGACAGCAATTGGAGACTAATTACTTAGAATTCAGTGTGTCCACCCCGATAAAAACTGAGCTTCCACGTTTTTCTTACTGATCTTTTGGCCAGTAACACTGTCACATTGCCCGTCATGTCACATCTGCTAAATATGTTCCCGCCATCTGCCCAAACACTTTGCTGCAGGCTTGTGAGCCAGATCAAGTTTTACTCGTCCAAAATTAGCCGCGCTAAAGTGAACTGTCCTCGTTCGCTAAGCTATTACAATATTTAATCAAAAAACTCCACACATCTGTCTTCCTGAGGTTTCTGGAGACACAGTAAATTAAAGCTCTATATCTAAAACAAAATCAAAAATGCTCATTTCCAACATTTGTGAAATGAGTTGAAAAACCCTGAGTGCTAAATGACAAGATGAAACCTCTCTGACCACACGTGTGAGTAACCCGACAGGTAAAGTCGGTGAAGCAGTTACCCTGAAGATTAAATTGGGCAGAGGTGACGCTCTCCCTGCTCCAGCGCCGCAGGATAAGATTGATGTTGCCAAAAGCAGTCAACATTTTAACCTCCAAATACGTTAAAAATGCTCCCAGAGTTCCGGCGAGATTGTGGCTAAGCTTCTGGCTCTGCACCGTCAAACATGATTAATCGTGTTCTTTGGGGAAAATTTCTTTTTTCTGACACCGACTGCTAATTATATTTTAAAACTTAGATTAATTTGCAAGAATGAATGAAAATTTCAAAGATGCAGGAAAAAAATGAGCCTTACAACCAGAACCTTAAAAGATGACTGAGAGTTAACATGCTCCTGGTCTGAGAAGCTCCACTCGGCTCAAAGCCTCGCTAAGCTAACCTCTGCCAGCTGATCCAGAAGATTAGCCGGTCTGGTTCTATCAGAAACCTTAATCCAGGGCAGATAGTCCTTTTAATTCTGCCTCTGTCGGCTCTCTTCTCTTTTCCACACGCTGGCTTGATACCTTACCGAAGAACAAGAGAGCAAATTCAGCAGAAACTTGAACATTATCTGTCTTTCCTATGATGGAAATAACAGCCGCACGCTATTGTTCTAGTGTGTTTGGACTCTTTAGGATGTCTGCTCTGCCTCCTCGGCGGGATCAGACATGAGCAGCTGTTTATGAGTTCCAGTCTGGGTGGAGGGCTGGAGCACACCAGAACATTCTCCTGGGTGTTTTTGAAACATTTCTACCCAGCTTTGCCATTTCTTTCAGCTCATTATCACCTCCCGAGTCAGAATGTTCTCCAAATTTCCTGGCTTTATAACTTATTCTAGAGCCATTAAACACCTGCTGTCACAACACGAGTCTCTTTTGCTTGGCGTGACCTCTCCTCACCGCACACCTATCTCACCTACCAATCAGCCACACTTGTGAACCATTCATTTGCAAGCAGCCATAGTTTTTAGCTCACAGATGCACACGAGCCCATTGGCCGGTTTTTCTATTACGTGCACAGCTCTCCAGTGGTTCTCCTTGTCGTCTGGTCCTCAGAAACCCAACCTGCTGCCTGTTCTCAACAGTGATTTTCTCCCTAGTCCTTATCTTTATTAAATACTGTGGTTTGGTTTGTGTCTGGAACATGTGACCTGCACATAGAAGGCTAGAGATAGTGCATGATGTTCACTCTTTGGTGTCTCTAAAATGTAGCTCCCGTTTTGAGTTTGACATTGAAACCAACAACCATGGTCAGATAATGGATTGCACAAGCTATGTAGCATCGCAAAGTCATTAAAACGTTTCAAACATCCTAAACTGCAGGTCGTTACAGGAAAACATCTCCTCAGCAGAATCCACAGAGGCCGCAGCCGCTGCGTGACTCAAAGCTGTTTAGGTTCATGAGAAAATAACACACACGAGACCTGAGCACTTCTCTTTATGTCAGAGCTGCTCGTTATTATGCTGACATGTGCATTTCCTCGCAAGCGTCCCTCGGAGGCCTGGGCTCGGTTGATGGGTGAAACGCTCATTGTCAGCTCATTTGCTAAACTGTTCTGTGACCAATTTGCCCATTCTCTCAGTCTTTGTTTACGTTCCCTGCCTCTTTATCTCGCTCCCACTTCTGCGTGAAATGGATGTAAATGAAAGCTGCAGGATTTCCAAATACGAGGGGTCTGCGAGTGGGCAGAGCAGCTTCCATTAGCAGCGTCCACGGCGACTCAGGGTGGTAAAAATAACAAATGACATTGTACAGAATAATTGCCTCTCAGTTATCAGGTTTTCAGAGCATCCCTGCTGCACTGTCATTGGTAAATGAGAGTTCACAAACTCATTAAGTCATTTAATAATCCGTGAAATGCCGTTTCTTGTTAAATTGGGTATTGTTTATTTTACGTGTAACCCAGGGCCATACTTCATTAGCATCTCTTTCAGCTCTGGATGTTCACGCCTGACAGCAGTAGACGAGCCACACCGTGCAGGGCTAATGACAGGAGGCTGAGGCCTGACAAGCACCATATTCGTGCACAGGTCTCGCTGTCTACGCGTTTGATTATAATGCAAATCTTAACGCTTGTTGCTAAGCGTAATGTGTCACCTACGCAAGCACCGTGTGGCTTAAATCAAAGACATGCTGGGCTTCGGTGGAGCCCCACACGTCACACATCTGTACATGTATAAAACATGCGATGATAAAATAAGCGACTGATTGGGACTCTGGGTCTTCTTCTTAGTCGAACACACCAGTGGGTTTGCCTTTTTTCGTCAGGGTAACTCTACATTTTACTCTAACATGGTCTGACCGCAAACCAGCCTTTGTGCTCACACTTTGCAGCCTTAAATTGGGGTTTCTCAGTCTGTAACACGGTTTTCAATCTGTCAGCAAAACTATTTCAGGCTGTGAATCTGAAGCTCCGGGCCAGAGCACGCTAGAGCTGCAAAGTGCAGTCGGGCATGATGTGGACCATCTCTAAAGACTGTTGTGGCAGCAGATTGATGGGGTTTATTTAGAAAAGAGAACCGTGAAGACGGGGAAACCGGGAGAGAAACACTGAAACCGAGCAAGTGGGCAGAAGCAAAGAGTGGTGATTTATTCTGCAATCTAGAGGGAATTAGTTGTTCTTAGATGTCTGGTGCAGACAAATGGTAGATCCATGAAGAATCAGGCTCGATGTAGAGGCCTTCCCATAGCTGATGCTGACCACCTGATCAAATGAGAGCAGCTCTGGGAGGAGTTGCCTTTAACTCCAAAAAAAACACATTACCATTTTTCATGAACCATCACCATATAACCTTGCGTACTAATGTATAACTATCAAAATGTTCAAATGTCCCTTTTTTTTCCTCAAGAACATATGTACAAATGTTTCTTCTCCTAGCTCTCAGATGACAGATCTTATCAGTCAGTGCATGCACCGTTTGATCACGTTGCATGATGTTTTAGCCTCCGTGTGTTGTTGGTCCTTCAGAAATGGTGGGTCCTCCCTTAAAAATGTAATTGTTGTATAAGTTGGTTAAAACAATCAGGCGATTTTGCTGTTGTCTGATCTTTTCATTGTTGTAGCTCAGATCCAGATATGCTGATGCAACATTTTTGCCACCTGATCTCCGTGTTTGTTGGGGTGGTGTCTTCACGCAGGGCTTCGGTTCAGGAGGTTGGTTTCGCAAAGAAAATCTCTCCATTTCTGTTGTTATTGTGGGATTTAACTCTATTCGGAATGGGCGGATAGACTCAGGAAAAAAAGAGGAGTGAGGAGGGAGTTACTGGAGTACATGCATTATGTATCATATCCTACAGAGAAGAAGACGGCGCTGTGAGTGGGAATGAGAGCGGCCGGTGGTGCAGCGAGGTGAACGCAGCAAATGCTAATGAGGACGCTGCATTTGCTGGAGGGCACATCTGATTAAAAGCACAAGTCATGGTGAACATGGCACGGTGGCGTTATCAGCGAAAACACGGAGAAAGTGGAGAAGCCAGAGCCAGCCCGAGATGAGTTTTGGGGGTTATTTCTGGCTCGGTTGGAGATAAAAGATCTGATGGCTGATTAAAGCGGTTGTTGACACAGAATGAGAGCAGGAGCATGTTGGGTTTGGAACTTTTATTTGGCCACTTTGCTTCAGTTCAGCTAGCCTTGACCAGAGGAGCTGCTCGTACAGTATAATTGGTCTTGTGTGTCACAGCTGTGCAGCAACACATTAGCATATAGACAAGGTTAAGTGATTTTAGGTGGGTATTTTCCAACCACTGGGATTCTGAGGCACATGCTCATTTCCTGCAGGAACCCAGTCTGTCAGTGATATGGCTTCTCCCACAAGGATAATTAACTTAGCTTGGATTAAGCAAACTACATTTCAGTCCAGATAAAGAGGCGGATTTATGCTACATGGCTCCTGCCTGGCTTTCATGCACCATCGCACGTTGGTTTTATTCCTTAGAACAGAACGGTGGAGGTCTTTGGGTCTGCTTAAACAAAAAGAAATGCTCAGTTGTTATTGGTAACCGCTGAACCCTGAGCATTTATCACATTTACTATAGCTGTTGCTGTGTCAACACAATCACGATACTTTCTCTCCATCCCTCTCTGCAGACTTCATGAAGTATGCATTGAAAACTTGACGGCATGGATCAATTTCCTTTGGTCTTGTGAACAAATGACACAAATTCTGAATTGTGACAATGCTGGGTTTAAATACGCTGTTACACAATTGGGCTGAACACAGATTACGTCGCGTCATCGTTCATTCGGAACTGACAGATTTACTCCACAGGGTGCTGATAGGGTGCAAGACAAATCATCTTATGAAACAAGCTTCCCGAGGTTCACTCGGCTGCCAGCACATCGCGCCTGTCATGCAGCAGCCAGGAGCCAATCAGAGCTCAGTCTCCCTGCAGGAGGCGCTCTGGCTGCCTGCTGCTCAGGCTGGGTTTTACACATATATTTATCGAGTAGCGCCTCTCGTGTGAGGTAAGGCGACACATTCCACTAGCCACTTCTCCACCACACGGGTAGCTGGACTGGCTTCTGTCAGTTTTCCTCTAGCAGATTTTCTTTTTTAGGCTTCCAACTGTTGCAGACAAAAGTCCCACTCATCACCAGTTTCCTCCCAGTAAGAATCCAACGCTGACAGAACCAGACCAGAATCCATTTACTTCATTTGTATTTTTCTAATCAAATTTCAGAGTATTTCCTAACTCTTCCCAGCACGTCGTCCACGTGCTGATGTGATCAAGCCTCGATGCAAACGTGGACTGTACACTAGGAACTGGACCACACCGCTTTATCTACTCCAGGTCTCGTTGGGCTGTCAGCGCTAATCCCCGAAGACTGGCGGCGCGTTGGACCGAACAGATCTGAAGTCTGATTGCTCAGCATCTGAGCTGCTGAGCAGCCGAGGTGTCTGTCATAAAAGTGCTGATGGCTTTCAGAACCCGGAGCGAGCTGATGAAGAGAAATGTAATTACCTTCACGTCACCTGGTCGGAGTTTTTTGGAAGGACTCGCCCGTCTGTCCTGTTACACGTGTTTGGTGGTTCAACGAATGTAAAAGCATGCAGTTTTTCAATAAAAGTACAAAAATAATAAGTAATTACAGAAGCCTTTTAGGCAGGTTAAAGAATTGTATTGCCTTAATTAAGTAGTACAAAACCTGGAAGGAGTAGTTCCTATTCTGAGCGAAACAGCACTATCTGATTGGAGGAAACGTTTGATCCTCTACCGGAACATTTTCTGCCACTTTTGTTCCTCGGAGTGAAATCTGGGTGAAATCTGCAACCATGAGTAGCAGGTTTCATGTTCTCTGCTGCGATGATCAAAAGGTTTGTAGGGATTTGTTCCCCCTTTTGACAGCAAGTGTTAAACTCATTTTATCCCTGCAAAGCGGAGAGATTTTCTTTTGTTTGAATCTAACCCAAAATAACAAGTTCTGTTCCTAAACCTAATCTAAGCAACACAGATCTTGTGTGACAAGATAAGTCATGTCAGGTGGGGCCAGGATTTCCTGAGTGTAGGTCTCATGTTTTGGCCTGTGGGACCACTAGTACGTCACTGTGATGCCTGAGAGAGCAACATCTCCATCGTCGTCAGTCCTCTTTGGAAAAAAAGACAAAAAAAAAGGAGCCAATTTACAGAGAATCTCAGGCTAAATGATTGAGAGTAAAATCTGGGATGTTTTCAAACCTGAGACAGCTTTCAGCTTGAATAAATCCTAGCATGGTAAATCATTTATCATCTGCTGTGGAGCTGTAATGGATTCCCTCATTTGCAGTAACTGAACGTGATGGGAGGCCCGTATGCTTGACTCATTATTTTTGGTGGGAGGTAAGCAGATTCTTTTACTTGAACACTCATTAAGCTCAACCATTAGGCTGTGGGGAACCTGCCGAGCTATTACATTAGCATTATGTTTGCAGTTGCTTCTCTCCAGGATTCAGGCTACCGTGTTTGATTCCCCACTTGAATTTCTAATCTGACGCACGTTCTCGTGCTATTGTTCGGGATGATGGCCTTCATTCATCAAGACTCTCCTCGCAAAGTGATTTAAACAGTGTCAGATATCGACTCCATCTGGCAGCAGCTGGCAGATTTACTGTATATTTAGAGCTCCTCTCTGTGAGCATTTCTCAGACTAACTCGCTCTCAGATGACACACACCCTTCTCGTCAACAAATCAACTTATATTCAGGCTAGCATGGTTGCCCATTGCTCTTTCGTTATGGCCCCTCGGAGGTCCCACAGCCTCTTTATATCACCTCTGCTCCATCAGTCTGAAACTCAATGTGTTTACTCATGCAGAGTTTCTCTCATCTGTCTCAATTAAAAGTTTAAATGGGTCAGTTGAGAATTTGGTTTGTTCCCGCTGATACTTTAACATGAATAACTTCCAATTGGCTGGTCTTCCCGTACACATGGACAAAGCTGATTATTGGAGATCTTCCTCTTTAATGCTGAGCTTCAAGTAACAACTGGTAGGGTTAATGCACAGATGGGGGAACAATAACGTTGGATGTTAAAACCATTCTCACTTGGTTCTGTATGGATCCACGCAGGTGACTGTCCCCCTCCCCCACCCGTGTCTACACATTTGCCTGCTGAAAGGTCACTGCTGTTTTGGAGGGCTGTTTTTTTTCCCTGTCAGGTCCACTTTATTGTGGAAAAATGCCAGCTAGAAGCTCACAACAGGTTTTGCTGTTGTGGACATGCTGGAGGCTCTCACCAGGAGCCCAGCCCTGCGCCTGACACATCCAGAAAGGATGGCCTCTAAACGGCGACCGCAAGCAGCGTGCCAACCTTTACTACAGCTCGACGATGCAGCCTATTGTTTTACCATTCCGTGGCTGCAGAAGATGATTATGGATATACAATACGGCTGGCATATTTTAATGATGGATCGCGCTGCAGAGGCAGTTGACTATCCTGCTTGCATTCTGTGCTCACTAATTAAATGGCAAATTGTCACCCAGGATATCTATATATGTCCCTGGGGCAGACAAACTTTTATTTTCTAATTTGTTAGTGCCAGGTAATGGGTCTGTGGGCGGGATTCAGGCAGATGGGGAAATGGAAGCGCTCCCTCAATGTTTCCATCATTGATTACTTGGTCCTAATTGATGCGGTTCCACTCATGTGTCAAACGCATCGTAAAGGCAAGGCCAAATTGGCAAGCGTTGCATCCATGAGCGCCGCTCAGATCTCAGTGGATATCGATGTGGCTGAAATGCTGCACTGATCAACACCCAGCACTAATGTGGAATCAACCAAGTGAAATATTCCTAACCGTCTTTCACATATTTTTAGCATCCTGTTTTTTTTGGAACATCCGATTTCGGCTTTTTGTTAATCACAGGAACATTGCATCACAGCTCCCAACCTGTGGCTGGAAGTACAGATGTACTTTAGTGTAGCTCAAACTTTTGTGCGGCGGTCAAAATGATTGCAGTTGTCTCCCAGGAACTCATTTATGGTCAAACACAACTTAGCCGTAAATCCTCATGTCGTGGATCCATAAACCGCCCAGAGAAGGTCTGAAGATAAAATTTCAGTCGATGGACACCAGCACACGGGAGAAGTTTTCAGAGGTAATAAACAACTTCTCAACCGAGTCCTGCCGTTTTTTTTCCCCTTTTTCGTCATTAAAAATGTGGCCCAACAACATCAGGCTCTTTCCAAGGGCCTCGTTGACACATTTTAATGTTTATTATTCAGTCTGATGGTTCATCGTTCAGGTACAGAATCAACTTTGGGCGTTGAATCTTTAACCTGCAGCAGGTCTGAGGCTCATCAGAAAGGAGTTGTCCTCTCCTTCTAATTCGTGCTAGGCGAGTCATGTAGACGCCCCATGTACCAGTATTATTCTGGCCCTGCATGCTGGTTTGGAAAACTAGCATGCAAGCCTCGCGCAGCCAGCAGAGGCGGAAGAACAGTCACACTCAGAAAGCAAAGCCTGAACCTGCCAGGCAGGAACCTGAAGTAATGATGGGACAGAGGTGCTCTCCTGGACTGTGGAGGGATACCTGTCAGAGGTCGTTCATGTGCTTTCCTGCAGCTCACTCAATTATACAGCAGCGACATACGGAGAAGGCGAACATTCAGGCTATTCAGCAAGCACATTAGCATTGATGCTTTCATTGCCTGCATAATGCAACAGCCCACAATTCCATCCATCTGCTAGCATAAATACGTCAGAACTCCTTGTATCATCCCATTCGCTGCAGAAGGTATTTAAAACTGGGATTCCAGTCAATCCCTCTGGCCCTCTTTAATGGGAACAAGCAGACCTCGTTTAAATAATTGATTATACTTACAGACACGCAGAACCCCTGAACCAGTGATGTGGGAGCCTTTAAACAGTTAGTCCTCGCTGGTCCAGTGTCTGTTCTCATTCATTTACCAGGCACTGACCTCTTTCATAATGACACCCATCGAAAGAGGAATGATGATCCACACGCAAGCCCCCATCAGGGTAAATAAACTCCTGAATAATCTACAGGGGGATTTTTCACCATCTCACCTCCAATATGCAGCTTTCTGTCTCCCCCAGACAGAAGGAGGAGCACCAAGGAACATGATCTCATTTCTCTCTCAGCCGCTCTCTGAATCCTATTTTTAATATTTTCCTCCGACTGTACTTTTCCACCTCTTAAAGTTCTGACAGTTTGCTTCGGCGACCTTGGATCTTGGCCACTAAATCTAATAATTTCATCTGTTAGAGAGAACAACTTTTGGGTGAATCACTAAATTGCAAAAAGTGTGGGTGTGAATGTTTCGAGCTGGCTCACGTTTGAATGCACGCTCTAGTAAATCCTGCCTCATATCCCCTCAACACCCTCTGGATGCACTTTTAAAGCACCTCTGCTCTTCCTCTTTTTTGACAGACCTTTTTTTGCGTAAAGGCAGAATCATTGACAAATACTTACCTCATGTATCTTATTTATGAGCTGATGCTGGGTTCCGCTGGTGTCCAGCTGGTTCCCCCCACCCAGCCCTCCTCACAGGTGAGGTGCTGCATACCGAGATAAGCATCAGTCAAACAAGCTGGCACTTCCAGCCGGAGCCCTGAAAATCAATATCATCACCTTTTTGGAAACGATAAGCGTAATCCACAGATGGATGGGCAGATCGGACATCTGTTGGTGTGTTTGTGTGCGCACGGCCTGGCCCTGTCTGCCGCCGACCTTGCCTGCAGCTCGCCTGACCTCTCTTTCCCGATGTCTTCCTGCTGAGTCATGGTTCCCGTCCAGACAATGGCCCGTGGTCTCTCTTGGTAGCCAGATGGCCACTGCTGCTTTGGGGCTGCGCTTCCAGCAAATGTACTTTCATATGACCTCTCAGTAAGTTGCTGACAGAAAGCAGAAAACTTTTATCCTTAAGTCTGATGCTGATGTGATTTTTAGCTGGATTTAGGTCTTTGATCGATGGATCTTTTTGGAATTAAGGCAGCTAAACTGGCAGTGCTGAGTTTAGGAACCTTTGCTGATAAACTGCGCTGTGGCTGGACACATCCCTCAGCTCTGCAGGAGCATTTTGGCGCATTAGCATCTACATTTGCTGGCTTGAAAAGTTCAACAGGAAGCCAATTAGTTGTCAAAACTTCAGTGTGAAAGGACAAAAATGAAGACGTGCTGAGCAAGCTGCCCTCTACAGCATAGCAAAGCAAAAATCCTCCACCAGTGTGGCTTCTTAATCAGGAAGAGTGGGCAGAAGCTTGCAGTAGCTGGCCGACAACAAAATAGCTGGGTGGCAGGCACGACAACACCGCAGGCTCAGAACGCTCAGCTGTAAACAGGACAGTATATTCTAATGAGCTAATGGCGCTAATAAAGCCGCCTGTGCTATCGAGCCAACCTTAATCACCGCAGGAGGGATTGGTTCACAGTGACAGGCATAGATTTAGGTGTGCAACTCAGGGGGAAATATATACCCTTATTGATCATAAATCCAGGTGAATGGCCCGTACCATGTCAATGGGACAAAGGCGATATCGACTATTCTGTTAGGCACTAAGCCCTCAGGAACCTCCGAGTCCTTCAACAGTGATTTCAGAGGCTGCTGCATCCCTCCAAGGTTAACGAGTTAAATCATCAGTGTTGACAATGAAAGTTGCCGTTTCTCTGCTCTGCTAACTTTGGCTAAGCTACAGGCTGTGGCAGAGCCAGTCAGAGCAGAGTGTGCATGTGTAGCCTCGGTAATAATTCAGTCTGGGAGGTGAGAGGCTCCAGCAAAGTTCCCTCTAGTGCAGGCGTGGAGAAATGAGTGATGTTCACAGGCCGGCAGAGGACCAGGGAAGGAAGTGTGTGTGTGTGTGTGTGTGTGTGTGAGAGAGAGATGTGTGAGCTTCTTTAATCCACCCGCCACTTAATCAAGCCCGGCAAAATGACAGACTATGTGTGACCGCCCACTTCTGAAAACAGCCAGCAGATCCTTGTCTCCCGTCTCTTCATAATTCAAATAAACGACATGGGTTACCTCCAGAGCTGTCGCAATGACATCGGCCAGGTCGTAACGCCACAGCAAGGCAGCGGCTAAAAAGTGATGCATTAGGTCAAGTTTTACATTTTAACATTGTTTCATGTGAATTACATGAGTTATCCACTCAGAAGGTTCTTTGCTTAGCTCGAACACATCCCTCGGGTGAGCAAATCAGTTCTGGGAAGAACTGAATGCATAAACGCAGCACTGATGGGATGCAGCTGAATTTTTATGCATATGCTTTAGACATAAGGCGTGTGGGCTGCAGAAAAACTCACCGTCTCCTGGGACACCCAAGACTACCCATGCTACCCAGTCGTGGATGGATTTCATGAGAGAGATGGAGAGAGAGAGAGGGAAAATACAGATAAGAAGGAAAAAATAGATAAGGATCATATTCTGAATGTGCAGGAGAGCTTCAGCGTTTTACCTCCTCGTGTCTATTTGATCCGGCGGCCTGAGAGACGTGGTCCGCTCGTCTGGTCCGCTCACCATCTACATTCACATTTACATCACCACAAGTAGATTTAGACGTTAACTGAAAATAATGAGCGCTTTGCAGTTGCATGAGGCAAGCTGCCTGAGCGAGATAGCACAACGTCCCCCGCAGATACATATCAAAATTAATTTTGCTGGAGGGAAGTGCTTATCGTTTAAAAGATCCTGTCCATCAAGGGAGGCAGTCATTCCATCAAAATGGGCGCCGAGAGACATTTCTGCCGGTGAGTCCTGTAAAAAATATATAATTAGTGGTGGATAACTGGGTGCTGAGTCCTGTCAAAGCTGCTCCATTATAAAGTCACACTGAACAGCCAATCAGCTATTTGATGTTCAGCAAGAATAAAAAGAGGTTTTTATGTAGCGAGTGCAATGTTGCCCCTGGAAGATGAAATCTGCCAGACAATAAGAAGCTGATTTCTGTCTGTTGCTGTTAACGATAAAGCTCCCCAAAGCTATCACGAGCCCATTCTCATGGAAAACTACGGTGAAAATGTGAGCAGCTCTGGTCAGAAGCTACTCATATTTTCTTTTAGTGCCAGCAAACGTGGGGCATTGTTCCCAAATTCACCCTCGTCTGACTGACAATTCACTGGATACGTTCCAATTCAGGTAATTCTCACAATATGTCGCAGGCCTCATGGGAAATTTCACCTTCAGCACCCACCAATTCCCTCCTCTGCCCAAGCAAAATGGGTTTCCGGCTATTGAAGGACAGAAAATTGCTGAACCTACGTGGAGAGACATTTGCTAGGACTTGATAGGACCCCTGTGATTACTGTGAAGTGGAATTACCTCATTTCATCACAGAATGCACCTTCTGCTGTTCGGCACAGCCTCCTGATAGTCAGCATCCAGCTGATGCAGAGATTAGAGGCTGCGCGTGTGCTCACCAGCGGCAGGACGGAACTCCCAGAATTCTTTCAAATTAATTTAATTGCAGTCCTTCCTGAGTCTAGAGACATCTGCATGCATCTGGAGTGCATTCCGGGAGTGGATTACCACAAGTCCAACCTTTTCATCCTCTCCGCAGGGCTGTAATGACGCTTGAAATTATCAAGTAAAACCTCTTTGAATAAGAGCTTCATTGAGTATGGAGAAGGAAATCATCCATAAACTGATTTTTGGATTATCAGGGTAGCTATTTATTACTACAAAAGTTTTCCATCAAAGAATACTGATCCTGGACCGGTCCGGAGACAAAAACAGCACTGTCTTAAATAAGCGGAATTCTGTGTGGAGGTAATTCCCGCAGTCGTAAATCACTGAAATTCCCATCACATCCTCAGGTGCTTCTTTTTTTATTGTAATCTTTAAATTAATGGTTTGAATTTTAGCCAGTAAAAAGGTGACAGACTTGGAGATAAAACCCTCTGGCTGTGTGGGTCCTTTTTCTATCCGCATTGTTGAGCTTTACTGAAGAATTACTGGGAGTACCTTTTTTTTTTTTTTTTTTTTTTAATTACAATATGGCCTTAAATGATAGAAATTCCAGGAATCCAACCAAGAAGTTGATGAAAAGCTAAATTTACCAGATGTAATATTGCAGATGTTTAAACTGACTTTTTATTTCTCTTTTAAAACTGAACAGTACATAAAATCTGGGCGATGGAATACTCTCTTTCAAAAATAAATGAATAAACATCAGAATGAGCTAAAACTCTGGGTACAGTTTTTTTTAAGCGAGCAGATGGATCACTCAACCATAGTGTCTGAAGTTCAGATGTTCTCTCTGCTGTATTGACTGTAAAGCTCCTTTTTTTTCCCAGCCATTTCCCCCTCAAACAGTTTGTTTATTAGCAGTGAGCAAACAGCGCAGCGCCACCGTTGCTCATAACTGGGCCAATGTGGATTTGAGGAATAATTAAATCAATAATCCACCATCTGTGATATGATCTTGTACACTGCCTACAAGCAAGATCAACACTGCATGTATCCAGATTGTTCTGACAGATTATTAGCAAATGGAAGACAGACTGAAGCTTGAGTGCTGCAACCAGTTACAACCCCCCCTGGATGGTCTACCTTTATAAAAAAACAGAGAAGAAAAATAGGAAATTCACTGGCTCACACTCACACACACCTTCATCTGATCAAGTCAAGTCAAGTCAAGTCAAGTGAGCTTTATTGTCATTTTCGAACACATATAGCTGGTGCGATACATATCCAGGACATTCAACCTCAATGAGAAACCTTCCGTAAATTGCAATAATTCTGGTGTAGCTCTTTGTGTGAGGAGCTTCACCCACACATCACTCTGAACAACGGAAGATTCAAATGCAAAGAGTAAGTCGGCATATTTGAGAGAAAGTGTGGTAGGATCTGTATATGTGCAGTTTAAATATTGAATCCTACAGACCCAGAGCACAAAGAAAGTCCAGAGAACGTGGTTCTGAAATAAGTTATAGTCCGGTTTGGCACGTAGAAACAGAACACAGGCCTGAAGACTACAGAGCAAAGAAGCAGCTGACAGAGATGCGAGGAGTGGGTGGAGGTCGTTAGACGCCGCAGAAGACAAACAGCTAATTATTATCAGGAGGGAAGACAAAGATGTGAACATAAGACCAGGCTCAACACAAAACCACAGATGGACAATGAAACTGAAACTTGATGCATCAAAGGCTTTTACAGCCGAGGTTTAAAGTGAAAGCTTGTCCTCAGCCTGATAAAAACGATGATGGATAAAAGCATCTGGCGTCTGTGCCAAACTGTCCAAAGCTCTCTGGCGGACGTGTCCTCGCACGCCTTCCTCTGCTGCCGTGCTTGACCACAGAGCACTTTGTGAAATGAGGACCGGGCCAGAAATGCAAACGATTGTTTGCTGTGGAAGTCGAAAAGTTGGACTTTTCTCAGCGACAGAGAAGCATAAACAGAGATTAGCTGGAATTTAATGGATCCTCTCAAAAAAGAGCGTCCTTCTGTGTCCTGTCTTCGTTCAAAACGGTGTGTTTGCTTTTTTTTCAACTTTCAGAAACACAGTAAATTCAACACAGTAGGCCATCATCTGCTTGGTTTTAGTGCTCATTTTTTTAAGATTATTTTGCGGTTTCTCGACTAAGTTTTCCCCGTAGATCAAACAGAAAAGCTACCATTTTGGGAAAATACACATGAAGGCGTGCTTTCATCTCTGAATCATTTTGGTGGCATTAAAAGTGGTGTCCTTCATGCTCTCAAACGCAGCAGCAAGTGGAGAAGATGTGCGAGTGCAGGAAGCAAACAGTCATTTTCCTCCAGATTCCTGTTTATCACTTAGCTTTCATCTTCAAAGAGGCTGCATCCTGTTTTTTTTTAATTTATTTTTTACCTCGAAGCCGCATCAAAGCTGCTGTCGGAGTCGATAAGCAGCCCAGATTGGCTGGCATGTGCGGCTGTTCGTTTGACTAGTTGGCTGTTTCAAGTTCAGTTTCCCAACCCTTTTCAAAACACTGTGCGACCCGGCATATTTGTGCACGATGTGGCTGCAGCTCACCTGTGCCTTTGAGTCTTTAGTGCTGCAGGCTGTTTGAACATGGCCACGAGTGTGGATCGACTACAAACAGACCCAGGACCAGCCCCAGCCGGAGGACGGGATGAAAGTCCGCTTCCACGGGATTCGCATAAACCCAGCACGCTCCCACAGGATTGCCTTTGTTCAGAATTTGAGCCAAAAAATGTGTTTTATTTCCACGATTCCCTGCTGCCTGCTACACTGGCTGGCTTTGAAACAGAACAGCAGTCGGTCAATCCTGAAATGAATGTTTAGAAATAAAGACATTATCTACCACCTCCAAGCTAGCGCATCACTCGGGGATGTCGGAGGGACGACGGGCAACCTGCTGCAACCTCCGCGCTGCTCTTCCTGGACAGCCGAGCAGCTGAGCAGACAAGGCCGGCTGCTAATTAATTTTTTTGTAGCTGTGAATGTAATTATGCTTCAACAAAAGCTCGTGGTGAAAAGAAAAGGATGATCCTGCCAGTAAATCAATAATCGTGTCATAAAAACACCCCAGTGTGTGAGAAATAATAGAATTCTGCATCTGCAGACCAGAATTTATCCTTTCATTGCTGTTTAAACTGAAGCTTACCTGCTCTGTAAGCATCTGACTCTAAACTAGCTAGCTTAGCCAGGTTCTCATCGTTTCCGCGGGTGTGAATCCCTGTCAGGACTGCAACAGAGGTAGAATTTGTCATCCACAAGCTTTTGTGGCATTTCTTTTTATTTCTTAAATTTTTAGGCTATTCGTTTTCTGTCTTACAAAAGTAGGGTTATTAGTTTGGTTTAGGGATCTCATTTTAGCCAACTTTTCCCCAGAAAAACAAACTTTTGTGTGTGATTTCCAGAAGCTTTCCGGTTCTGTCCAGCATTGGAGGTTTAGCTGATGGATGCGGGGCAGTTAGAGCCACTGGCAGAACAATACCAGACGAAAATAGCAGGAAATTGCAAAGTTGAAAGAATCAAACTCAGAAGCACCAAGTTCATCATCAAATTACCCAGAAAGTGTTTGTGTGGAGCAACAAGGAGAAAGGCTGGAAATAAAAACAAAGCAGCCTGAAAGAAACAAATCAGAGACGCATCAGCGATCACAGCTCTCCTGTTTAGGGCTGAATTCATAATTTTGCCTTCAGGTCACCTCAGATAATTCAGTATTCAGTGATAAAAGCAAAAGAAAGCAGAGCACCACGGATCAGCTCACCAGCTTTGCTTTGAGACGCTGAAATGTTTTCTGCTTTGAAATCAAACAGATCTTTGACCACTTCAAGACGTCTCTGTAGTCAAGATTTCCAAGCCATGAATATAAATTTCATCCAGGAGATGAAGCTCTTTGGTTTTTTTAATTATACTGCAGCGGACTCTACTCCATTTTCTAAAGCTGCCCCCCCAAAAAAGAAGAGAAACAAAATCATTTCATTTCTGCTCACACTTAGGTTAATAGAAAACACAGATTTTGCTGGGTGGATACGTGTCTGCAGAGAAAGCTTTTCATTTAGCTCAAAAATTAAATAAAAACTAGGAAAATGCAACATTGTCAGCGAAAAATATGCAGCAAGGTGCAAGAAAGACAGCAAGACAACACAACTGGGCCTTCTGTTCCTTTGCCCGTTAAGTTCTGCCTTGACAGGAACTGGGACCCGGCAGTATCCAACAAGGCTTACTTCTGCCGGGATATTCAGCTTACTGCTACTGGGCTCCACTAATCCTGTGAGCTGGGTCCCGGCTAACAGCGCTAACGGTGAAAGCTAAAGTGTTGAGGTAGCAGCGGCTGACAGCTTTACCTGGTGATTTGTGCAAAAAAGTCTTGCCTGGTTGGACATGTTTAACAAATTGCCACTGTAATCCTGCACATGCCTCATTGGTATGTTTTAATCTGCATATAGTCTGTTATAAGCACCTACATATAGTCAATGTGCTGTGGTTAAACACATGAACAAACCTGATCAAAGCGTCAGAACGGGGACATCAAACACAGCTTATTAACCTGCAGCGTCAAAGACAGGAGCATCTCTGTGAAACCAGCGTCCGCTAGCGACTGAGGCCAGAAATATGGCACCATATGTCCTGTATTTCCTCACATTTTAACAGAATTTGCTTGATTATGTTTTTGTGACATTGAGAACGCGACACTGACAGTCTCCGGATGTTTACTTATGAGAGAAGACAAAAGACATCATTCTAGAAAATAAATGACAATGTGTCATTTCTGATTATGGTTGGCTGGTAACACTTGTGGTGCATCACACACACACACACGCACACACACACACACACACACACACACACACAAAGAAGGTTGTTGAGAGCGTGCTTTCTGTCAGAGCGCCCTGGAGGGAGCCATCAGAAACTAAGACGGATGTACTGAGGACAGTGTCCCATAGGTGGTCATGTTCCAGTGCTGCTCTGGGGTGTAAAAAGAAACACAGAGGAAGAGAGGAGCGCTAGATGGTCAGCAAAGGAGGGATTCAGCCAACGTGGAAGAGCAGAAAATGGCAGCAGGGATGAACATGTCAGGAAATAAAGGCTGTTTTTTTTTCTGTTTTTGTAGCCACAACAGCAGCAGCCCATGAGGCCACTGCAGCATCTGAAAGCTGAAAAGCAAATAAAGGAACGAGTAGCAACCCCCTGCGGTGCTGGAGCGGCGGTGTGAAGTCTGCACAATCATCTGTTCCATTGTGAGTCAGCAGCAACCTGGTTTGGGCCCATTCAAGGCCTGGAACGTTTGTGGCTCTTTGTTTTCATGTGAGTAATCAGAAAAGGTAATGGACATTAGAGAGAAGACAAAGAGTCTTTCAACAAAGGGATTAGAACAAAACAGGGGGTACGGGCGAAGCAAAGAGCCAGAAGAAGACACCACACATATGGAGCAAGCGATAACAGGACGGAGAGGCACAGGTACTCGTCCAAGTCCGTGTGGCTGAGCAGGGTCCCTTGATATGGAAATGTGGCTCTGTAGTATAAATGTTTGATGGCTGCCGGGACTCCACATGCAGGGAGGACCAACAAAGCATGAAATATACATTACAACAGGAGGCAGAGATGTGTGCCACGCACACACAAGTTTACACACACCTAATCGCTTGCTGTCGCTTAACCTTCGGTCGAGTAAAGACCTGGAGAGGCCGATAAAGTTTCACTTCCACACGTGTCCGGCTCATCCCGAGTCGATTCACCTGCTTCGCGAGGGCTGATTTCCCCCGATGCTCTTGTCGTCTCCTTCCGCCCAACACAACAATCTCTCCGCCCCGGCGTGACGCTGCTTCCAGCATCTCATTCCCCTCGCTCGTCTTCATGCTCCCTGCTTGCTATGGCTTCCCATTAGCATGCCAAACATATTCCAGCCTCCATCCTCTCCAGCACGCGGTTCTGAGCTCAGCGGCTGTGGGGACTGCCTGTTTGTACAGTCTGAAGTTTGAGCTCTGCCACCGGGATTACCCTGAAAGCCTTTTAGTCATTTCATCTCAAGACTAATAACCTCCGCTGTGGCGCGTAGTTGCATGACAGGGTGATTTGCTGCACTGCATTAAACAGTCGCTTGCATTAAAGTATCACTTCCTGCAGGTGACGGGAGTCCGATTTTGTGGTTTACACACTCTGGTCGGCAGTTGAAAGACTTTAAATGCTGCGAGAAAGAGGGAGGAAGCTGGAGCCCTTTGGTTTGTGGGCTTCAAGTTCATCTGCAAACTGCTTTTGGTTCCATTAAAAAAAGAAAAATACTGGACTTTTACAGCAGAACCATCAAGTCCTCCGAAAACATGCCAACAAAACCCTTAAATGTGTTTCCACAGCCTTGAAAATCAATAAGCTGCAAAAGAGTCTTGCAGCGTTCATCTCCTTCTTCCTCTACTCCAGCCTGATGGTGCTCCGCAGGGCCGAGAACCAATTAACCCATCCGCACCAGTGCGGCTCCTGAACGCCGCGACGAGCGGCGGGGTGCCAAACGACGTAATGGCGCCGGGCTCGGCCTGCACTGGGATCTCCTCCCTGTGGTGCAGCTGAAGCAAACACAATTGGCAGCTCAGGAGGCGGCGACACACAGATCTGCCGCTGAGCAGGTGACGATGGCGCCATTGTGCGATTGTCATCCTGCTTTGATTTTGCCTTTTGTAATGTGCCTGAAATGCTCACTTTAGCTTTCCACATCTGAGTGTAGCAGTCATTTAAAGGGTAAAGCTCTGAGCAACAGTACAAGAGACCAGACAACCAAAATTACAGCAACAGATGCAATTCATTACAAATCAAATCCACCATTATCGTGCAGATACAATCTCCTTTGACCTCCTCTTTTAGAGCTGAGTGATAGAGACAAACCTTCTCTTAATGAAAAATGCTTTTGCTCATTTTGGCCACTATTGGAACTCTAGGATTTAAAACATCCTCCAACATTTTCAACAACGGGGGCGTTTACCTTTCCATCATAGCACTCAGAGCAGTGTTTACCGGCCCAGTGGGAAAACTTGTTTTCTCTCCCTCTGGGTGAGCAGGACAAGCCGATATGAGTAGAATGTCTGGAGATTAATACTACGGTCATGTGACACACAAGCCGCTCAAGTCTGAGGTGAAATGGATCTTGATGCAGGTCTGGATTGAATCAGTGTTTCGATGTGATTGCAGATGCTGGCTCACTAAGGGCTGCCACCCGCTCAGAGTTCTCTCTCCTTCACCGGCGACTAAACCCAGCTCTGGTTTCCGACTGGAAGCGTGATCTGGGTTTCAGCGTTGGTGTAAATTTGCACACTTCTAAACTGCTCATTTCCACCTTGCAGCGAATTACACACCTTTGCGCTAAAAGGCTCTGCCACTCTCTCCCTTGCTCGCACGCTGTCAGGGTTCAGCTGTGAAAACAGACGCCTGTGCTGCCTGGTTGCTCCAGCCCTCCATTAACACTGATGTGTGGAGTCTGCACGCTCTCTGTGGCTGTGTGGCTTTTCTCTAGTCCCCAGCCTGAAAACACACACTCATCAGGCTGACTGGCTGGAATTGCCCTCATTCAGAGGTGTGTGACCGGAAGCTGCGTGCGACCTGTGATGGACCCTGATTAGGACTAAGAGGCTGTCAAAAACAGATGAATAACACATTTTGGTGTGGTGCATGGTTCAACAGTTTAATCATGGACGACTGCATCCGAGCTACAAGCTGGTCCTCGGCTTTATGCCTCTCCTCTCCCTGGGTGACTGCTCTGATGGATGCCGCTATGGCTTCCTTATATTCTGATATTTTTTAAACCGGTACAGCTTGATTCTGAGAAAATTGCAATTTTTTTTTTTTTTTGGAAGTAAAAGGGACAGAAAACAATTTGCTGGAAAGACAGCGATGGATGGAAGACAGACAGAAAGATGAGATCGTTTTCAGAAGGAAGGAAGATGTAATATTGAGCCCAAAGTTCGAGGGAAAACAGCAGGAAGATTCCTGGGAGATGAAACACAGCAATCACTCCTACTGTCGCCCTCTGACCTTTCAATGATTTAGCCCACATCGATCATCTATAGTTACACAAGCTGGGTGCACTAAAATCATGCCGCATTTTTTCAAAGCAGGGAGGGTTGAAACTAACAAGAGCTCCACAATGTTATTTTATATAAAATCAGCAGCTCATACACACGACATTTATTCCAGCTCTTCCAATCAGCTGCGATGCTGCTCCTGGTGATGGCAGAAACCACCGACTGACGCTAAACTGGGCTGAAGCTGGTTTTAAACCAGACAAATCCATTTAAAACAAAGGAAACATGAACTGACAATAAAAACCTGCATAAACACGCTCATTTGCCGAAAATGAGGGACGCAGAAAACCAAAGACAAGACTTGGACCCAAGTTCAGACCAGCTGTGCCCTGCAGGAGACAGGCTCAGCCAGGTTTCACCCAAGGGGACACACTCATCTCATCTCATCTCATCTCATCTCAGTTCCTCACACACACACGACCCAACAACAACACACAAAACCAGGCCTAGACGGGCAAGGCCAGGAGGAAGAGCACAGCTCATATAGACTCGTTGCTGCAGAGGAGCAGCTACTCTCCAAAACCTTCAAATATTGATTGAAAGTTGATCAAATGAAAGTTCTTCCATCAGCTGATTTTAAAGCCACTTCCAACAACCAAGTCCAAATATAAAAATACGATTTCCAGTTTAAGAAAAGGACATTTCAGGAAAGCTTTTCCAGGCACCTCCCAGCAGCTGTGTGAGCACGCGCCCCTGTGTCGTGTTCATATTCACATCTACACGACTTGATTAATTATGGCCTCCATGGTACACAGGCAGAGCGTTCAGCATCATTACCTCCAACCTGATTCGTCTGCATCTGAATCGAGCGCTGTCTGCTAACTCATTAGCTCGTGTTCCTGGAGCTGCTGTGTTTATGAGCCAGCAGGGTGAGGTGTTATTTACACATGCACACATCCATTTTTTACCCTCCGTGTCACAGGAAGACTTTGGTGTGTTCCCGCGTTGTCTTTAATCTGACCACTTTCTAAAAAGGAGCAAATTGCATCCAGAACTATTTTCTCTTGGCCGTGAAAGGCTGGTTTCAGCAATTTCCATTTGTTCTGGGGCCAGATGTTCCCTTAAAGCTTCATTAGGCTCTGTAAGCACAAATAAATGTACAGAAGCAAATTCTTAATGGAGAACTTTGTCATTATCCACCTCATCGTCATCTCCTTGCTAATCATTTATCACCTGCGGAAAGAAGAGCTGACAGAGGAGAGAGGTGAGTAAAGGCATATTATTATCTTTTAATAGCTTTCCCAGGGGAGGAGAGAGCCCGTTTAATGTTCAGCTAATGAAGGGGAGAGAGAGAGAAAGAGAGAGGGTGGTGAACGGAAAGGAAGGCTGGAGAGGGTGAACCCACAGACACAGACAGAGACTGTAGGTTTCCTTCAGTGACCAGTAAATCCCTCCAGTTGAGTCACAAACACCCACATGTGCTCTGTTGTTTGTCTACTGTTTGTGTGCAGCTCATCAACGCAGGTAAACGAGCTGCAGCCACCAGAACAGCTTCACGAGGCTGCGGAGCAACAGCTGCTGCCCCCAGCTCAGCAGCGGCGTACTCCGATCACGGCTCTTTTTATGGACCGCTCTCCGTCTGACAGCTTCCGTCTGACATTTGACGTGTTCTCACAGACGGCAGCAGCGGTTAAAAGCAGGATTTCGTCTGTTCTCTGGTTCTTCCTGTGTTCTCATATTTCCCAGAGCAGACGAACGAGCTTCGGTGGTGCCAGGGATTCTGGAGAGCAGTATATGTCCTACCCTCCCATGACTTTGCACCTGCTCTTCCTCCTGTCTTTGCTCAACCTTATCTCACCTTTCAGCCTGTGCATTATTCATAGGCTTTTCCATCTCCGAGTCTAAGATTATATTGTAAGAACGAGCAAACAACGGGGATTTGATTTTCTGGTCAGGGCTGAGTGTCACAGAGTGGCATGTAGTCTCGGTGCGCCAGTCTGTGGTGAAAGTGAGATATTCGGGGCAGATTTCTTGGTGATCAATTTCTCCAGACAAGGATTTTATTTGTAAGAAACAAAAAAGTTTGGCTGAACTGATGTTTTTCAAACCCTGGTTGGGAGCTAACCCCGCCCTCCCCCCTTTAATCCCAGGGATAATTTTGCACTGGTGCCCTGATTTATTACAGGAGGGTTTAAAGTGGAACACGGACTCCATAGTTCAGACTGATTAAGCTGCTGCTGGGAGAATACTAAAACACACAGGAGCTGCCTTTTCCTCTGTTCCTGCTGCAGCGTAGAGCCTGATCTTCAGCCTTCTCTGCCTTGCGGAACTCACTCTGTTGCTGTTTGTCGTTGCTGATGAGGATTTTTTTATACGTTTCTTTGGTGAACAAAGAGACAAAGGTTTTCTCACAGGTTTTTCTTGGTGAAGGCAGCTGGAACATGTGATAGAATCTCCCAAAACATTAATTTTATACATAATTTGTGCAAGATTACCCTGTTTTGAGCTACTTAAACAATGGCGGAAACCCTGTGCCAGTAAAAACTATTGGTATACTAAAAAAGAAGGGAATGTCATGGAGGTAATCACTTGAGCTTTCCTTCACATCTGCGGCAGCTGTGTGAGCCTTACTGGCTGCTGCTTGTTAATAAGTACTGAGGTCACATGCGTTGGAGGAAATCAACAGATTTATCCTCTAAAAACTACAGTCCACCTCCAGCACTCTGAATAAGTGACAAAATAAATGAACTGTGCTGAAATTCGCTCGCTTCATTAGCTAGGACAGTCAAACCCAGCACTGTTTTGCCCTCGAGAGGAGCTTTTCAACCTGAGATTCCACACCGCCTGAGCGCAGGGCATAACTCACGGAGATGTGTGTTGGATACCAAATCTGCAGCCTATAAGGACTTAAAATCTGCAGAATTTGTTTAATTTTAGGGATTTGTGGTGAAACAAATGCTGTGAAACACTTCCCGGATAGAGAGCCATTAAAAATAACCTTCCCGGATTCATTTATTACTTCTTTTCCTCAGCCTGCCACACAATTTAACAGGCGCCAAAGCTTCATAAGTTGTAAAAAACTGCCATCACGTACAGAAAGCGTGCTAATTTAGACCCCTTACACATGCAGCAGACGCTGATACGGGAACTGTGGAGCAGCGGCGTCCACCGAAAAATTCATTTTACACTTTTGCAACAGGCTCATTCTGGCCAAATTTGCCCAGATTGAATCCTAAACGAGCGCTGCTGAGTGCTACAAGTTTACACAAAGACACCATTTTTTCATTTCACGCTTGTTGGCCGGGAGAATCAGCTCTGTGACAACACGCACGTGACCACGGGCGTGCACACGCCGACGTTATCTCTCCACCAAGCTGCTAAACAGGGGTGCGCAGATAAGTCTTTTTCTCTGAGAAAGTGTTCTACCCAGCAGCAAAGACTTTAAGACGATCTAAAGGTGCAATTAGTGAAAGTGAGAAGCTGAAATTAGCGGAACTTTTGAGGTCTGAGCGGAACAACATAAATACAGAAGGCAGAAGAGTCCAGAGAGTGACAGAAGTTCTCCAGTTTGGTAAAACTATAGAAAGACACAAACCTGGACTTTTCTGATGACGACCTTGGCGGATTAGGGTTGTTTTTGGGTTCAAGCTCATGTTCTCGCTCCAGACTGATGAAGAAATGAGACCGAGGTTCCACGTCTGAGGGCGTAGCACAACCAACACAACAGACAGTCCATAACTGGGTTTAAAAAAGTTATTTCAATATTACCGGGATATATATTTAGAGTTTTATCCACTTCTTCTTTTTCTATACACACTCAAGGTGTTGAAAGTTAGTGGCATGGGAAGAGTCTCGCTATATTTGGGACTTAATGTTATTCATGGTCTGGGGCTTCGGTGAAAGCCGAGGCACCCAATAGCAAAAAAAGAGAGAAGAAAAATCCACTCTGGGCTCTTCGCTAGCCTCTTAATACTGAAGAAACAGTGGAAATATTCCAGCAGGGTGTCCAGGCAGAAGTTATGTAAATCAATCATCCAGCCTTTTTTGTCTTTATCAACAGTTTCTGACAGTTTGTGGCAGAAAGCAGGAAGCGCCTATTGAAGGAGGAAAGGTGCTGAACCGCGAGGACACGGCCGCTCCCAATTCCAGACTTTCATTGTTTAGCTCATATCCTTGTTCCAGCAACAAGTCTACTGGATTTATTACACCTTAGACTCTATTCCAAAAAACCGGGATGGACCATTATCTGACTGCTTCTGTCTGACTGCTGGGTGAACCGATGTCATTGGATTACACTTACAGTCACAAACCGCTGCTCTTTGATCGTGTCTCATTGGCACGTGGCTTCAACTGGGTCATGCTGGTGAGATTGGGACGGGTTTAAATGTCGCACTGGAGATGTTGTGGATTTTCTGGAGTTACAAAAAAACCTGTCTGCAGCTCATGCATGAAATGAATTCTCTGGAAATTGGCTTGTGTGAAAATGGTTCTTCCTGCAGCCCGCCTGGCCCGGTTAAATACCCCTGTTTAAGTGTTCTTCATTGGCCTCATTAACTCACTGCTGACCTTTGAGAGTCTCTTAGCCTTTATTTGCTTCATACACCCTCCCTTACTCCATTTATTAGCCTGAATGGTCTCAGAGTTCAGTGTCTAAATCACATAAAGCTGTTTTTTTTTAAAAATCTTTTTCTGTGACTGCAGCACTACCATGCATGGAAAAACAAAAATACATGAAACATTAGCATCAAGGTGAGCTGTAAACCTTAAAATATAATATCTTTTTGACACCCAGTTCACCTGTTTTTAGAATCCTTCCACTGTTCCACCCAAACAACAAACAGCAGCAGCATCAGACATATAAAAGAATGATGTGCGAAAAGCTATGCAGCCCTCCGCTCCAGAGTCTTATTATCCCCGTCTTTGGTCAGCGAAGGATGTCAAAGGCCCAGTGTGAGACAGAAGAGAGTGACCGTTAACCCCGACTTCAAAACAAACTAACAAGCAGCACAATCAAAAGTGAAAACTGCAGGCCTGCCATGCTTGCTGCGGGAGACGGAGAAGAACAGCAGAAGTCAAGTGTTCCTTTTTTAACTGAGCCCGAGTGGCTCAAAAACAGTCCGGGAAGGAACACTCAACCCAGATAATGTAAAGAATTTGTTTCCTGGATTTTGATACCTCGGTTTGGTCTTCTTTTTGCATTTGGTTCCATGTTCCTGGGACCTTTTACGCCATCTGAGTTCGACCCTGCAACGGGACACGCATCAGTTCAGTGATGCCGAGGTATGTTTACACATACGTGATGAGATGATAAATGGAGGAGGGCTAACACGTGCTCTGAAACCACGTCCAGCTTCCACCTTCACACATGCGCTGTACAAAACATTCACTCTTTATTATATTTCTGCCTTCTCTGATCCCCATGCTGAGACCTTGTTCTTAAAGAGAAGAGTATGTCCGCGAAATAATGAGGATGCTAAAGAAGTGTGTGTCTGAACACCGTGTCCCCGTCCCCCTTTGGTGGAAGCGTCCCTGCAACCTATCAAAAATGTGCAAATGCGTTAATTTAAACTTGTACCTAAAGTTGGGCAACATGGGGAAGCAGACGGGGGAATTGATGACGGGCACCAAACTGGGTCCACTCGGAAGGCTATTAAAGTGAAATGGAGGAAATTACCTCCACCCGCTGGGATGGATCGCTGCTTACAGGCTTTCCGCTCTTCTGCTCCGCTAACTTTTTCCCATTTCCGTCGCCAGTTTAGAGTTTTATTGTTATTTATGTCTATTTGCTTTTTTGGCAATCTGGAGCTTGGCGAGAGTTCAAACATGTCGGGCCTCAAGCAAGAACAACTCACTGGAAACAAATCTGTCACTAAGTTGCATGCAGAGGTGATTTATGAGAACTCACATTACCCATTGTGTTTAGAATTTTAATATTTTCTATTTAAATTAGAACTGGCAGGCAAACAGCGCAGGGAGGAAGGAAAGCAAGCAGGAAGCTGGAGGCAGAGCTTAGCAAGGTCATTTATTCAAAAATCAGAAGGCTTTGAGGATGGGAAGATGGGCCGGAACGCAGCTCTGCTCTGTAAACACGTCTGGCAGACAGCAGGCAAGAATCAACATTTAGTAACAAAAAACAGATCCAGAACACCGAAAACGCCAGGAAGACAAACAGAGAAAGCCTGCAACAAAAGCATCGCAGGAGGGTGACAAAGACGAGAGGAAAGCACAGTGCAAACGCCAGAGGACGCAGAAACGGCAAAATTAGCAGGTACATGAAGCCCTGCTCCAACCATCCAGGAGGCCTCAGAGGTCCCTGCTCCAACCATCCAGGAGGCCTCAGAGGTCTCTGCTCCAACCATCCAGGAGGCCTCAGAGGTTCCTGCTCCAACCATCCAGGAGGCCTCAGAGGTTCCTGCTCCAACCATCCAGGAGGCCTCAGAGGTCCCTGCTCCAACCATCCAGGAGGCCTCAGAGGTCCCTGCTCCAACCATCCAGGAGGCCTCTGAGGTCCCTGCTCCAACCATCCAGGAGGCCTCAGAGGTCCCTGCTCCAACCATCTGCTTAGAGATCTCTGCACATTTTTCCAAGGAAACCAATAGAACTATTATTCTTGATTTGCTCCTTTCTTTCTCTTTTTATCACATACATGCAACAACAGTGAAGGAGCCCGATTCTCCTCCTAAATCAGCTCATTGGAATGCAAAGCCATGGTGTTCTTTCCAATTACACACCAGCACTGATGCAGAGTAAATCTGGGAGGGTTTTAGAAATTACAGTTATTAGATTATGTCCAGCATAGTTCAGCTGAGGCGCTTAAGCCTCTGCAGTTCAGAGCAGCGCGGCGGTTCGCCACGCTGCTCTCGCCACGCAGTCCAACTGTAAAATCCTTTCAGTACACCAAGAAAAGCTTGCTTTAGTTTCTGTCTATTCCACACCCACAGTGGCACTTTTACTTGTGCTAAACACTTCAGTGGAATCTTTGATTTAGCATGAAAACACACTGAAGACAACCAGCAGCTGTCTGAGGTTCCTCCATCAGTTTGGTCTGGACGCAGCAGATCTGAGGGTGATCATCAGATGAGGATGGTTCATCACAATCTAAACTTTAACGGTGTGTGTGCTGATTACTTCTGCTGTTCATTGGGTGTCCCATCTCGTCTGCTCTCCCTGTCCGTGCTTTGATTAAACTGGTGAGTGTGTTTTCTCTGCTCCCACCAGGGGAGCCAGTATTTACCAGCAGAGGCCGAAGGATCAAAAGATTTGATATTTGGCTCGGTTCGTTTATGATCCACAATGTCTCCGCAGCGTTGTTGGTGGTTCTAGTTAGCAAATCTGATGAAACTTGGGATTTAAAAACGAATTCTTATCAAACCAATGAAATAAAACAAATGGCAGAAGGTGTCAAATTTTCCCCATGCCAGTTCTCATCGTGTTTATATTTTGTTTTTGATTAAAGGCAACAGTTGGTCTAGAGCTCCACCTTCCCACCACTGCAGACAGAAGTCTCAGCCTCTCCATAAGCCCCGCCCACTCACCCATCCATCCGTTTGTGTAATCTGCGCCCACCGTCCCACCCGTCTGTCTGCCAGTCACTCCTTATCTGCTCAGCTAATAAACCTGAGCCTGAGAGTGCTGTTCCACCCAGCGTCGCTGCAGAACACACTCTCCAGGTTGACAGCGGAGCGACAGGCGGGTGCAGGTAGGCGGCGCCCTGTTCATCACTGACTGCGAGCGAGTGGGATTGTTGCACAGCAGCAATCAGTCGCACTGATTTCAGCCAGAAGCCTCTTTTCTGTCTTTCATCAGGGTTCTCGTCCTGCCCCACTAACACCCACTCTGGGTAAATACCAAACAAACACGCCTCGCGTCGGTTAGCATCTGTCGGCTAGTCGAGGATCAGAGGCCTTGGTTGTTAGAGCAGCGCTGAGGCTCAGCTGCGTGTGGCAGTGTGAAGGTCAATGCTTTGATGTCTGGGTCACGCTGGCACATTCTTTGATGTCTGATTGAGAATAGAGGGCTGAAACGAGGAAGGGAGGTCAGTCGGAAAGTGGCAAAGGCTTCATGAATGGTTCGCGCTTTATTTCAGAGTGGGAATCCGCTCCAACCGTTATCTGCAGATGACGAAGCCCCGGACCGGAGCCGATCTGTGTGCGCAAAGAAATAGGCTGCTCGTCTTTTGCTTCATGCTATCAGTTTATCACTCTCTCTCCTGCAGAAGCGCTAGCCGCGATGCGCACCTTCTCATTCTCTTTTCTCATTTACCCTCCAATCAGCGCTTCATTTTCTCCTGCAGATTCTCACACTCGCACCTGAGAGCTGATGCTGTCATTTTCCTCCCCGCAGCTGCCTTTAAACCTCCATCAGCAGCCAAAAACGATTAAAAGGACTTTAGCAGATGGTGCCGACGCCTGAGTCCAGCTGAATTAGGAGCTTCAAACTGAGCTGCTGCTGTTGGAAACAATGAAGCCGGGACTTTAGAGGGATTATTAAAGCCACCGTCGTGTTTAAACATGAAGTCTTGGTGATTTAACCCCTTTTGTGCCTTTATGTACATCTCATTAGGTTAAATATTGAAAAAAAAGTGGAAAAAGATGATCTAAGTTTGGAAATGTCAACATTAAAGACCTAAAACTTCGGTCGGGATCTTTTTGCCACCTTGTTTTGACTTCAGGCTACACAAAGTGTTTCAATTGCAGCTGCTAAAACAGACGGCAAAAAAAAGTAAACTAGCATGAATAAATAATTCCCTGTGATCAGAGGTTTTAGCTCTCTGACAGGAACGGCTGCGCCACAAAAACTCTGGCCGAGAAAAAACAGAAACGTGTTAAAGCGGCATGAAAGCGGTCCGCGCTCGACATTCCAGCTCCCAAACTTTAACTATGAATTTTTCATGCTCCTCAAAAGAGCCACAAAGTTCTACATCTCCCTTTGATTAAAAAGATGACATTTAAATACCATAAGGTTAATTATACCAGAAAATCCCCCCTGCAGGAGCCTCTGTAGTCTGACCTGCACCTTGGAATAAAAGTCACGATTTGTTTACCACAAATTCCAGGGAATTTCCAAGAGCACCAACCTCAGGGGGCTCCCCGAGGTCCAAACAGCCCAGCGCTACATTCGAACACAGATTTCCAAGCCTGACTCTATGTATAAATAATAAAACGGACGTGCGGCACAGCCCAACGCCAGTGAGTGACAGCCTCCCTGTGGGACCACCTGGGCAACCTCAGATCTGCGTTCTGACCTCGGCGTCAGAGGCCAGACACGGTGGATGTAAACATGAGCTGAGCCTTACAGCAAACTTCTGCTCCACTCTTCCTGCTCTGGACGTCTGAGGGCGTCTGAGGTCGCTTTCTTAAGCCTTTCAGACGTAAACATCAGTTGGAGATCATTAATTATGCTGAGTCAGGGAAGATAAAGGGGGAGAGCCGAGCGGAGGAAAAGAAATAAAAGAGCTGATGAAGATTAGACCCCTGAGTCTCCTTGACCTGGCTCTCCAGAGGTTCCTGCTTGTCTTTACAGTAGGAAAAGGTATAAATATTTTAAGTCAAATAGAGCTGTAAAAACGGAGCTTTCATATTTTATTCATCAAAGCTGAGGGATGGAGATCCACCAGTTTGGCTGCCTGCGGGGAACCGTGCGCCCGCAGCCCGTGTTGGGATGCGTGTGCACGCACATGGCGAGAATATCTGACAGAGTTGTGTGTTCCTGCGGAACCTCAGAGGATCTTCTCACCAGGACGTCCAGAAGCTCCGCTGTCAGAGCTACTTGTCGTCATTACGACGCAGGCGTCTCCACACGTTTGGCCTTTTGTGGTTTAGACCAGTTTGCATTGTGATGTTGCCCATGACAACCGTGAAGGTGAGCTGAATAGGACTTGTTGGGTGCGCGCCCAGTCTGCTGTCGAGCTGGAAACCATTAGCATATGACTGCAGCTTCCACGCTAAAGGCAACGAAAGGACGCTGGAACTTCATTAAAGCTCATTTTCTCCTCCTCATCTCTATCAGGCTGTAGTCATGGAAACTGAAATTGGTCATAAAGTCTTGTATGATGTGGAAGAGAACAGATGCTACAATCAGACCAAGACAATATTCGAAACTCTCCAACGAAACAGAGAGCAAAGCCGTTTAAAAGCCGTTTCACTTGTCGCAGGTGATTGAAGCTCTTATTGATCACGCAGAGCAGGGTTTTAATAACGCGGCGAGCTACGAGCAGGGCGAAATAACCAAAGCGCCGGGTCACACAATACTTCTGCAGATGCAGTAGGTAGGATTGGATATTGATCCCCTCAGAGCTGAGAACTGGAGGATTTAGATGAAAACATGGCAGAAAAAGGTTGAAAAGGGTTCAAATAGACACAATCAACGTTTACAGCAGAAGCCACGTGAACACTTCAGCCTGGACAAGGCAGGTGGCTTTGAATTTAAGAATCCACATGACAATAATCAAAGAAGCCTGGTTAACTGGACATCAGATGGGTTTCATCAGAAAACCGCGTGCTATGCGCTAAAACAGATAAAAGTCTACAAATATAAGAACTAAGATGTTGTTGACATGGAAACCCACATCCCAGACTGCTGAACCTCATCAATAAAGAGATGCGGCCGGTCCGATTCGACCCGCGCACCGTCAGTGTGGGCTGGTGAGAATACCAGGTGGAGCGTGCCCCCGGGGTCGAGGAGGAAATATCAACGCTCGCTTTTATTGCTTTCCGTCTGCCGCTCTGAAGGCGCTCCGCAGGAAAGGAGGCGTGTCCCGCTTCTCCTCCAGAGATTCATCAGCTGACGTTGGTGTCATCGGGACATCATCCAGACATCAATCAGCTCCCAATTCATCTCCTGAATGTTCAGGTCACATGACGGTTGGTGGAAGGGGGGATCGGCCAGCAGCCAGGTTGCCTCCTCAGATTTCACGGTTGCCATCACAAACTGGAACGAGTCGCTCTGATTAGCCTGACGGCGCCTGAAGCCTTCAGGTGCTTACTGTGTCCGTAAGCTAGCAGCTGTCTGCTAGCTGCTGCTAGCTTGTTTTGGAGAAGCAACTGAAAAAGGTCATATTTAAATGCATACTGATATAATAACGACAAGGATTTCAGCCTCATCCAAATATTTCTGCTTTGTAAATAAACGGTAGGCCGTTTGGCTTCCAGTATCTGTGCTTCCACCTGAGGTCTTGCCGGAGCGGAAACCTGATTTAACCTCCCGCAGAAACGCTCAGCGCGTTTCTCTCAGCGTTGTCAGGCGGAGGGTGAGCGCTGGGCTAATGCCACACGAAGGAAAAGAGGCTGTTGAATATGGATGAATGTGGGCTGGCGTGTGAGTGTGGGGTCTGTCAGCCGCTGCTGCTCATTAGTTACACATGCTAGCTCGGCGCGGCGGCAGAGCAGTCAGCCTGCTTCCTCCACCTTTAGCACCACCCAGCAGCCAGGCCTGAGTGCATCGTGCTGCTCTTCCCAGACCCCCTTTTGCTCCCTAAAGCTCCATCTTCTCTCCATTATCATCTCGTGAGGAAAATCAACTCCTTCTGCGGTAAAGTTTGTGCGGAAGTGAACTGGTCCCTGCTCGGATCTTACAGCAGGAGGAAACGCTGCAGCCGAGGATGACAAGGACGCCGTTAGCGGTCCCCTGTCAGCACTTCCTGCTTGGAACCGCGCGTGGGTTCAATCACCTTTCTGCACACAGAGCTGCGGAATCTCAGTGACACAAGAAGCAGTTTCCAGCGGGAGAGGCTCTGTGTGCGGAGTGGAGAAAGTTGGCAAAGTTTCGAAAGCTCTCTTCTCCATCTGCCAGCTGCCAATTCTGCGAGCTGAATGGCGTGTTTTAGAAAAGGAAAAGTAGCAAGGTCTGGTTTGCATTTTAAATGTTTTCGAGGATGAAGCATAAAATGAAATTAAGTCTCGTCCCCTCAGGTTTCTTTGGCTCCAGCACTATTTTAATCTAACCCTGCAGAAATGTATTATTTCATTTTCGGTTTATTTAATTATTTTCCCGTTCCTCTAGGCTGAGCCCTTTTGTCTCTTTCTTTCTTTTTTTGCTAATGTTTTACAGGAGAAAATGTTTGCAAATGAATCTCGTTTTTGGTGAAATCTCGGCTGTTCAACAATCTTGGCTGATGGATCCAAGCAGAAGATCACTAAATCTCTGCAGGATCAAATTCTAGAATAAAAGCGAAGCTAACCAAGGGTCAAGTTTCGCCTCAAGAACTCGGCCAGTCGTAGGTGGACGTCTCGCAGGAGAGCTGCTCCACAGCCGCTGAAAACGTGGGCGCCCGCCGGTGGGCCCCTCTGGAGCTGTCGCCCTCTTCATGCTAGGCCACAGCCGCTGAAACGATGCTATTAGCAGTGAACTCCCCTGACAGCGAGGCCGTTTCCAGAAGCAGCCGGGGGCACAGGAGGCCAACGCTGCTGCATTTGTAGGAGAACAAATTAAAAAGGGGGTTTTTTCGTGCACTAAATTCTGCCAGTGCAGCAGTCTGGGCGGCCAAAGTCAGTCAGACCTGGGAGGAAACTCTGAGACAGTGCGACAGTCCAAGCCGTTTGAAACCTCAAAATGGGACTTGAGTTTCGGTGTGTGAGCATGTCTGAGCAAACGCACTGGAAGGAAGAGAAGAAGATCCCAGAAAGAGGTCACATCAGGACACAGTTGTGAATGTTTATCCTGAACAATGACTGGGCTAAAATAATGCTGGGATTTGGACCATCTCGAGGTTCTCAGCCGTCACCGGCTTTTACTTTGATGTGCTTTCCGTTTCCTTGAAGCTTCCTGTTGCAGGCAGAACGCCCAGATCAATCACCGCGTCGTATCTGGGCAACAGCAGCTTCTCTGCAGGCTCTCGCCGAGCCGGTCGGTGGGCACGTGGGCCGCCGCCATCATCCGCCTGTCTTATCGAATGAGCCGAATGTGAAGTGATTCCTCGAGTGATGTTAAACCTTCCCGATGTTTTATCCACGAAAACAGATGCTGGTTCGCCACAGGGGGGATCCGCTCTGACAGGAACATGTGCGAGCAGCTGGAAAAGCAGCGCGTTGAGCGTGGAGACCTACACAAGCGTGGACGCGGGACCAGAACAAACCCTCCGCGCTGGGTTCACGGATGCACCATCCCATCATGGAGGCAGCTGACGTGCAACAGCGAAGCAAAGCAGGATGTAAAAGCGTGTCAGCAACAGATTCAGACGTGGGAGTGTCTCCTGATACCTGGCATTCTTTTACAGATAGAAATTAGGAGGATTCTTTTGTTTGTTTTGTGTTTCCTACTTGTTGCTGTGCCTCTCTGAGGAGCGACCTTTACTCCAGAAAGACTCGTGTAACCTTTAACTTCCTGCGCTGGTTTGTATTTTTAGCTCCGGCTGCAGAAACAGACCACCTGCATCTACGTTTAAGGCCGCTTCCAGAACTCATAGAGTTCTTTCCTCGATAATTACAAACTTGCAGCGGGTTCCACATGAAATACCAACTCGGGGTCAAGATAATTATTTTCCTCAAAGGTTCAAGTGAAGCGATCCAGATGTCATTAATCATGTGATGTTCAGCGACAGCAGATGTTTGCGTTAGCCGCAGAGGACGTGGCTGCGCGCTGCAGATTATTACAGCCTCTGGATTAACCCTGAATTAAGAACATAAAACAGAAAAAAAGATCTTTAGTTGCACAAAAAACAGAAATCTGCTTTCACGTCTGCACTGGTTGAAGTTGTTGTAGATTCTCGGTCTGACCTTCATGTTTCTTTAAAAGACTCTTCAGTCTCTTTATTTTTATATCTTTGATATTCTGATGAATCTTTTGTTTACTTCATGCGTGTGAAACACTTTTTTTCTTTCTAATATTGCCTTTTCTCTGTGGACAGAAGTAAAACTTCTGAGAAAAAAAGCTCAAACCAGCTTCGGCAGCTTCCCGTGCTCTGGGGGGGATTCTGGAAATCTACAAAGCGTCCGACAACACGCAAGGAATTTAATTTGATCGAGCTCTGTCGGCGGAGGACGGCTCTCCCTGAGCTGCAGCCTCCCGCCTCGCATGTTTCTGTAAGGCGCTGGGGAAGGTTCAGGTGAGGAACCTCCAGAGACGTTCATGCGGTCTTGGAAGATGCTCTTGGCTTGTTCGCTTTGCATCACTCCTGGCGATGCCCTCACGTCAAACAAAAGAGGGAACAGGTTTTAATTCCAGCTTTTCCAACTCAAATATCAGGAAACGTGTTAGCGCAGTGTAACGCGGACTCCTGTTTGTCCCTCCACTGAACAGAAAACTGAGATTTTTGCTGTGTCGGCAGAGAAATATTAGAAAAATGTCAGATCTGTCAGGACAACTTGCTGCTCAGAAAAACAGGGTTGCAGAACCTCGAGGTTCAGACCTGATCTCCACTCCGGATCCTCCACCACCTATTGGCCTCCCGATCTTCATCCTAAGCGTGTCTACGATCCTTAAAACATCGTCTCCGACCTTCTGCTGAAGCTGTAGAACAGTGGGAAGGTGACAGAACCTCTGTGCCTGTCTGTCTGAGGCCTTTGCTATCTTTAATGTCTGCGTTCAGCCCACGGACACCAGTGAATGACAGTCGCGTTGTCATGGCAACAGCGAGATGCATCATTAAAGAATAAAGCCGTATAGAGAGGAGAGCGGCGGCGCTATAGGCGAGGAGCTTCACACTGAGCTGGATATCCTGTGATCTCAGTGGCTTCAATTGTCTTCCAGCAGATTTTTTTATTGTTGTTGTTTTCATGTTGGGGAAAGATAAACATTGACACGCTGGATAAAGAAGCAGTTAGCTTCATGATGCTAGGCAAAAATTTGGATTTTTAAAACTCTTTTGGTATCTATTCTGGTTCTTTTTTGCCACTTAGACAAAGAATCCCAACTAGCTAGTCTGGATAGTACTGACTGGTGGGTGGATTAGCACAGCTGCTGTCGGTTAGCTAATTAAACTCTAACCTCTGCCATCCTCCGCCCTCCCTCAGTTTTGATGCTCCGATCATGGACCCGGAGCCGGGATGAAGTGATAGATGGAATAAAAATCATCCGTGCGCCGTTGGACTGGGCAGATGTAAATGAACGCCAGTGGCGCCGCGTTGACTCAATCTGCTCGACCCATGTTTGAAGAGAGGCGGAGGAGCCGGGGGCTTTGTTCGTCTCATTTGGGCGCCACTGCTTGATTAATGTGCTGCCTCACTCTCGGAATTCTGATGAGACAATCAGATTTCAGCGCTCTCATCAGTCGCAGTGAAAGTGGGGAAATGTAACACATAAGGCATAAAACAACAACACCGATGAGTCTGAGAAGCTGAGCCCATAAACACGGAAAAAACAGGGTCAAAGCGCAGTTTCTAAAAACTTTGAAAGTTAAAAAGTTGGGAATCAAAGCGGAGCTTTGAGAGCACCTTGAATCCATTTCCCATCAAACCTCAGAAAATGATGAAACGCCAAAAACACAGTGACAGGCAGCTTTACTCCTTCCAAGAGTCAGAGGCAACGTTTCCGATTAAGCCAACTCTTCTGCAAACTAGCGCTAATTAGATACGGCAGCTTTGGTTGCCACTGCGGTTAAAACAGGGGCTGCACAGATCAAAGCAATCGCTGTCAAAATCCCTGTTTTTAAAGTTCCCTCGTTCTGTTTCTGCCCCCCAGCCCTCTGAGAACAGGAGGATCAGATGATGGAGAACATCCTAGAAAGTCAGACACCCGCTGACGCCTCTTCGCAACCTCTACCCGGTTCCCGACGTGCATTTGCGCACGTTTCTGTGAGCCTGAGACGCTCGACCAGCCTGAAGAGCGAACCTGCGTCCTGCAGCTGCGATTATCTGCTTGATGCGCCCACCTACGGAGGCACCCATCACCACCAAGGACACTCAGCAATGCAGAAGATGCTGCGCGGCGCTAAAAAAAGAACCGGCTTTGTTCCTGTAACAGAAGGAAAGGGCACCGCTTCAAACTCCGAGCAGAGCAGGGGCTGCAGGAAGGACCCTCCTGGTCCTGCTGGTCCTCACCCTCGCCACAGCGACTGCATCGACGACCTGTTCGACCTTCGCACCAGGGGCGGCTTCGGTGCACTTCTCGCATATTCAGGATTTATTTTCTTGCGTGATGTATGAGGGTGGGCGGGAGGTAAATTGCTGCGCTGGGGTTCATCAATCACACCTATTTTCATTTTCAGAATGCGAGTCGTACACTTGGATACGGAGGTTTTTCGTGTTTTACTGGAAAAAGGTCCTCCGGCTCGAGCAGACGCTTCTGCTGCTGTATTTCGTTTTACTTTTGCTTCTCAAGCTCAGCAAAACCCGGCAGCATGTGCTGGAATCAAGAACCGTCAGCTGGCGGTTATTATTAAACTGAGATAATGGAACATCCGAGTGGGCGGGAACAGCTTTTAGAGCTTTCTCTTGAGTGTGTTTGACTGTCATTCTCCAGAACAAATCCTTTATTCAAGTTTCCGTTTTTTAACCTTTTAGAGGAAATCGGGAGCACAGTTAGCTTTCATGAAGTGCTACGAGCCCGTTGAACACAAACTGTCCAGTCGTTTTCAGAAATGCCATAAATCTTTCAGAAATGTGGAAAAGGAAGCAAAAGCCAAAGAGTTGGTGACGACTCGACGAGCTGCGTCTTAATTTGGACACTTAAAACCCAAAAGTGTCAAGTGTTTGATCAAAGGTGCAAATGCAGGAGCCCCTCGGACCTGTTGATCTGTGCAAAACAGCCGCATGCAGCCTGATTCCCATCACGCCTGTGAACCATTCCAGGCGGTAAGTGGCGTGCTGAAGAGCACTTGAGCCGTGAACGAATCGGGTTACAGGAACAATCCCTCGCCGGGCTGACGAGCCTCTCCTCCGCTAGCAGCGCTGATGTGAGAATTCATCTTAAATTCATGAGGACTAGTGCTAATATTTAATATTTCAGGGCACCAAAACAGAAGACAGCTGCTGCTGCGAGCTGTTTGTGGATTTGTAAACACTCTCCTTTTATTGAAATCATCTACGCCATTGAAAATACAACCACATATTTGAGCCTCTGCCTCCAGGAACAGCCCTTATTGTGCACTTTCCGGAGCACCTATTTAGCCAGGGATGTTCTCCGATCTTATGAATGCGGTGAAGAAACAGAAACAGCTAGAGGTCAAAGGTCACCTGCGAGAAGAGCTAGCTAGCGGTGAATATTCTCTGCACAATCCCAGCCTGCAGGTGCGGGCGGCGGTCCTCCCAGGCTTTCAGCCTCCATCCTTCACGCCTGTGGGGCTGAAGCTGAGGTTCGCGCAGAAAGTCGTTTGGTGTAAACACAGATATTGACTCAGCGGGACCCCCGAGGGAGCCCAGCGGCGCTGTCAAGTGGCCCGGCGCCCTTCAGAAGCCTCCCGCGGCATCATTGAACCGAAGTCAATATGTGAAGAGGAACGGTGAGATTCCATTTCTAGCCGGCGTAATGTCGCGTTAATGAATAGAAGCAATTTCCAGCAAATTAAAATTCATTTCAGCGACGCTTAAGTGCATCTGCCGGATACATTTCCATAAGCCGGACGGGGCTTAGGGGCAGCACTTGAGGCGTTACAGTGCTTGTAATAACTGAATTAAAATTTTATTAGAAGAAGCTAATTTCAAGTGAGGAAAATTACTCTGACACCTCGGATGGTTTTTTGGGACAGCGAATGGAGGCGAGGAGGCCCATTAGAGAGGCTCTGCGCTCTTCACGCTGCTTTATGTGACAGATCGGTGCTGCCAAGAGTGGCGCTGGAGCTGAAGGTTACGCGCACGCACGTGTGTTCAGGGTTTTCATGTTTGTGATTGAATGTCCTCCATAAAAAACGGCTCCGTCAGGGATTAATGAAATTTACAGGCTGGAAGAAAGTGAACGAAACGGGTCAAGTGAACAGCGCAAAGACTCCAGATTGACACGCAACATTTGCCAAAGTGATGCTGACGCGGCCGAGATGGACTCCAGGTGGAAAATCTAAAAACGCCTTCGGGTCCGTCGGACCTCCTGCTGCAGGCTGCAGGTCTGCAGGTTGCATGTGCTCCTGCACTAAATGGGCTGATGGAAGATGATGGATAATGGAGGAAAGCTGGCGGCTGGCTGTGCAAATGACAACTAAGCGCAGGCTGGTCCGTGGTGGCTGGCTGTGACAGTCCGGTGAGGGAGACATGGAAGATCTGCTTGTGTGAGGCGTCTGGGTCTGTGCTGGAGCTGCCATTTTTTTGGCCATCTTAACCTTCAAGTCTGCAAAGCCTCAGCACTCAAGTACAGGTGCGAACAAAGCATCAGAGCCTTGAAACGCGTTGCGTCTGCGGTTAAACATTAAAGTGTTTAAGGTGTAGCCTTTTATCGATTTTTTTCTGTCAGACGAACGCCGGCTGCTGCCTTGAAGTGTTGGTTTAGTGCGCTGATCCCATTTAGCGCCTTCATTGGAAGCTCCGGAGTGAAGAAAAGCACATTCACGTTTTCTAATTGTGCGGCCCGTGAAGGAGCCTTGACTCATCACAGATTCCCACAGTGGCCTCCTGGAAAGCATGAATTAGCATATATTACATTATTCTGTCTATTCTTTGCAGCGCTGACTGACTCCATTGTTGAGGGAACGGCACCTCTGCGCCATAAAGAGCTGATATGAAATGAGCAATTACCTGGATGGATGAGGGAATTGAACCCACAGGTGACACAGAAGCGTCTTTAAACAAACTCTCCAGCTTCTCTTTCGCACCATCATTAAAATTCTGTTGTGGCTGCATTAGAGGGCTTTCACTGCTTTGATTTACCCTGACAAAAATGGCTTAATTTAGGGAAATGTTTGTCTGCGCGGCGGTTGCAGGCCCTCGCTGTGGCCGTGGATGATCCCTGAAGTGGGTGCATGCATTCGCAGATGACACTTGAGTTCTCTGAGAGGTTTCCAAGCCCATTTTAAGTGCACCGCTCCAAAATTCATGTTTTTCCACTTCACAACAAAACACAGTGAGCTGCATATCCAAAGCAGCGAATTTACACAAGGGTTTGATGTGCTCGTCTTCCACCCATTCTGGTTAATTGCTAAAAGTTTACAGATAACAGATAAGCGAGGAGCTCCAAACCTCTCAAAGCAGCTTTCTTATTTCTTCCATAGGAAAGAACATCCCGACAGTGAGGCAAAGCTCATCTCGGAGCGATGTAATCTTTGTTGGGATCACACAAAATTATGGTTATGGTTATGGCAGCTGCCTGTATTAGCAGGAGGAAAATGGCTTCATGCGTCACAAACGCTACAATTCAAAGTTCAAACAACACATCAGAACAAGGGATGTACTGGCTATGAATGATTCCATGATTCCATAGTCTAAACACTATCGATGCTTTATAGAATAACATCTTTTAGTTGAAAGCGCCTGGGAGCTGTTAATGCTTGTTGATGAAGACAGCAGCGTTTTCGCCACTGCTCAGGCTGCTGTGATACGCAGAGGCAGTCGTGCTTTCAGGCTGAGAAATACTGTATGGGAGTGAGCGCTCCTGTTTCCTCCTTGCTATCTATGTTGATTACAGAGGGAGCCTGATCACACTGTAATTAAAAACTTCAATTATTTTAATTTTTCTGACTTTTCTCAGTTTTGTTTTGCTTTGATTTAAACTTGAGTGGACAGCACCTCTGGTTAAAACACCCCGTCCTGTTACCGCCGTGAAGCTGGCGATGATCTTGGAGTTACAGTTTCTTGTCAACTGAGGGTAATGAAAGCAATAAAATATAAATGGTTGTCTGAGCATAAAACACCAACTGCAGCTGTAACTATTTGATTTGAAATTAAATGGACTCAAAAACCGCCCGCACATTCCTTGTTTTGTTACGTAAGCCCTAATTTCAGGCTGACGTTCTTTATGGCTTCCTCTGTGCCGGGGAGTCGCTGGGGAGCAGCTTGGCTGTGGTACGTGAGCTGCTTTTTGGATGGAGGCCTGCTGGAGGCGACCTGAGCTGAATACGCAGCGCGTTGTATAAATCTATTTAGCGATGGAGGTGACAGCAAGCGTTTGTCGACAACAATCAACCGGTGCCTGAATGCAACACAATGAGCTGCAGTTTCCGCTCGTCGCTGTCAAAATATTGACGGTATTCCAAAGCTCCATCCCGTGATTCACTTGTGTGGGCTGATGCGTTTGTGTAAATGTAACAGCAGGTATTTACTGGAATCACCAGTGGTCAGACTGACAGCAGAATGGGAATCATGACTAGGATTTGCTCCGCACACATCAAGGGTCAGACCAACAATGGTTCCTGCTAGCTTACAAAAAAAATGATAATTGACTTAGTTCGATTTCGTGAAACGTCATTAAATGCCCTCTAAACATGCCTCATCAGCAGATAAAAAGTAAAAAACAATTACTTTCCCGTTCATGTAGTCTGCTGCATAGGTGTTCCTGCAGACGAGGAAATGTGATTTAGTGCTTTCAGTGGCGGCTATCCAGGGGATCGCGTCAGAGAAACTGTCCTTGAAGTGTTTTTCTAATTGACAAACTGCATCGCATGCAGGATGATCCCATCTGAAGCTCAGCACCAGCCAGTTTCAGTTGGTTGTGTGAATAAACATGAGCTGAGGAGAAAAGTGGTGCAGTAAAATCAAACCTTCCTCTTTGCAGAAGAGCCTTGTTTCCATGTCAACTCTGCCACCATCACCCTCATCTACGAACAGCTCCACTCTCCTTCAGCAACCAGAGGGCGTGTTAAAGGATTTGACCCAGAATGCGAACGCCCGTGTCCCCGGAGACCAGAGCTCGGTGCTGTGACACCAGCGCGGTCCCGATTGTCCATTAACGTGTGACAGTGAGGACATTAATAGGTGTGAAGCCCTGTGGAGAAGCAGGTTAGCTGTAATTATTCAGATGGAAGATTATGAGAAGGGCAGAGCTGTCACACCTCCTGGAGGACCAAAGCAGGCTGACGCTGGGAGGGATGTTTGGCTATTAGTCACGCCGGTGAGCGGGCCGGAATCTGCACCTTCAGCAGGAACGGCTTCACGTTCCGTTTGAGGACTCTTTCAGCCTTATCTCCAACATAATACTTCTATTAGCCTTGTTATCACACAAGCCTACAAGTCCTCTTGGCCTCTTTCTGCAAACATTTTCCAGAAAGAAAAGATAAAAGCCAGCAACAATGGAGGGAAATTGATTTCAGCAACAGCAGGATTCACTTATCTGTTAGCATTTCTGCTTCTGTTTTTGCAGCGCTGCCAGTGCCCGCTGGAAGCGCCGCGGTCTGACGTGACCGGGCAGGAGACGGAGTTGAGGTGGCAGCGGGTCTCCTGCCTGGGTGCAGCGCCTTCAGCCCCAACAACTGCTGCGATTACCCATCATCCGCCTCTGATTGGCATCTCTCTGACAAGCAGGCGCCATAAAGAAGAGCCTGAAAACATCCTGTTTGCTCAGAAACCTCACATCGTGCGTGCTGAACTACTTCCACATCAGGAAAGAGGCGCGGACGTAGGCCGTCGTTTCCTCCAGCGGAAGTTAACGGCGCGGGGAACGCGGAGCCTACTGGTGCAGCCTCCACTGATCCTCAACGGACGTGCGTGATTTAGAAAGCGAGAACAAGAACAAAAGCAGATGACACTTTCCCTCCATCAGAGTCCTCGTCATTTTCATTTAACTCGATCTCTCATTCCTCTTTAGCTTTTAGAGCTACAAATAACAGAAGCAGAGGAGGCTCAGGGGACTCAGGCTGGCAATCAAAGCAGGGACTTGTACCGACTTAAAGCGTAACCGATGAACAGACTCGGAGCTGCAGCGGGTGGCAGATTCCAGATGACTCCTCCTCTGAGGCTAAAGTGGACCGAACCGTCTGATTAACACTCACCGGTTAGCTGAAATGCGCGCCGACGGACGATTCAGCTGCTTGGAGCTTTTCATTAATGAAATGGAAAGGGACATTTGTTTTCTCGGTAGAAAAAATAAATGTTTTTATTTCAAAGGTGACTGTAGACATTTTCGTGGTTTGCTAAAAGGCATCTTCTCGCTTTGCATCGGCGCTCAGTGCAGTCATTGCTGTGGGTTTTTTGTTGCAGTCCTCATGTTTGTCATGTGGTTGTAAAGCCTTCGTTCAGGTGACGCAGCTGCTCGGATGGAAACAAAGGCAGCAGCTTATTTTCCATTTAAGGCAACGATTACATGGTGAGACGAGGCCAACGGCTCCCAAAGTTCTCCTGAGCTGGAGTTCTGGTTTTGGAGCTTCAAAGCGGCCATGGCAGGCGGGAAAGGTTGGGTTTCCAAAAATGCGGTTTTGTTTTTTTTGAACTTCCACAGTGCAGTCAGGTCCCCCCCCTCCTGCAGGAGGACAGAGTGGTTAGCAGGATTCCGACCTGAGCAGGCTAAAGGTCTGTCTCTTTTTACCTTTTTTCCTGAACACACCGCTCACATTGCTCGCTTGGATCCTGAAAGTTACCGCGTGTGTGTGTGATCACTGGTGGAGGACAGGGGGAATGTTTCTGACCAGCACATCCTTTGTTTGGAACCTCTCACCTGCGACACAACGACATCATTTCCAATAAAAGCGGCCACCTTTCCGCTGCACGGAGGATTGGGTGACGGGCAGAGCGCGTCGGTCACCTGCTGGGAGATTCCCGTTGCTCCGGGATCTCTGGGGCAGGCGCCGTCCTCGCGCGGCCTCAGTTGTGGCCCTGGTTAAAGCGCTCCAGCACGCTGGCGTTGGTCCTCTCAAACAGCCACTGCTGGCTCAGGGAGGCGGGGTCGCACGTGTTCATGAAGACCCGCCGCTCGCTCGGGCTGCTGTCGATGCAGCTGTTGCTGACCGGGTGATACAAGCGTTTGTCCTGGAGGAAACGCAGAGCAAAGGAGCCGTTTCACATTCTGCTGCTGCTGTTTCCATTCCGATGCGTCGGGATTAGCGGATCCCACGGAAGCGGGCGCCTCTGGGAGTGTTTATGGGATGTCTGAAATGTTGAGCGATCTCCCCTTTTAGCAATGACAGGTGTAATAATTAAACATGTGGCTGTGTGTGTCAAAGGTTTCAGAAGTTTTTTTCTCTTTTTTGGCACAAGTAAAGTAAATGAAGGAACTGAAAAAGATAAAAGCCGTATTGACCTGGCACAAAAAGTGCAGCACACAAAAAAGGCTCTCTCTGATAAATAAGGTATGGAACAGAAGGACACGTCTGATTACCATCTTGCAAGATCTTTCATGCTCAGTTCTTAAAAAGAATTCCACTGAAGATAAAGGCCATAAAAGGTTGAAGAGAGCCTCTAAAAACCCTGGATAACAAAACTGTATATTCCGGTTTCTGCTGTCACAGCCGGCCACGGTTGAGGACTATTCATCATAACATTCATGGTTTCTCTTTATACAGTTGTTTGAAAATAAAACAGGAGATCTTAAAAATTGGTTGTCTGTTCCAGACCTTGAATTTTTTCCTTAAAAAATGGTTGTACCGATACCGACGATTCCACCGAATGATGCGCACACGTACCTTCCTGTAGCGCCACAGCTGGTTGCCCTTCATGCCGTGGCAGTCGTACAGAGTGACGGGGCTGTTGTGCGAGACGGCGTCGAAGCAGACCTTCCTGGTGTGCATGGGGTCGCCCACGCGGATATCCTCCCGCCACCCCAACGTCAACACCTGCGGACAGCGCACAGACGCCCTTAACAACGCTTTCCTCCACCTCTTCTCGCTTGAGTCCTTTTCTTTCATGTTGTTTTAATAGAATCACTTTATTTGTCATCACTTTCAAGCTCTAGTCCACGGGTGAGCAATCAATTTGCCTGAAGGTCCACGGTAATCAAGACCTTATTTTTGATCTTGATGAGCGAGGGGAGGGGGCAGGTGGTGCAGGAGAAATAACCCGCTAAACGAGAAACAGAAGTTAGCTAAAAATCCTGCTTGACGGACAATTGACTGAGAAAAAAATGTCAAGAGCCTGTAAATTGTTCTAACTAGTGATGAATGAATGAAGATCCAAATGATGATTGGCCCCACTCTCAAAAGAGGACATGTTAGGGTTAGGGCCCGATGAAATAGTTCATCGGGCCACACGTGGCCCCCGGGGCCTTAGTTTGCACCACCTCTGCTCTAGTTGCTTATTCCTGTTGCCCATAAGCCCCGCCCCGGTCTAACTGACATTTGGAACTTACATCAAATAAAAAACTGCTTAAATCCTTTCCCAAACACGCTAATTCCTGATTCCGCTCAAGCATGGAAACACTTTTTAACTTCTTGTTAGTGAACGTCTGTGCTACAGAAATTAAAAACAAGCTGAAGGGTTGCATCCTCAGTGACCTCTGGCGATGTGCTCTAACACAACAGACCAATGAGAAAACCACTAACTCTGGGTCAGATGAGCCCATGTATCTTTTTTTCCGAACCATTTGCAGCACAGCTTCAAGCGTGCAGCATTGAGCGTGACCTGCTGGGTCTCTGGGGGGAGGGTAATGAATGGGCCTCACCTGGCCGTGACTCCAGCCCACCTCGCCACGGCTTTTTACGCAGTTCTCTAGGCGAATGGGGCTCCCTGACACAAAGTGTTTGATCTCCATACACAATCCGCTACCCACGTTCTGGATCTGTAAAACACACACACACACACACACATTTTGTTGAGCTTTTAGGAAACCTGCCATTTTCCGTGGCTCTGCAAGATGAACCCTGAATTTGCTTAAAAGAAAATTGTTTGTTTGAAACCATTTTTCTGTTTGTCACTCAGCCTCACTTCAGAATCCATCCCTCCGCCCCAGGATTTGGCTACCACTCCTTGCTGTGCTCCACCTGCAAGTGTCCACTCAACCTCAGCCACTTGGTGAACTGAACTCGGTTCTTTCCCTCACAACAGTCAGTCATATCCTAGTGTCCTAGCTGGAGTTAGCGTGCTCTCCCCAACCCTGGACTGTACGCTAGGTCACGCTACCGAACTTCTGGGACAGCTTCTGCTTTGACCCTTCTACCCAAACTAGGTTCTCCTGTAACTAGAATGTTTTGTTGTTGCAAACAGATTTCATCACTGGTAGTTGTTGAGCTGTGGTTTATCACAACGCTGAATACTGTCTTTGATTCTCTAGTAAAGCAAACAAAAGAGTTCAAAGGTTTGCAAGCGCTGTACTTCTATCGCTGCGAATATAGAAATGGGATCGCAGCGTGGTCAACGTGGATAGGCTGAAGAACCAGCGCTAATGCCTCCAGGCAGTTAAAGGACGTCTCTTCACTCATTCCTTTGATAGTTATTCCTTTTTATCGGAACAAAGTTTTATTATGTATGAACGGAATTGCAGAGGGTTGTTAAGAAGGTCACCAACAAAGGGGAGATTTTATATCTGAGTCCAAAAGAAACCACAGCGGAGAGAGATTTTTATGCTACTGCTGCTAACAGATTTTTGGCTATGAATGAGTCGTACCTCTCCCCAGGCGGCAGCGGGGGGCTCCACTGGAGGGTAATGCTTGGGCAGATCCCAGGCCACGTTGCTCATGAACCACTTAAAGTTCTTGCAGCCCAGTCGGCTCCTGAGCTCTTTCTGGGGCGTCATGTCTCCAGCCGACAGGTGTCGGTACTCAGGCCGGCGCTGGTATACGTACTCGGCGTACTCGTCCATCCACACCTCTGCCACCCGCTTCAGGTTCTGGATGGAAAGAGCAGACAGACAGGGGACATCTTTTAAAATGTATATTAACCTCCCGCAAACAGCTAACCAAGCACACAGTCTCTGCGAGGAGAACACGGGCAAGAGCTTTGCTTCCACTGACAGTACGAACCCCCTGAAACTGTGTGAAGGGACACTCAGAACCCTTTAAGAGGAACCTGCTGAGTCCTTGTGCAAGAAAGTAAATGTTCTTCTTTATCTGCATGAAGGAGTCATCCTAGGATTACCGCCTAGCCTGCGGGTGATGGAGCAGAGGCATATGTAATGGCCTCACACGGGATGATTTAGCACTTCCAGACAATTCCTCACATCTGGTATGGGCGGTTTGAAGAACACAGGGAACAAAGAAACTTAAGCTTATTCTTCAGGGCAACACCTGCCAAGGTTATAAGTTGTTGATAGTGTAGCCGGCACACTGCCGCTTCCCTTCTGCTGTTGTTGTTGTTTGTGGACGATGAGCTGAATATAAAGTGCTTCTGTGCACCAAAGAGGAGCCAAAGAGCACTTAGCAGAGGACGCGGGAAAGGAAAATGTTATTCTAATTATAAGCACGCTTAAATGAGTCTATGTGTATGCATTCATTTAGGCTAACCCATTTGCTAAGGTTCATTCACCTGTTCTTATCTGATGTATTCACCTCCTGTTTCACAGACAGAAATCTCCAGTATTTATGGGGCTGAAATAGATTTGGTCTCATCTCCAGTTGTATTTTAACACAGTGCAAAACTGTCTTCCCAGCTGTGATTAAACGCTCCGCGGTCCCGACTGTGGCTATGTGCAGAATAAGAATAAGAGGTAAAATCACTGGTGCTGATAAGATGACACTAAAAAGTGACAGCTTAATTAGATTTCGCCTAACTTAATGTTTATTTTAATTGAGAAACCTGACGGATAGGATAGTTTTTTTAAAACAAAGAAGAAAAGAGATAAACCTAGTGAAAGTACATTATGAACACACTTACACTGAATAAACTGTCAATAAAGTTTTACCGGCTGTCTATATTGGTTTCAGGTGAGGTGAGGTGACACTGAAGCCCTGGTGTCACGTTACCCTTCTCAACAGGAACAGCGTGACTGATCTCTTGTTTCTCATTATGAACCAGTCAGGTGTGAAGAATCACCTTGGCCAAACTGATCCCACCAGGGACCTTGTAGGGGACGTATTTCCTGTATATATGTCCTACCCTGGAGCAGGGGATGTCTTCCATCCGACCGCCACACATCCAGACCTGCAGAGAAACACACACACAAGCGTGAAATTTTGTGTCCCAATTCTGGACCAAATGTGCAAAGTTATGCCCATTATCTTCTGGTTTTAGAAAAGAATTAGGACAACAGCAAGTGTGACCCATAATCCTGACCTCCTCCAGGCTTGACAGTCTTATACATGGTGGAGAAAGGGGGATTTACCGTCAAAATGCAGGCAGAAAAATGGCTTTTTGTCTCAAAGATGACTCAGAGCAAGTGATGAAAATGAAAGCACAGAAGGTAAAAATGGAAAGGACGATGTGAAAGAACTGGCTGTAAACTCCTATTATGTTAATAAGGCTTTGGGCGTTTGGAGGGCTGTGGCAGAAGAAAGATGGTGAGTTCATAAACACAGCCAGGAGTAATGGGACCAGACCTCATCAGGTTTAAACATGCAGAAGATGGTTCAACCCAGCTGCAAAGCCCGTCCCGCTGAAATCAAAGTTTATAGCTGAAGATGTTTGTACACGAGTTTGGTGCAACTCGAAAGGTTAAGCACTGATACAAACATGCACTGGGTTCCGTTTATGGAGCTTTAATATAAATGTGTGCCTGTTGTGTCTCCGCCTACTCCTCAGCAGCTGTGAGGTCGTGTTTCTGTGGCGCCCTGCGTGTCTGTGTGTCATGACATTATTTCACTGTGTGAGTTGGAAAAGCCTGCTGTTCCCACACCAGCGCGGCCAGGATGGAGCGTCAGATTAGCTGCTGAAGTGAGCGCGGCTCTAGCGTTCAGGCGGGGGCCCGGCTATCTGTGGGAGCAGCAGTTTGCTGGTGGGGATTAGTACGAGAGCCTGTTAATCTTTTCACCTCAGGAGACTGGCTGCCTGTGCTCTATCAGCTAATGGGGATCTTAATAAAAAGGAGACCAAATTGAATATCTGAGGGCATAAAATGGACTTAAGATGCACAGCTGGGTTTGAGCTGATAGCAGCATTTAATGGCGGAGAAACCCTGCTCAAAACTATAAGCTCAGTAGATCGGTTATTACTAAATTAAGATGAAACTCTTGAAAACAATGTGACAGTATGTTTGAGGGGAGAAGCAAATACTTCCCTCATGCACACCTAAATCATCCTGCGTACCTTGAAGGAGATCTCGTACTGTTCCCCTCCCCAGATCTCCAGTCCAGTGTCATATCCTCCCAGTTCCCAGAACCACTTTCTGTCCACAGCAAACAGTCCGCCCGCCATCACCGGTGACCTGCATCACAGCCGAAACACAAAACAGGAGCTCAGCATTTGCTCTCCACTTTGGAAAACAGCAGCAACACCTGCAAAATAAAGAAATTTAAGTACGAGTCGAATATTCAGCCGTCCATATGGGATGGCCTGCAGTGGTGCCTGGAATGGCAGATTTGACCCTGGTATGCCTTTATGATGCTGAACTTCTGTCCAGACATGCAGACCCGTCGCCGCAGTAACCTGCCAGCTGCACAACCTGTGAGTGCTCCTCCACATTAGTGAAAACACTGAGTGTGCACATTTGCAGATGGTGCACAGCAGCTTAAATTTGCGACTTATTTCAGATACTAAAAGTAGAGTTGGGAGTAAATTTCAAATAGACTGGAGTTTACTTGTAAAAATGTGCAATACACAACAGCAGGTTGTCATAGTGACAAGCTTCTCCACAGATTGCAGGCATGCAGCCAGCAGGTAGTCTTCCCTCGCCAAAGACGTCCCAGAGGAGGATCAATTAAAGGCGAGCAGGGCAGCCACTGTTCAGGCAGCAGTGAGGAACACTCCGGGGCTTCCCACGCCGCATGAGCGCTGAGCACAGTTGCGGCATCCTGCCACGGTAACAGCCGTCTTTCTGCTGTTTTCCTTCTCCCGGGGTGAAAGGGATAACAAGAATCTAGCAGCAGAAACACACGTCTGAAGTTCGGCAGTTACAGAGCTCATTGGCTGATTATGTAACAGCAGAAGATAGAAGAAGAGTTAAGATGATTAAACATTAACGTTTACTGTCCCCTTGTGCACACCTATAATACCATCTGTGCAATATTTATCTGCCATAATGAAGTTTATTTTGATCCAATTATTTCCAAACCAATTTCTCAGTAATAATGTATATTTGATGTGTGCAAATGAGCAAATATCGTGCCTAATGCTCTGCTCTAAAAAGGCAAGAATGCAGCAGTTTCCTGCAAGAAATACGCCCTCACCCCCAGTTAAGGAGTTTGTCCACTGTCTTTGCTCAGTTAGCTAAGGCACACAGTCAGCATCCCAGTTAGCTTAACCCCTAACCCTAAATTAAATCATGTATATTGTTTCATTTGAAATCAGCTTAATGACTGCTGAGACCACGTGCAGCACAGAATTTAACTAACGTCTGTTTATTATGTTACGTTCATTAAGGAAACTCACGTTAGATAAAACATCGTTGGGCCCTTTTCCCTTCACATATCACACTTCTCTGTGTTAGCGTGAAATCAAACATCTCTAATTCGGAAGCAGACCATTCCCCAAACCATCAGTTGTTGCTGCGAGTGTCTCCATGCAGTGTGAAGTTCCGCATATGTGCACGCCTCAAATCACAAATGGACATTACTCCGCACTTTCTGTGCATTCCAGTGTGGCTGTGAGCAGGGGAACCGGGCTGAATGTTTAATTCATGTGTTGACACATCCTCCATGGATAGATAGCACTGCAGTGCACCAGCGTGGAGTTTTCACTTCCACTGTACGGCCATGTGTCACAGAACGCGGATTTTCCCTGCAGGCTGCCGGTAAAAGGTGAAATCTTCAGAATATTTATTATGTCTAAAACATCAGTCATGCTGATGTCATTTCCCTCCAGCACAACTGCAACAGAGAAATGATTTAGGATTAAAATCCAGTTTTCTTATTTTCACTAACAGCGACCTGATGCTGCAGCCTCAAAAACCCACAGATTTGTCTTTTTTCTCATTAAGATGCATGTTTGAGCTGTTAATCCATCTACTGGCCTGACTACTAATAGGTACCTAGGTGCATATATTTTGCTAAAGGTAACAGTTAATGCAGCATGCGCTGTTGCTGCACTGAGCTTTGCATCATTTTACCGGCCTGGTGGGCTGTACTGGCAAAGGCAGATGAGGGGTAAAAGCCATCATGATAAAACTGACCTTTTACAGAGTAAACAAAGAAGGATCTAAGCACACTGTACAAAACGACCTTTGAGTTAACCAGGAGCACAAACGCATCTGGGCTGCTCAAGTGTGTACACCCACAACAATCCACCTGCTGTGGCCTGCACCATCACCCGAAGACAAACACCCGCACAAGCAATCTTTCAACACTACAGGTTGTAAAAATGCAAATATTTTTATCTCCACATTTAGTAAATTCTTGTTTCTTTGGAATTTCCTTAAAACGCAGTAAAGTCTTGCAAGAAATATGTTGAATACTCACTCGAAGGGTTGACTGGGGTCTTCCCCCTGCATCTCTGCTGGGATCGGAATCCGTTTGTAGTACATCTCCCAGTCGAACGCTCCTCGCATGGCGTCTCCCGCCTGAGTGTCGTAGCCAAAGTTGTCGTGGTCGATTACGTCGATCATCGGACACACAATGCTCTTCCTGTTTTGGGCGATTCGGTCTGAGAGTGAAAAATATTAAGCATCGAGTTTCAGGTTACAAACACGTTTTTGTGCTTTAGAATTCCAAGAAACATGCACATTTTCTATGAAACGATTCCATTTTCTTTTAAAACTTATAAAAAAAAATTCAATAACTCTTAAAATAGATCTGGCCTTTTTTTACGTTATTTGTCTAAATACGGTGTAAAATTTATACCACATACAGTGGCTAGAATATTCATGCTTTAATTGAACATTTTCCAATTAAAATTGTATTTAGTAGAAATGGGCAATGTATTCTCAGGCCCACAAGACAATTAGTATAGTTTTAATACTATAATATGATATAATATGATATACCAGTAATATAATATAATATAATACAATACAATAGAATTTAATATAATATAATACATCCTGCAACCTCATTAAGGGATAAGGTGGCAGAAGCTAAATCAATGAAAAATCCAAATTATCTTTGTCTGCAAGAGAAGCAAGCATCCAACACTTGGACTGGAAGTCAGAGGAGTGCGTGTGTGTGTGTGTGTGTGTGTGTGTGTGTGTGTGTGTGTAGTGTGTGTGTGTGTGTGTGTTTAGAGTTCTGTAGCCCTGTGATGGTGTCCACGAACTGGCGAAGACTATAACTGGTCTGGCCCTTGATGGAAAAAGGGTAATTGGGAAAGCAGACTGTTTGGGAGGATACCGAGAGGTGCTCAGATTCACAGCAGGGGTGGTGTGTGTGTAAGTGTGTTTTATTACGGGTTTATTTCACTTGAAGTATGTTGTGTAAATGGGTAGAAATGGCCTTGGTGGTGATGGGATGACTGACAGCGGTTGCTTCCTGGATTACTGAACCAGCAAACACAAGGAGCACAGCTCCCGGGGACCGTCGTCAGGTCGGGCTCAAACACTGATGTCAACTGTGGCGTTGTGTTAGCAAAAATGCAATTTAAAAATGAGACATAAATACTTTTAAGGGAGGAGGTAGGGACCTCTATTAGAGAGGTTTTCTCTTTGTGGTTGGGGCTAGCCTGAAGAAAATACATTAATGTCAGCGCACGTGGAGACAGAAAATGAAGACATGTATTGCTCACCCAGCAGCGGAGGAAGCCAATTAACATTGGCCTCACAGTGGGAGTCCAGGAAGGTGATGACTTCACCTTTAGCTGCAGAAGCTCCCAGCAGGCGAGTCCTGATGAGCCCCTCTCTCTTCTTGGTCCTCAGGATACGGACCTTTGGCATCCGCTTCATGTACTCCTCCAGAGGAACCTTCAGATGCTCTGCAGAGCGCGTGGAAAGACAGATCATTAGCATTATGACGCGCAGCGGATTCTCGACATTTGGAATCTAAGCCAAGAGAAAGTGTCGAGCGATGACTGCAGGAAAGCAGTTTGTTTTTTGGATTTCCCTGGTAGGGTTATAGGGAAGGCGCTGGAGCCTAGTTCAGCCGCACATGAGCGAATGCAGCATTCGCTCCAGATGGGTCGCGGGCTCTCACAGAGCCCTATTAGAGCATTCAGAGGTTCGGTGTACCGTACCAGGTCGCTTCAAGGCTTCCTCTCTCCTTTTTATTTCAACAAGTTTTTTACATAGAAAATGCTGCTAATATTGTTGATCATATAGGGAACTTTTTTCCAATGTGGCCGGAGGAGCTTCTGTCTCAAAGACCAAGCTTGTGTAAGAGCCCATCGTGGTCAGTCGAGGAGCACGTAGCAGCTCCTTTTATTTTGTACCTGTGGATAAGTTGGCAAAGCTGAGCGCCATCGCTGGGCTGAGCACAAATCACTCTTGAGGCAGTCAAAATATTAACTGCAAGTTTGACTTTAACGGCTTCTTTACCAAAAGCTAAAATACTGCCTTTTGAAAGCGGGAGTTGAGCAGTTGACCTTTTAACTTCCACTGCTGGAAACTTTATTTTACAATCATGCCAAATGCAGGAGTGATAGACTTGACTGGAAGGAGGAGAAACGAGACTCTGTGTGAACCTGCTGCTGGAAGAAGAATAACGATGGCCTACAGCAAGAGGAAAATAAGTGCTGCTTGATTCGCCTTGTTCAAACTCGCAGGAAAGAGACAATGCTGGAAAGGTGAATTTAAAGCACATAAAAAGTGGAACCCCTCCATCCTCATATCCTTACGTCCTCACATCCCTCCATTCCTCGCTGTGAATAAATCTCTCACAATGAACACCTTGAGGATCAGGGAAAGGCCACAAATATGAGAGCAGGAGGGAGAACGTGACAGGAAAGCTTCAGCTGACCTCATTCTTTCACTCTCCTATGCACGCTTCAGACTTCACTCTGCATGTAATCATTTGCTGTCCACAAATGCTGCAACTTTAACACTTAAATGGCTTTATTAGGTTGGACAGTATAAAGCTGCAAATGCACCTAATGCCTCCAGACTCGACTGTGATGCTGCTTGAAGCACCTCCAGCTTCCTAATCCCTGTCCACCTACCTTTATTACCAGTCTAAAAATAAAACACTCCATTGATTTCTTCCCTTCTCATAATCTTCGGGAATCGAAGAACGTCGCCGTGTTGACTGCGCTTCAGGGTCGACCTGCGTGCTGTTAAACGTGACATTGCATCAAGGGCGGATGGGCCTCGTGATGCGGACATGCCAGAAAACGCAGCGCTGCCGCCCAATAAGCGAACTCATTAAATGCCGACAATCATCAAGCCCGACGCCGACTCTTTATACATTTACACCCTGCACAAAGTGACGCTTACATCAGCCAGCTAATGACAGGAAGTGAGGCAAACTGAATCAATGAACATTTGCCCTGCTTGTGTGGTGAGATCAGAGTATTTAATTATGATTGGTTCATTCTCACTGAATACATTGCAATAGCGCTCGTAGTGTTTACCAACTGCACGGAGGCAATTAATCACGCTAATGAGAGTGAGCCAATGTCGGCCAACACATTAGTCTTTATTAGAACGCGAGGCAAAGGAGATTGGGAGGCTAAGGCATCGTGCAGGCTGGGGTCATTTCACAGCCTGGAAGGAAGCGAATTGCTAATCACAAGCCAGACTTGTGAGAAATCCAGGCGGGTCATTCTTCACGGCTCCACCTGCACCTAAACCCCCACGTGCACATCTGTACTCAATGAAATAGTGGTTTGCAACTAAAATGCCTTCGGCTGTCTGTCAGCACTTTAAATATCTCTGAGATGCAAAAGGTCTCTTGTAAGAGGTTTTATCTGTGTGTGTGTGTGTGTGTGTGTGTGTGTGTGTGTGTGTGTGTGTGTGTGTGTGTGTGTGTGTGTGTGTGAGAGAGAGAATAGGCCTGCTGGATCTCTTAGCCTTTTAGCTCAAGCAGCTGTCCAAACCACTGTGGCCCACCCCTCCAACAGTAAGGACAATCAGATCTACTCTGAGTTCCCTGTGAACGTTTTCACCTCATCTCCAAGATAAGGTTGGCTACATTAGTGAGGAAACTCCTTTTGCTTGGTAGTATTTTTTAGTGGTTGTTTCCTGAGGAAATGATTCTAGTCTTGTAATATCCACAATATCTCCATATGTTTTCCAGATCCAACACATTCGGGAGCTCAGTTCTGCTCAGTGAGACCTCTGGTGTCAACCCTAACTGTAATTTCCCACTAATGTCCTAAAAACCCTTAATGTTTTTGCAGAGTTTTATTTCTAACACAGCAGCCACACAATAATTATGAAACCATCTATACTGAATAAAAACTAGACAAATGACACTAATTTATGCAGAAATCATTATCAGAAAGACTTTTCTGTCTCAGAAAAGTTAAAAGAAAGATTTTTAAAAAGCAAAAAAATGTTTGGAGACAGTTTTTTCTTTTTAAAAGAATGAATAATTCTGCTCTCATGCAGGTCTCACTGACTTCCTAGCTGCGCTGCTTGGACATCGCATTCAGCTTTAACCAGTGGAGATAATACAATCCCTGTTGTTTACGTATTTTCTAAACGTATTTTCTATGAAACTTTTGTCATAATTGATTATGAGATAAATGTATGAGCAGATTTTTGCATATACAGTAGAGGGAAAACCAAATTTGGAACACCTGAAAAGAAATTTCCATCAGGAACCAGCTGATCTAGTTGAAAGCTGGGGTCTGGGTTAGCTCGGGTAGGGCTATAACTATCAATCAAATAATTTGAGTACTTTGATTAAAAGAACTTTATTGAAAATTGAAAGGTGTCGACGCTTTATTTAATTTTGGTTTTGAGCAATGGAACAAGAAGATTAGGGATGCTTTTTAATAAAGTTAGAGTGATGTAGTCTTATTAACCAGAATAATCAATAGAATACTGGATTACTAAAGTAATCGATTGCTGCAGCTCTAAACTGTGGTAAAATCCTCCACTGTAAGCTAAGAAGTCCTGATGGCGCAGCAGGCTAAAGCAGCAAGGACAACCTTTACGTTGTCCTCAGATAGCAGACATGACTGGTCATCAGGTCTCTTCTGCTTCAGAAGAGTTCAAATTGATTGGATCCTACTGACAGCACAACATCCCTAAGTGACAACACTTAATTAGTTCCTTTTGTCCTGTCGTCTCGCTCGCTCTCAGCCTCCCTCTCTCCCTCGTCTTTCCGTCACACTTCAGCAAGCACCATTACCTCATTATCTCCCTGATCCCCAACTCACAAACAAATACACAGTGACATGAATGAATAAACATGCTGAAATGTGCTCGGTCTTCCTGATGCGTATTTGCCCTCCTTTGCCTCTCGGCCTCCCAAGTCGCCTCCTGTTGCCTCAAAACCCCTTCTCACCTCCCCCACTTACCCCTCTCACTGTTGCTGGTGATGAGACTCTCAAACGCCACCGTGCGTCCCCAACAACAGCCTAAATGGGCTGCTAAAGCAACGAATCCATTAAACATGCAAAGCAAGCATGCATATTTACAAACAAACAATAAAAAAAAAAAAACAGGGAGTGCAAATCAAGGCCAAGGTAAAATGGCTTTTACACAAAAAGCTGCGGTTAGCAGCACTGTACACTAGCGCTAGCAGACGATACAATTTATTTCCCTTTCAAATCCAATGACATGCAATATTTCCGCTCTATTAGCTGCAGACCTTTTCTGTGGTCAGCAGTGGGAGAATGTGAAAACTGCTGAGGCCTGCCGGGTGTGTCACTGCCTCTGCGCCTAAATCTCTCAGTGGCTGTCCAGCATGCGTCAAGCATGCGAAGCTCTTTAAATGAAGTATTCAAATTATGCATGAGAGCCATTTGTTCGACCTATCTCATCAAGGAGTGGAAAGTCCAGGAGTAATGGGATGATCACTCCGCCCATGGCAGGTTTCAACCACGCCGGTGCTGCAGTGTGCTTCGGATCTGCGGATACTCCGCTCACCAAAGATCTGGGATCAAGCATTTGGCACAACCGTACTCCACATGTTCCATTAAAGTAACTGTTAAAACTGCATTTATTACTGTTGCACCAATAAAGTGGGGAAAGATGGGCTGCTTTCATCACTTTACGCTCATGTGCCAGAAACAGTTGCCAATATCAATATCATATGAGGAGGCCTTGTATTGTTTAAAGTTATAAGGCTCCACAAAGTCTTCGGATGACATCACACAAACGGATTTTTGGAATCTTGTGAGTCATGTCCTAGACTCAGAAAAGGCTAGCACAATGCAGCACGTAATTACCCCGGAAAACACACTCATTCACACACTCTCATCCAGCATTAGCGCTCCTCGTCTCCCATATGCGCCCCCGCGATCGCATAAAAGGTTGCACCTTTGATGGTCTCTGTTCCTCTTATAAGGTAGAAGCACATTCCCAGTCCCGCCTGGCCATAATTCCGTGAAATGACTTGTGCTACAGCAGCTGAATTCATTGCTCATGCTCATCCACGACGTTAAAATGCCAGACGCATGCAACCGTTTACCCTGCGTGACCACATCTGCATGGTGGAGGGTAAAGCCTGCGAATCACTGATGTTAGCATCACATTAACGCAAAAGGATGATGTCATGACAGTGTCCACACAGTTGTTGCCTAAAGTTCAGTTTTCACTCATAAATAAGGACTTCGGCTTCTAGAACCTTCTATTTTTCAGATCAATATACCTCAAACACACCTACCTTGTCTTGTTTTGTTATATATAAATTTTAGCCAATGATCTGATGCAGATGCATATCCCCCAAATATTGTATTCAACACAAAAAAAGTGTAATGAGGAAACCCAGTGAAACAAATCCAACAGAATTTACACAGCCATGTCTGACACTGATTATCAACCGTGCAAATTTGCTCTGAAAGCTTAACACAGGATCGGTCTGCACTTAGATACAATGCAGAACACAGTGAGATCCACCAGACCTGCAGTTTCCAACATCCCACGGTGAAACGTTGCGGTTGTTATGTAATGCTTCAATGCCAAGCATTGATTTGTGGAATTCCGCCCAGGATCCATCTTGGATTACCCTCGCTGACACTGGCACACCAGCTGCTCCGGCCGAGAGAGCAGAAGTGATTGAAGTTCACTTTGTCCTCGCGTCTCTGAAGCCTTAATTACAGCCCGACTCGGTTCTTATCAAAGAACAGAGACAGTGAGACATTGTTTGAGCAGACGGCCTGCAGAGGTTAAATCCCCTCCCAGCAGCTCCACCATGTTCTACCGTCCATCCTGACAACTCAAATGCAGCTCTTTCTAGGCTTACGTCCCATCCACAGTCATGATAAAGTGGTTGGAAAAAATTATTAACATTGGCGCTTTGAACAATCTCAACAGGTAAATAAAATTACATATAAATATTAAGTATTGTCTATTTTTCATAAGAAGCACTTCTTCCCATTTTTCTGCTGCACTCAGCAGCAGCAGCGGGAGCCTTTGGGTGGGTGTTATGGGTGTTAAACCTCAAGATCAGTCTGAGATGGCAGAACGGCTCATTACCGTGGAGACAAGAGGTAAACATGTCCTCCAGAGGCGGCCGTGACATGGAGCTCTAATTAATAGCAAATTAAACACTTTGGTAAGAGGGTGAATGTGTGAGCGGAAACATATTAACAGGTGGGTGCATTTAAACACACACAGAAACAATATCGAAGAGGAGAGCAGATGCTTCTCATCAGGAGCTATTTTTGCTGTTTTTAGCAATAATCAGACATCATTAAATAAGCGTTGGCTCTAGGTCTGAAACGATTTCTTGAAAAATCCAAGTTATTTGATTACTAAGATTACTACAGATGATTTTCAATAAAGTTAGAATGATGTAAAAAAAACCAGCTGCAGTGTACACAGTATACTTTTATCCAATTACTCGATTATTCGCCAGAATAATCAATAGAGTACTCAATTACTAAAATAATTGATTGCTGCTGCCCTAGTTGACTCCAATGCGTCTTCATAAAGAAATATTATTGTAACACACAAGTGGTCCTTTTCGGGTGTGCATCGCCTGTGCAGGCGGGTGTTCGTACCTTTGTCGCTGAAGTCGTCCACCAGGATGATCTCTGCGATGAGCTGCGGAGGCGAGCGGTTGAGCACGCTGTGCACGGTCCTCAGCAGCGACGACCAGCCCTCGTTGTGGAACGGGATGATGACGCTGGTGTTGGGCAGCTTCTCTGCGTACAGCTTCTGCTTACAGCTGCAGAAGAAACATATCAAATGTGATCAATTTTGCTTTAACCTGGAATTAGTGTGAAGCTGCATGGTTGTCATGTTTGTGATCACGCATTCTTTTGATTTAAAGGGTTATAATAAATAAAAATCAAATGCGGAGCATCAGTACGTCGCATTACGTCTGAACGCAATCCAGGCTTTAATCGTGTCACTACAGGGTCACAGTGAAAAGAATTTAACAACATACAAGCTTTGAGCAAAAGGATGAACAGATGGAAGTCTGACTTTTCTATAGCCTACATGAAATCTGCTCCAAAGCAGGACGATTTAATCCATTTTCCATCCGTTGCTATTAGAGTGAAAGAATATAATGCCTCTCAGAGAGAGATGGATGATGGTATTGTGAGAGGGGGGAAGCTATTTTGAAAGTGAGGATCTGAATCGAGAGCCAAGTGTAAATGGCGAGGTGTAAAATAGCATCAAAAGAGCAATCTTGTGTTGGGAAAAACCTGCTTCGCTCTGATCTCAGGCCCTCACCGCAGCACATATTTGTTGTTCACTTTCTGGACTATAACTAGATTACCCAGAAGTGTTTCTGAATAAACTCCCACCACTGACACCACACTGGAGGTTAAATTTAGACTTCGTTAGCTATTGTGGGGCTTTTCCACAGCTCACTCGTGAAGTTAACTTTGGATCATGTGGATGAACTTAAACATATGGATAACAGGCCAACAGCATTCACCTCATACACGGTCATTAAAAGAGTTCACTACGGAGACTGGGGGGAAGACTGGTTTGCAACTGGGGCTGAATGTGGTGAAGTGTGTCACTGCATCTCTTAATTATTCAAACGTGAATGCTGAGAGACAGACAGACTGATCAGCATTTATTTTAACAGGAACTTTTAACAAACCTCGTCCAATTCCACAGGGCGACTGGCAGCATGTGTGTGTGTGTGTGTGTGTGTGTGTGTGTGTGTGCGCGCGCCCGGTCGTGTTACTTCAATTAATTCTAGTCAACGTGCCGAAATCGAACGTGTCACTTGCACGTCTGGAGCTGGTTGCCTCTGAGGCACAGACAACATGCCAATCACTAAAACGCACACACTGCCTACCAGCCAGGTCTGTGTGTGTGTGTGTGTGTGTGTGTGTGTGAGGGTGAGGGTGCGGAACCCTCCTGGCGGGGAGAAACGGAGAGAAGGTGCCTACATGGGATTGGTCACAGGGAGCCTGACAAGCCTGGCAAGAGCCGGTGTGACACCAATCTGCAACAGCGTGCGTCTTCTTTTAGCCCATTTGCATGCTAATAATTTCATTACAGACGATTCATGACAGAATGTAAAATGCCATGTAAACATCTAACAGACAACAGAAAAAAGCTGTGGTCCTTATTTGTCCATTTATAGAAATAGCCATATAGAGCATATTTATAGAACTGCAGATTTTTTAGCCTTTGTGGAGTTACACCTACTGTACACCTACGCTTTTATCTGCAGTCACTAACGAGCGTTTCGAGATGCCTCCATTTTATCCTTAATATTACTATAATGAGGAAAACATTTCAAATAAATAAGATCCATGACTGTAAGCTGCTCCGAGTGCACCAACGTTTACAGTTTAGTTTCTCTCTCTTTCTTTCTCTTGCTGTCCTCCCATGTTTGTCTCAAAAACAAAAACGACGGCAGGAGAAGGAAGAGGTGGAGACAGGTAAATTAAAAATCAACAACAGTAAAGAATTTCTGAATAAACCAGCAGTCGTGAGCTGAAAGGAAACCGTCCCGACGGATCAGGCCTGTGTGGCGGTTGTTTGTTAGGTTCCTGTTATCCCTTCTTCCTTTCCTCACTCGTTCTTTCCTCTGAGTATCCTCACGTCTCGCGCCTGCGTCCTGTTTCGCCGTGATCTGCTCCACCTGTGATCGTCTCTGTTTTCTGTCTCTGTCAGATCATTGCGTGTTTCCATCCATCTGCCTTCTCTTCGGTAACTCCTGAACATTGGAACCTGTTTTTCTACTTTCCTGCATTATTATCTGTCTGTGTCTGCAATTGGGTTCCAAGTTGGGTCTCTCTGTGCTGCAGAATGCACAACAATGACCCAGTTTCCTCTGAATATCCAAAAAGTGTGCAGTTTAGGAGTCCTAAACCAATTTGCAGAGGATTCTGCTTCTGAACTCTCGTTTCTCTATTGGTGACTCAGGTTATCATTTCTGTATGTGCATTAATCTGCATCTGCTTTTACATTAAAAAAAGGTCTGATTAGAAGCTGTGAACAGCACACGTGAGCACAGATAGGTTACTGGAAGACTCGAGGTAGGTCAAGGTGGCCCCCTGGTCTTAGAAAGCGATAAAAGGCCTGAGTCGTCCTGGGGGACCCGGCAGCGAGGAGACATCTGGGGCTGTTTTCCACATGAAAGAGAAGGTCAAATCAAAGAAAATAACTCCTGTCTGGTGAGAAAGAGTAGTGAAGGTCACCCTCAAAGACCCCCCTGTCGTTAGGAGGAAGTACAAGGTGCATATGACAAGAATTCAAAACGATCTCTAAAAAAACAGATGACAAAAGAGCAGTGCAACATCTCCGAAAACAGTTTTGTTTTGTTTTTTTCCCAGAAGACAACTTGTTTTCTGGGCAAAACAGTGCCAAATCTAACCATTTTGTCATTGCTCTACGGATAAAAAGTGCATAGTGGACTTGTGGAGGCAGGTATGAGGGACTCACTTTGAATGACGAATGTCAGGAAGTGAGCGGTTGAGGGAGATGCGGTCGCTGATGTAAATGTTGAAGCCGTTCTCCCTGTAGGCCTGGTCCACCCTGTCAGAGTCTGTCAGAGGGAAGGCTTTCCCCTGCTCACCGTTACCTGGGTCAGACAGGGAAAGTGGAAGAATTCCAAGCATTGTTTTTGCCTGTCAAACTTCTTGCCTGACTCAAGTCTGCAGCGTGACGAGAATTCGGTCAAAAATATACCTGATGCTCATTGTCTGCAGAGCACAGGCAGCTCTGGGAGGCTTCCGGAAGGCAGCAGCTGGAATGGGAATTAGGAAGGACACCAGAATGCCAGCCCAGAGTCTGAGCATCAGAGCTCAGACCAGCTGCCCTGAAGGCTCCGAGCCCTCAGCCTTACATCGCAGTAAACACACGACATTCACAACCCGCTGCCCACTTTTGTGTTGCTGTTTAGGATTTAGATGCAACTTTGAAGTGAGCAAAAAAAAACCCACAAATCCTCAATCTTTAATGATTTGGCTGACGTGAGATCAGGCAAGCTTGTTTCAGGAATGCACAGAAACATGCGCAGTTGCATGTGTCATTAGCCACTCGCAACACAAACACGCAAACTCCGAGAGAGATCAAATTAAAGGGAGATGTCGTGTTCCATTAGGCAGAAATGATCCATCCATTTTTCCGGCAGTAATAACTGTGGAAGATTACTCCCTGGCATTAATGGCTCATCTCTGACACAAACACTTCTGCCTAATGTTGGACTTTTCTCTGCATAACAAACATGTTACACAGATCAGCCAAACCACACTCGTCCTCCCCTGCAGAGGGTTCTCTCCTGCTGAGCTGCAGACTCTGTTGGTGTGTTTATTCCTCCTGGATTCATTGCTCTGAAGGCCGTTTACATGTTTTATCTTGCTGTCTGTACCCAGCAAGTCTCCTCTCCATCAGCCGTGCCACAGATTCACCCTCGCAGATCATGCATCAGCAGCAGGTTGGGAGACTTTTCACACTCTTTTGAGGTTTGAAGGAATTGTTCCTCTAACGCTCATTTTCTATTTTGATAGGTTTTTTTTTCAAACTTGGAGTATTTTTAGACACATTTTAGGCCTGTTTTTATTACTAACTATAGTAAAGTTGTTCTACTGAGGTTGAGGAGTTCAGGTGACTAAACTGGACAAAAACAATCCTACATTTGACTTTTCATTGAAAGGGGGTTAAATAATTGTGCACATCCAACTTAGGATCATCTGCTCCCCACTCGGGTGTGATTTAGTTGGCTTAAATTGAAATGCAATTTAAAATATCCATTACTGGATATTTACCACTGAAATGTATTCCAGTTGTGATGTTCAGGTGTCAGGGTTCCAGTCAAACACTCAAGATAATCCATGCTAAGGGGCATAAATGTGAGCCGACTGGTTTATATCAACAATAGGCAGAACGAGCGTCATCTTTTGGTCTCATTCGCTTTTTTTTTTTTTTTCTCTTTAAATCCAGCTCATTTGCTGCATAATCAGCAGCTAATACCGTCTAAGAGTCAGACAAATCTGTCACATTTGTAATAAGTAGCCAAAGTTGTGCTTTTCATTCGGGACCTTGGGGTAAATCAATGCTTATTGTAAAAGATTAACTGTGTTTAATTATGATCTCAAAACTGTTTCTGCAGGATGGATTCATTCTGCTGAAGAGGGAAAATCCAATGGAAGACTTAGGAGGAGAAAAAAAGACTCAATAGATTTGCTGCTTTGTGTGTGTGTGAGTGTAAGAGAGAGAGAGCGAGCGAGCGAGAGAGAGAGAGAGAGAGAGAGAGAGAGAGAGAGAGACCTAAAGAACAACTTCTCAGCATTATTTTGGGAGACCCACCTGTGCGGGCAGCATCTTTCCTTATCGCCTCATAGTCGTGCCAGTCGACCCGGCGCACGCCGTCGGCCCCCACCTGAACAACCCTTCTCATCTGCAAAAACACACAACACAACTCTGCTCTAACACAGGTCATACACCATCACACACATTTGTACAGGACGTCACAGTGTGATCTTTCCTCTGACCTCAGTTCCGCCCCGCTGGGATCAACACGGCAGCTTAAAAGAGTTAAGTGTTATTGTTATTCTAAAGAAAGTCAGAGCTGACAACTGTTAAACCAGTTTGATGACAGGAAACACAACAAAAAGATGATTTTCTTGCTCAGTTGGGCTCCAGGCAACTGAGCTGCAGCAGCTAATTGGACTGCTGACATCAGGAGACCAAACGAGCTCACTGGAAAACAACATCTACAGAAAGTCGCCTCCGCGCGCGGAAGCTGCACACGTTATGAAGTTAAACGTCAGAACGCTTGCCCTTTTTTTGTCACATCGTATGTTGTGTGCGTTTCTCCAGACCCTGACAAGAAGCCAGAGTCCATCCTTCCTGCTAACAGGAAGCGACTGTGCCAGCAAATGCAGAGGAGCTCACAGGGAACAAACAGCCAGGGGAGTTTGGCTCTGAGAAAAGCTGTCCCGATCACTCCCAGACAGTGTACGCAAAAGCAAAGCGGACACCACATTAGACCGGCGCTCTAGTGGAAACGTCCATTTCCACCAGACCGCAGAGACATTCGATCCCTTTCATTTAATTCATCGACTTCAATTGAATTCAGTTCGGTTCATTTAAAAATTACTGTCATTCTGCATCGTGCCCCCGCACTGCTCTGAGGCCTACCTCGGAAAAAGAGGCATGAATATGCAGCTAAATATCCCAAAATAAACTGAAGCAAAAGTTGCGGTTAGGTTGACTTGCAACAAAAGATGCAAAAATCGATAATTTGATCGTTTAGTCAGGAGTAAAACGAAGGACTTTTTCTCCAAAATGGACCAGCATCTGCATATCTGAGCACAGCTTGGCTAAATCGGGTCAATATGCGGTATCTTTATTCAAACGTCAGTGGCGGAAGATGCTTAATACATTCATGACTTCAGCAGAAAAAGGATCAGTTTTGGAGAATCCAGCCTAATTGACTTTTAAGGTAGTCTTCTGGGAGAGATGGACGCCATCCCATCCTCCCATTAATGCTGGGAGAGAGATAATGGATGTGTGCACAAAGGCCGGTGTCCATTTCCTTAGTGCTGACTTGCAGCGTTTAATTACCCACAGCCGAGCACACCAAAAAAAATGTACCACAAAATTTGTCAAGGAATCATCAGTGAATTAAATGTGCTGCCTGGTACTAAATGTTAACATACAGAACACGCCGGCACAGCAGTGGGTCACCAGTCAGACAAGAAACAGCCTTTGTTTGCATCTTACAAGCCTGGAGATTCCTGACCAGTTCTAATCCGAATCCGACCAAAGAAAAGCATTAGAGCGGCGCTGCGGTTCTACGCGCTTGTATCTGTCACATCAGCGGCCTCACTAGAGACCCTCCGAGTGCTTCTAACCTTGTGTGAAACGAATGAGCAGTCTGTCTTTCCCAGCTGTGTTCCGGCTGCTTCCTTTCTGCCCGGCCGTCGTCACAGAAATGAGCTTGCAAATCAGCGCTGGCGGCGCTTTTCTGCTCATCTGCATTCACGGTGCAGCGTCGTCCGCTAACGGGGCGTGACAGGAACTCCACCCCGAGCCACGCCAGCCATGTTTCAGCCACCGACCGGTGAATAATTAATTGCAAAACACTGATTCACACAAGCGACAGGCCTCAATGGCGAGTCATAATTCACGGAGGCAAAGGCAAAAACAATCGGGTGGGCAAAGGGAAGCGGCCAACTGTGTGTGTTTGGACAGAGACGCTGCTTTATTTCATTATATGCTCCCCTCCTGACAGTTATTGTCCAGTCATTACAGGCTAATATAGCACAGTCTGGCGGAATATTTGATTCTGATTGGCTGCAGGGTGTCCATTAATTCCTGATAATGGAGCCCTGAGTGGATGGAGTGAAACCGGCCATTCACTACTCGCGGTTAATGCTCGGAGCCGCCGTCGCGCAGGCATCTTCCTCATCATATGATGCCAGAGATGGGAGTGCAAACGTGGCGGCGTGCCAGTGACTTCCACGTTAGTCCGGCTCGGACGGTCTGCATGAGGAAACAGGAAAGGTTTTGAAAAGATGTGGAACCTGCGAATGCAGCAGTGGTTTGTGAAGCCTCGCCCCCTCAATGAACAGCAAAAATGACATTTTACTAAAGGTGTTTTTACTGCAGGAACTTGTTGATGAACCACATTTCGATTGATCAAGGATGGCCATGTTTCCTGCCTAATAATACCTGTTAGTGCAGATACAGTTGACTATCCTAAGCTGGGTAAGCACAGATTAAACGAGGGTAAAAGTCTCTTTTGTTAGCATTCTGAAACCAAAATGCTAAATTTTAGCTTAGTAAGATAAGAAAAGGTGCCTTTATTGTCATTACTGAACATCTTTACAATGGCAGAAACGGATTTATGTCGACCATCTCTGGCCACCCCCGATGAGCTCTGGAAATGCCATCCATGCTGCCCCTGAATGCTGCTGAAAAGGTCTTCATCAGCTCACAAGCTGAGGAAGGGTCACAGTGAATGGAAATGCCATGCTAAGCTCCACAACAACGCTTTCAAAAAAGAAATAAAAAATCTGAATAGGGCAAAAATTGGATTTGTCTTTTCTGTGGTATGAAACTAGACTGGACAGTGTCGAGAGGAATAAACCATGATGTGGTTTGTTATCAGCTAAACTCCACCATCACCTGCTGGAGGTGGGATATTACCCCTTGAACGTCACAAAAGCACAGCCTCTGGAATTTCTTTCTGTTCCACTTCCGCTAAAAACTCACTGCCTTCTCCCAGCTGCTCTGTTGTGTGTTTCTAATTGGATTTGTTTGCTGGCATTGCATTGATTCCCACTACTGACCTTTGCCTGAAGTTGACCTAGGAGTTTGCTCGGCTGTCCGATAAATCATTAGACTGAGAGAGTTCTGCTGCCTCACATCCCTCCGCCCTCCTCTTTGGATTCCAGCGCAAACCCAACGTTCTTATTAAACTACCAACCTCAAACCTCTGCTAAAAATCAATAGCGCTTTTTAAAGCTACTTCCACGCGGCTCTGCCGCTTTCTCATTTCACTTGTCGTCTTCTCTCACAGACACCTTTCTGCTTCCTTTCACGCCGAAGACGTTGGACAAAGAGGAGTGAAGGAGGCGAGATGGAAGTTGGCCTTTGTTTTGGGAAAAAGAGGCCAGTATAACCAGCGGGGCAGAGAGTCTGAGAAGAATGAAAGTGCCAACGCGTTCCCCGAGGAGATGGAATCAGACCACCTGGGTCACCACTTCCCCTCCTGCACAATGAAGAGAAGAGGAAAGCTTTTCTCTCCTTTTTTCCTCCTTTCTGATCAGTCTGATTGCAGACAGAGCCATCTCAGGCCTCAGAGATGCAATTACTGATCTTTTCTGTTTCACCTCATCCTCCAAGTCCTCCTCCACCCTCAGTCACCACTTTGACAAGTCAATGTGCAGCAGAGCCTCCAGTTTCCCCTCAACTCCCCGAAGAAGAAGAAGAAGAAGAAGAAGAAGAAGAGGAAACCTTCGGTGCCTACCAGATGATTTAGCTCTCATCAGCAAGGGGCCGATTTCAATCACAGGTGGCAACAGTTCTCATGGCTGTGAATTCCTACAATAAAATGACAACAGCAATTCTGGAAGCTACTACCTCCAAAAGAACGGCTGAAGATGGTCCAAGAGACAACGCAGCAGTTGCACACGGGCCTGAATATTCCATGAAGAGGAATTTGGATGAAACATGATCCTGGATACGTTCACGTCGTCACATCCATCTCCGCTAGCTGGTGACACACTGTGAATAGCAACTAATTTTGTTTACGTTAGGAACAGGCATTTAAACATTAGGGAAACACGTCAGACGCTAACCAGCCCTGCTCTAAAGACCCAGAGCCCCCCAGGGCGGCGCCTTCTCCCTTCTGCCTGAGGCAGGCAGGAGTTTGAGGCGGAGGACCTCCGGGATCCTGGGGGGAGCCTCTCCAACCAGCAGAGAGGAGTTCAGCAGGGGCCGTGCGCAGTCTATTATCTCCCAAAAGGAGTCATTATGGAGGGTCCCGCTGAGAGGAGAGAGCCACCAGGAACGCTGCACATCCTGCAGCCTCAGACTTTTGTTCTCATATTGACAGATTGTGACGACGACGACGCCGAGAAACTAAACATGCTTCTTCCACCCACTGCTGTTTCTATGAAAGCCTCGAAACCCGCGTCGCTGCGGTTCGGGATTTAATCGGAGACGCTGAAACAAAAGCTCCCAGTATTCAGCTTTGATAATATAATCAATTTAAGGCTCAAGAACATTCCTAGCCACGGTGAGCGGCAGCCTGCTCATGAAGTTGTCGGCGTGGTTTATTTGTTTTTTTCAATCTCCTCTGCAACTTCAGGAGCAGTAATAGCAGCAATAAAGGTTGTCGATCTGCATCTGCTGCTAGCAGGTGAACATTTCCCTCCCCTAGGATATTTGAAGTACATCTAATAGACGTCTGGTGTGGGAGCTGCTTCTGTAGTTTGGTCACTATCACTTCTTCTTCTGCGTCGGATCAGCGTAAGCCACCAGTGAGACACCGGGCGTCTAACACACACGTGTGTTTGCCCTTTTTTGCTCTGTCTGCTCTCAAACAGCAGCAAACTCACAAACACCCCTCCTGATCTGAGCCGCTATCACCTGCTAACACGCAGCTTAAAGCTTATTATTAAAGCCTGCTGGTGGATACAGGCAGCAAATGTACAAATATCTCCATTTCAACAAACACTGTTACACACACTGTCATAAACAGTCTGGCTCTAAGAAGGCTGTTAAGCTCCTGAGCGATAACTAAAATCAGACGCAGCGGTGTTTGTTTGCTTTTGAGCATCCCTGCATCAGCTGCTACCAGCCGAGGAGGAGGAAGTATTTCTGCGCAGGCAGCACGACCAGTCTGCTTTCCTCCCCTGTAAGGTGAAGAGGGGCCTGGGATGATGCATCACCGCTGCCAGGCCGTGGGTTATTGTGAGGCTGCCTGAATGTGTGTGTGGACTCCCAGTCCCAGACTCTCCCCGGAAAACCGGCTGGCGCGCACAACAATATCCTCACAATCTAAAAACATACCGAGATCCCCAATGGTCCCACTGGTATTTCCGTCCCTATGGTGATCCCTCAATTAAACAAGCTCTGACACGACGGACCGGCCGCAGACCGAGGGGCTTTGCTCTGATATTTTGGGGTTAAAGGGGTTCCTACCTGCTGCCAGTCGTTAATCCACCCGAGTGATTGGCCACAGCTTCTTCAGGGCTCGTCTCCTGTCACGGATGCTGTATGAAAGGTCAGATCTGGCCAACGCAGCACGTCTGACCCAGCTAAAGCAGCCTCCGCGAGCGGGCTTCACTCGGGCTGCAGAGATCAATGCTCGCTCTGGTCGGGAGGAGCAGATAAACTGGTTTAACACTCCGAGCTGTCAGCGTGCGCCGTGGAGAACTCACCCCAAGGCCATGCCTCCGCAAACAAGGCTCGGGAAAAACGGATGTGTTATTTGTATCGTTTCCACCTCTTTTCACACTGTAGGCATCTGTAGTCTAACCCAGGATAAATAATCCACTGTAGCCGCAGCGCTGCTGCTCTGGACATTAGTGTCCTAACTGAATTAAAGGAGATTAAAATTATATATATATATATATATATATATATATATATATATATATATATATATATATATATATATATGTATGTAACTGTTGACAGCATTTTCAAAATAAACAGACATTTCTGAAAATCAAAATAGATAAAAACCCGACGTTGTCTGCTAAAAATAAAAAAGAAAGAAACCTAGGAGAGAAGAGGGACTGAATGACTGAAGGTTTTAGGTTCTTTTGGGGATTCTAACAGCAACATCTGAAGCAAATCCAAGCTCTGCTTCTCAGAGAAAGTTGCAGGAAAAGATGACAGAAACCTGCAAAATGAAATAAACGTGGCCGGAGCCAGCTGGGTAAACACACACAGCAGCGATGAATGCTCCTGATACGGCAGCGCATGAATGAGACCGCTGCTGTTGGTGTTTAATCTGAGGATTATCATTTAATGATTCAGACTGTACGCGCGAGTAAAGCAAAGAGAATTCACCGGAGGGGTGGAGAGAAACAAAATATCCATCTCTAACAAGACGCATGAGTGAAAATGCTGGATGGGATATCGATTTTGATCTACTTCAGTGAAGCCGTAACTGCCCGCGGGAAGCGCGCGCACGCACACACACACACACACACACACACACACACACACACACACACACACACACACACGCACGCAGCTCCTTCCTGTTTTGCATCAAGGAACTCTGGTTTGAAAACCAGCCCACTCTGCCACTGAAGGTAACAGAAGCCTAAATGAGCAGAAATGGTCCTTAAAGCCTCTTTCTTCCTGCCTCATCGTGACAGCACAGAAATCTGACCCCTCATAATGTGCAGGGCGCGCCGCTTAGGTCAAACTCACAAATTAAGACACATTATGTAATTAGCTTTATTATTGTGAGATCCTGAGGGAGGTGAAGGGCAATCTATACAAACCGTAAGAAGAAATGAGATTTGTTCCGCGTCACAAAACACTGGAGACCTCCTTAATGACCCTGATATGTTGGAATTTGCAGTCTGAAACCTGTGGATTCTCTGGGATGAACGGCTGAGGCTCCAATCATTGCAAAATGAATAGAAGGAATCAATTTCGATGTTGGTTGCAGGAGTGGAGGGAGGTTATCTGGAACGGTCCTTACAGCGGCTGCGTGCCGATTCGGTCCTCCTCCGACAGGTTTGTCAGGCGTGAGTCTCTCATCTTCTGTTATCACCGCAGAGGAAGCAAGAAATCGAAGCAAATGTCAATAAGAGAGGCGGCTGGAGGGAGGAGGCAGGTCCTGCGCGCGTTTATCTGCCGCCTGCGCCCTGCTGGTGCCCCGCACCTCCTTATCACGCTGACCTTATTTGAAGGTGTCAACGTGGCCGCATCGGTGTGAACACCCCGTCTCCCACATCTCATTCCAACACCAGCAGACAGTGAAGATCCTCTAATGGGAAAGTCACAAGTGGGAGGGACCCTGAACGCAGCACCACTTTATTCAGCCCAGGAGCGAAAATCTATTGATCTAAATAGATCTTTTCACTTTGAGAGGTCAAACAACGCCAGGTAAGACGCGATGCTAATTGCATCGGTGGGATTTATTTTCGTTTCATCCGTTTTTGTGAAGATAATAAATGTGCGGGACTCTGATGTGTTCTAGAAGTTCACAAGTCAGCTGGAACAAGTAAAGAGTGAAAAACGCAACTTTGCTCTTGAGGGAAGTCTCGCGATTTTTGCTTTAATTCTTTCTGTAAATAAACCAGAGGTGCTAACACCTTCCCCAGTTCACTGATTCAGTCCTGGTTTGGGAGCAAGCGCCAGGCTGAGCCGCCTCTCCGCGGCCCTGCGCCCGAACCTCGGAGCCTCTTGGCCGGCTTCGCACACCGCGTTCCCGCAGCTGCAGCACTAGAGCTGGGGGGCACGAAGGCGCTGCATTCAAAACCGCGTCTGGGTTTTCTGGTTCTAGTGGCCCAGACTCGAACGAGCCTTCCAAACGAGCTCCGCGGAAGCCCGGTTAGCTCGGCGCACCGCTTACCTGGAGCGGGAGGGTGCCGCCCGGTCCGTCCGTGTTGGGCGAGTTGTAGAACGCCCGGTCCCGGTACAAGGACCACAGTCCGACGTTGGGGAGAAAAAGAAGAGCCGCCAAGAGCAGCCCGGCGACCTGCAGCAGCCTCTTCTCTCTCCGCCTCATGTCCCCGGAGGATGGGTGAAGCTCAGCGACTCCGTTCTTCTCTCGGCGAGAGGAGCGACCAGACTGGCGGCGGCCACCGGCGGCCTCGCCGCCACAGAAGAAGCCCGCTCGCGCACACATTCCGAATCCGGTTGGGATTTCATCATAAAAGACCCGAAAGATCGCGAATCAGCGAGAACGAATTGTTTAGCACGTTGGATAAAATAATGAACATTAGTCAATTGGTAATGGTGATGTTAATATATTCGTAACCAAGCTTTTAGGGAGACAAAGAAATCTGAAGTGGGTAAAAATAGAAAAGAAGAAGTAAACTGAACACAGTGCTGTCAAACGTTTATTGTAACTATGAAGTATAAAGAATGGATGGCCATCCGTTGGAATGCAGTGTGTCAAATTGAAATAGGACACCAAAAAAATCTCTGAATGAAATTTCCAGAATGGTAAAACTGTTCAGAGTTAAATTTCTGTGGAGTTTGAGGTTAAAGACAGACCATTTTTGGACCGCAGCATATTGACACCGGAAACCCAACACTAACATGCGGACATGGATAGTTATTACATTTTGTGAAAATAGCAGCACAAATGCAGCTGTGCTGTACAAGTATGGAATAGATTCCACAGATTTAGTCACACATATGATTAAAAACTGATCAAGCAAACAATGAAAACTATGTTGAAACCACAGTACAGTGATCTTTTTTAAAGAATTTGTGTGGCTATATGTTTCTTATTATCTTCTTATTTATTTATTTTTATTTTTTTTTAACTGTATGGTTTGGGTGTGTGATTATTACACTGCGCTGTTGTACGTATTTATCGTTTTGTGCCGCTGGCCGCTTTTATTTTGAAAGGTAATAACTCCTCTTTCCTGTGTATTTCTTAATCTTTCCAAACTTGAAGCTCTTTAATAAAAGTTTTTATTCTTTTTCACAGACACGCAAAAACTCAAAAATCTACATTACATTTGCATTAAAGCCGGTTTTAAGAAATGGTTACGGTGAAAAGGCTCTGTTTAAACAGTTTTACAGTCATCCTTGCTCATACTATTATCGCTCATTATTGGAACGCACCATTTATTGCATCTGATAATTTTCTAAATAGCCCGGTTGGACATGTTCTGTTTGTTTGACCCGACTTTCAGATTTCACAGCTCACTACATTAGCTGGAATAGTGTTTCAGTAAATTGGTTTTCAGTGAAGTCACGGCCTGGTCCATTCTGGATGAGCTCCACTAATGGCTTTCAGCGCAGCAGAGAGAGAATCCACAGCCGGTTATCAGAGGATATTAATGCCGACATTTCCTCTGTTTTGATGTCATGTGAAACACCTTGATTTTACTAAACCACTTTCAAATCCACACTGAGCCTGTGACACAAGCAGGAGCACTTATTGAGCTTAAATCCTCCCACATTCAGAGGGGCCTGGGTTCATCCATAATTCATGCATGGCGAAGCTGAACCGATTGAATTGTCACATATTAGGTCGTTATAGATGGAGAGGACTCAGGAGGAAGGAGCTTCTCTCATACAGGGGTAAAAAAAAAAAAAAAAGAAGAAGAAAAAAAGAGGATTAGAGACCTTCGATCATCCAGGGATCAAGTCCACTCCAGCACTGTATGGTTAATCTTTAATTAACCCACAGTCATTCTTACGCATTCAGACGTATCAAATGCAAATGTTGGATTAAGAAGATGCTTGACGGGTTTAAAAACGGGTTCATTCGTCGTGTATCAGAGGTCACAGGAAAGCCACAAATCTGCTGCCACTTTCAGTGTCAAAGGGCCTCGAAGGTCAAACTAAGAGGGGCGACTGGTGGCCCCCAGAGACCCTCAGATGATACACTCACGGATGAGAAAATGTCACTTTCGTTGTTTTGTTTGTCCAGAGTGGTCTCCAACGGGCGCGAGTGCGCAAAACCTACTGGAATATGGAGTATGTTTATGGAAAATGTTGGATCTTTGCAGCTCCTTATTTACAATTCAATTTCATAATCTAAATGTCACCGGCTAACCGCCACTGTTTGCTCGCGACCTCTGGTTCTGCTTAATGTGACAACGTTGTTTTTAACTGGGCTGAGCTGTGCTTAGCTGGCCACCGCCGCTTGTTTTCCCGGTGATTTAACAGATAAATGTGTGTAATTATTCCCCTCCTGCAGCATTAGCCGAGCTAACATTTCACCCTTTTGGAAATGAAAAAACAAGATATCCTTTTTTGCCTTGGAGCACAAATTATAGCATATTTGGGATCTATATCATGAGTCGAGAAAAAGCTTGTATCTAATGATGTACAGCGACGCGGCAAGTATCTGCAAGAAAGTTTTATTATATGTGCAGAAGAATAAAGAATAAGAACACCACATTTATGGCGATATTGTTGTGAAACAGCTAACGACACAATGCATCTATAATCATCTATAAAAAACACATCTACTGTACACAAGCTGTCATTTTTCACTCAGCTGTATTAATATTTACATGATGCACATTTTATGGCACACATGCTGTCGATTTAATGAATACCAGTAATGACATGGAAATGCTTCGTGCATTTAAATATATGCATTAAATCACTAATATGAGCTATAGAGCCGAAAATTGTTCCCATAATGAAACTCCAAGGCTGCTCCGGCTTTCTTTTTCCTAATGATAAAGGCCTGGAAGAGGAGTCTGTGCACAATTTATGTGTGAAAGTGCCCTTTCTTAATGCCATGAAAGGTCAAGAAGTGGTAATTCATCGGTGAAATTAAAGTCACTGCAGTTGAAAGTCGCAGCGCAGTAATACTGGACACGGTGTTGAGTGGACGAGTGGAAACCAAGCAGGATTGTTCCACACTCTTTTCTACGCAATTGCTCAGCTTGATGGGGGCTCGGGGAAGAGAGGCGTCCTAGCCGTAATGACACTTGTGAAACTCACAGTATAGAACAGGGGTGGGAAATTATCAGGCCTGAAGAGCAAGATTGGCTTCTAGAGCCTGATAAATGGGCTGGTCAGGTGGTGCAGGAAGCTAACCCCCCCAATGAGGATGGGAGGTTAGCCAAAAATCTTGCTTGATAGACAATTGGCAGAGAAAATATTGAGAAGAGCCTGTAAATTGGTCCAACCAAAGATGAACGATGAAGCTCCAAAGGATGTGTTGCCCCACCTTGAGAGGACATATTAACATGCTAGATAAAGGCGGGGGGGGGGGGTGTCTGAACCTTCTTCTAACCAGTCAGGCTGACAACCCTTTAAATTTAGCTTTTGGACAAATTATTGTGAAGGCTCTGCAGGCCGGATTCAGTAGTTTATTGGGCCACATGTTAGTTTGCCCACCTCTGCTATAGAATAATGTGTATGTAGGCCTTCAAGATGCGTTCCTTCACAATGGCACCAGATAATACAGCATTATTGATCATGGGCATTGGACTGGAAATGTGCTCAGCAGAAACCCGCTTTGCCTTTTATTAAACCTTGCTGCAGGTTCAAGATGCATCCAAGCACTTCCTGTTTGGTAACGGTGCCGCAGATTGCAGGTGTGGTTTTATCAGAGAGCCAGACGTACATGAAAGCTTTCATTACAGATCAATGCATCCCGGAGTACAGAATGCTGATTCTCTTTGTTTGCCTTGAACGGTGATTTCGAGACTCCCTGAAAATGAGTATTGACCACCGGTATTGACCCGGCTTCGCCGTCTCTCCGGTGAGCTCGTCCTTCATTAGTGAGGCTACATTATAAGGCTGTTGGACCATTTTGCTGCCTGAGTGTCCAAGATACCAGTTCTACGTTTTGCGTCATAATAACGGCAGAATTCTTTATCCTTTGGACTCCAAAGCGAGACAAGAGGTTCAAGTAGGATTATGTCAGTCCATTAGAAACAGGAGTCTGTTCTGAGGATGGAGTACTGTTTAGGGAAATCATGATTGTGAAGAAGGAAACACTCGAGGCAAAAAACCCAAAGTCCTAATCCTAAAACCGTCTGAGAGCCTAGCACTTGTTCCCCCACATGGACCTGCTAACAAACTCACAGTGAGCAGAGAAAAGAACCAGGCTTTTGTTCTGCATCTAAATAGAGCTGATGTGGACCAGGTGGATCGATAGCAGACGTCGTTCAGGTGTGTTGTGATCCAAGGCCAGCTGGACCATATAGAAGGAGAGCTGAAGGAGAGCTGAAGGAGAGAGCAAAGACGACACAAATGGAACAAAAGGGCAGATTGCTAACACGGTGCTTCCTATCACTCGGAGAAAAGATCCCGCGTGCAGGTGACAGAATGTTCCTGCAGAACAACCATCACTGCCAGGGGAAACTGGAGCTCATTTCAGTATTTCAAGGCCATGTGACCCTGAGAAGCTCCTTCAGCTCTGCTCTTTTATTAAAAAGACTAAACGATCCCTTCTTTTGAATGAATTATGAGCCTTGAGAGCAGATACGTCACTTTCTACGGTTCTTCCAGGACCAGAGCTGTCTGTCTCCTCTGGTCCCACACTGGTCTTCACATCACCTCCCTCAGTTCTGCCTTTTTGTTGCCTTCACCTAATCAAGAAGCATCGCTGAAGAACGAGTCTGAGGGTCCCAACTGCTAATTGTGAAGAGCCTGAGTTTGATCTTAGCATCTGCCTCCAGGAGCACCAAAAAGAGTCCTTGCATCTGTTTCTCTCTGCAGTTTAAACTCCTCATCCTGATTCTCCTCCAGCCTCCCATCCCCGTTTTCAAAACTAAAACAACAAATTAAGGCGCCGTTCCTCCACCGCTCTGATCATTTCCTGTTGGACGATTCTTTCTGTTCTCTGTCGAGTTTCTCCATTTTTCTTTGACTCCCTTTATCATCCGCTCTAAGCAGCAATCACATCCAGCCAAACATATCGATTTTCAAGCCAAACTCAGATCCTCCCCATCATCTCCACACAAGTATCCACATTTCAAACTTATTCTCTCTCTCTCTCCACGCCATCTTTGTAAAATTTATCAGCCTCTAAGCTAACAGCCTTCGGGAGAGGTAAACAGAGAGGCGCGTTTGCCTCACATCCCAAGGCGCTACAGCGCCTCGTTTTTTGGAACTGTGTTTAATCCAGTCACTTCGTTTTAGCTTTGCCTTTCACAGATGTCCGTTTTGCTCATTTCTTCATTCAAATGAGGACAAAAAGGAAGTGGAAAGAATTATTTTTATAGGGGTAATAAGGGGTGATAATTACAGCCTTTGAGCAGTCAGCAAGAGACAGCATGACGAAGAGTTGAGCAGCTCAACAGGCTGATTGGATGCACCAACAGCATCCAGAACAGGGAAAGCTGGAGAATCTGATCCACCTAATGTGCCTGTTTTTTGGACTGTGGGAGGAAACCAGTGTAAACACAACGACCCCCACACAAGCACTGGGAGGACGTGCAAGCCCGAATCCAGGGCTGAACCCAGGAGCTTCCCTGCTCAAATCACATCACTCTTCCTCCAATACAGCCAGTCAGTCAAATGGGCCGGTCTCCATGGTAACTACAAAATCTCCCAGTGTTCTGCCAGTGTCCCAGAACATTTAATGCTGCTGGTTAGCCTCGTCAGAAGCCTCCTCGCTGACACGCAGCTGTCCCCGGTGAGGAAAACGTTGACACTTTTAGACTGTGACAAAGCGCGGCTGCGGATCGCAAACCAGTGCCGGTAAACTGGTTTTCCCACAGTGCATCTCAACTATCTGCTATATTCCTGGATATACAACAGGGCCTCTGCTACTGGAAGTTTTTTCACACTTTCCAAACTTTTCAGCTCTCTTTGAAAGTTATCAGATATATTTTATTCGAGCTTCATTGTCGGTGTTTGTCATTGGGATGTCAGGCGGGCGGGCGGTATTTTCCTGACGGGTGTTGTTGTGGATGATGTAAACCCTCTGTGGACGGAGGAGACTGACAGCCCAGAGTTGAGAGAAGACAATAAAGGACTGCTGGGAAGAGTGAGAAACATATTCCATCCGTCTGTGATTCCAGGATGATGCTTCACCCAAACAAAGGAGAGAAAGAGTCCAAATTCACGCTTCGGTTTGCAGTTTGTTGCGTGCGGCAGCCGAAAGCGTCTGTGCATCTGTGGCTTCAGCCGTTCTTTCTTGTTCACCTTGATGACATATCTTTTTGAGGGCCACTGTTTTGGTGGTCATTACAGGGGGACAGCAGGGCCTCTTGACATCAGAAACGATCCATCGTTGCCTTTATTTCCCCTGTGATGCTCCTTCAAGAATGCAGAGTAAAACTATCATTTCCACATTGACTGACAGCCGAAGACTGATGAACGCCTCAACCGCTGCAGCATTTTACTCTCCAGATGCCCTCACAGAGAATTTTGCTCTGTGGCATGTGTAAACACACACCCCTAAGCTGCTGCTACACTCCCGAAGTTTTAAATACCCGTGTTTGTGCCTCGATGACTCAAACACTCTAGCTAAGTTAGCAAAGACACCAGCACGAATGGATTTCCAGCTAGTCAGCAATCACACTATGGATGAAACAGTAGATTATCGCATCTGATTAAGGAGCCGCTCTTACACAGCGCGTCCTCCGTCCTCGCTCCTGACATACATCACTGGGATTAGTGGTGCTAGCTCGGCCTCTCCCTGTTGGCTATTGGCAGCTCAGACGATGAATGTCGGCCGCCGGTCGGGTCACGTCGTACCCATGCATCAGGCCGAGCACCCGCAGAAATGCTCATTGATAACACGTTTGACTCTAAGTGAATCCTTCCCATCAATCAGGCGGAGCCCAGACCTGAGGCAGGATCACCGTCTGAGTGATCAGCCTGGGAATAATTGCCGATCGACACCTGGGAGGAAATATCGGTGTGAGACTCTTATTCCGGCATGTCGTCTTGTCGTTCTGTGTTTGCTTTTTCAGACCGGATCATCCATCCACTGCTGCAGGAATCCCCCGCATGCGTGAGGCTCGTGGCTCCAGTCAGCCGTGACCTTTGACCTGAGAAACGTCTGCGTTCATGATGACATTCTTCACAAAAACACCAAAAAGCAACAATCTCAGGAGGTGTTTGTCCCGGATCTCCCTCTGGAGGGGGGTCCAGCTGCTCAGGCTGCAGGGTTAAAGGTCATCTTTAAAGCTGCTGTTGACCCAAACACTAAAAAGTTTCTGTCTCACTTGTGTTCCAGCACTTTTTTGTCCATGCCAGTTGTCACGCACGTGCTTGCCCTCAATATCTGCCAGCTGGTGCAGGTTCCTGCATCTGCAGGTGCTGCTCTGGAGTGCGTGCGTTGCGCCCCAGCTGGGCTGTGTGTGCTGCGATAAAAGAACCAGCTGAACCGCAGAGGCTGCTCCTGGACCCAGAGATTAGAGAATAAGTGTCTGATAACTAGCAGCCCGGGGGGGCTCTGAGCGAGCCGAGAGACGAATCTGCACCGACAACCACTGAATACTCAGCAGAGGAGAAGGTAACTGACGGACGGCGATTGGGTCGCACTTGCATCAGCGGAAAATGTATGCAATTGTGCTTTGAGATGAATAACACGCTCTCTTCCAGCTTTTATGCAAATGGTCACCTGGTAGCGTGCACAGCACTGTCATGTGACCCGTGGTGAGTTCTTCACCGCTAACGCGGCTCAAGTCTGCCCAACTTTAACAGCGCTGAAGCTGTAAATTGGCAAAGGTGGACACACACTCATCTGCAGTAAAGCATAAAACTTTATTGTTCACTTTGGAGCCTAATTCACCTTAATTCAAGGACAGGATGGATGAAGATTAATATATTAGATCAGAAAGTTGAACAGCCTCTGGGAAGAGCGCGAGCGTGTAATTCTAATTTGATATAATTGTCAGACTTTGGAATAATGTCATGCGTGGAGGTCACTGAGGAGTGGGGGAGGTGTAGACAGCAATGTCATATTTGGAGGCTCCAGCTTCTCAAGGCTAACATCTCAGGCTAACTAGAGACGACCCTGACTTGCCATGACTTGTTCTTTTATGCCTGAGTGTCTTTCTCATTCTCACCCTGGCTAGTAGATCTTTGCCCTTGATTGAATTTTCTGAGGTTTTCTTTTGTTGTTTTACCTATATTTATATCGTTTAGGCTTCATTTTTGTTGCTTTGATACTGAAAGAGTTAATGGTTGCTCTGTAATTATTCCTATTTTAATAGCGTATTACTGACACAGTGTATAATTGTATAGCCTTCATTATTATGATGAATATTTGTGATTATTAGATGTTGAAGGCCAGTTTTAATTTCACTCATCCCTCATTTATTACCTCAGGCTAAAATATTCAATGCAGTTAAATAAAAACAGTGATTTCAGTTTTTATTGCGCCCTGTTTCATAACTGAATGTGATGGAAAACTGATTTGAGGTGACTTGATATAAAGACGATGCTACATCTGGGCCAAGCGTGCGGTTTCCGTGTCGCGCACACAAAAAGCCTCATTTTGGTTTCATTTTGTCTCGTTTTGCAGCCTAATATGGGCTCCTCATCAGGCCAGACAGCATTACTGTAATTGGCTCATGGCAGAGGGACGTCTGAGTGGGAGTGCGTGTCTCTCGGTTACGCCTGTAATGAAATGGACACGTCCTTCCGAGCGAGCCGCCGACATTTTTCAGCGGATGTTTGCTGTTTCGTAAAAATGCTCATTTGGCCGACGTCCACCTTTTAGAATCCCGGTTTCCTCCTGAGTTTTCCCTCAGGAAAAGCAGCAAAGAGCCAGGCTGATGTTTCTGCTCTTTCAGATGCTTTGAATTGCAGGATAAATCTGCAGGTTGTAATTGTCACAAAAACTAATGGGATTTGGTGCCAAACATTTCTGTCAGGGCTTTTCCTTTACTTTGACTCGCCTTCACTCTTTCAGCTGTAATCTGAAAGAGTGATCATATTTTCATTTTGGACTTTTACTTGGGTGCTCGTGTGCTCTGACTCCCCGCCTGTTTTCTGTCTTTGTTTCAGTTTCGTTTTTTTCCCTCCACTCTCCATCACACCTGCTCTTCTTTGGACTCGGTGGGTGTTTGAACCCAGCGTGCTGCTCAGCCATCGTGCCTGAAAGGCCTCTCTGCCTTACCAGAGCTTAGTAGATCTTTTGTTTGCAGTTTGCTTAAAAGGTTGGAGTTCCTTGGACAATGCCTGCCTTGACTTTTAGGCTTTGCTTTCGCTGACTGACCCTGTTGGCTGTTTTATTTGCTAAAAAAAAATCATTAAAGTTGTGAATTTTGAACTGTGTTGTCTGCTAGTGGCTCTTTCTCCACAGACACCCTCACCATCTGCCTGAAACTCTTTTTAAATTCCTTCAGCTTCTCGCCGAATTCTCACTAATTCTTCAAGAAGGTGACCTTCATTATCCAGCCAAAACATGTAAAAGTCTAAAAAAGCAAAGCCGACTGAACTCACCGAACAGCCTGACAAAAAGAGTTCTTTTCCTCTGTATTTTTCCCTCCCAGGAGGTGGAATGAAATGGCGTTCCAGTGTGTTTGTCCATGTGAACTGTACACCAGCCCAAACTCTGGCCCTCAAAACAAAACCAAACCCAGCAGAAGTCGTGGGCGACGTGCACGGTTATTAGAAAGGAAGGGACACACCGAGGTTTTCTCTGACCACCCGTTCTGCTGCTCCCCCAGTCTGTAAACAGCTCGCTGCTGTTGGCAGTGATGTCTGAGCTCAGCCACCCTCTCCTTCCTGTTTGCTACCTGCTTTTCATGCTGCCTACCCCGCCATCACCTCTCTCCATCTGCAAGTCCAATGAAAAACTTGTCAAACGTCGCATCAATTTTGTCTCTGTCACCCAGAATAGACCTGGCCTGTCGCTGTGGCCTCTTCTTCACACACCAAGAATATTTCTGGGGCAAAAAAAAGATGATTTCCACAGACGGACACTTGCACTAACCCCAAAACCTCTCACCCCATGTAAGCAGGTATGGCTTCTTTACCTAGTTTTACGAGTGATGCTAAATGCATACGCTAGGGAGGAATCTAAAAATACCTATAGGCTTCCAGAGCGAAGAAACAGATGATCACGTGGCCACAGGTAGCTGTAGTGTCTGATCTTGACTTGGATTCACGTGCAAGGGTGAACGCGCTAACGCTGGCTCAAGGACTAAAGGTTTGAAGAGAGATGGAAGAGGATGGACCTGAAGCTGGAAAAACACTTTTATAAAAACAGAAGGAATAGCAGACGATATGATTCCTCTAAGTTAAGAAAGCAGGAGCGTTTCTTCTTGATCTCCGGATTTCTGTTTACCCCTTCGCGAGGGTTACATCTTTTCTGCGCGCACGTGCACTTCAGTCACGTTCCATTTTTAGCAGCGATGCTGTTTTTGATTAATTCAGGTTCAGTCTCTTCACTCACAAAGAAAATCAGAGAGGAACGAGAGGCTTTCGTGGGCCGCGTCTGCAGGCAGCGTGGATGCTTTTCCCTAACGTACGTCGCCTCCCGTTAAGGAGTTTAACAGGTTTGAAGAACTTTGCCGGCATATCTGCCCTGCTTCTAAAGATAAATCTGCCTTTCAGTGCCTGGTGTTAGACTCAATTTTAGCAGCCTGAAATCCATTTTTTTTGATTATTTTTCTGAAGATGTCAGAGTGTGAAGCAGGAACTCTCCTGAGTGCACTCAAATAATAAAAATTCTTCTCCCTGGCTGTTCTCTGCCTTTACATCCATTTAGAGAGCATCTTTGTGAGCAGGAAACTGGACTTCATATATGTGCAAGTAAGTCATGTATTTAATGGTATTTGTTTGACACAGTCAGAATGGATGTTTCCATTTCTCTGCATCACTTAAAACCTCGTGTCTGGCTAAGGCTGGTTTTTGAAAATCTGCTTTTTACTTCCTTGCATCACCCACAAATCTTTATTTTATCTGGACATTTCCACCCTGAAATGACTCTGGCTCTAAATAAATCCTCGGGATTGGTTCCGAGGATAAATGGGACCCATCTGTCATGTCCCGCTGACCTTCCTTCTTTGATCGACCCCCATTGTGCTCAAATTTGTCTTTTTACATAAAAACACATCAATTATCGGGAAGGTCAAACCACATTCTGCATCAAACCATTTATTAGCAACTGAACCAAAGCTCAGCTTGGCTGTTGTTAGAACATCTGAAGACCGAGTCCATCATTTAGAATAAATTAGGGGACACTTAATGGGACATTTGGGGGACAATATTTTAGCAATTCTGAACTGTGTGAGAAAGAAAAGTCCAATTGTACAACGTTACATGGGAGATAATTGCATGTTTCCTACAACCCATTAAACAGGGGAGTACAAAACTGCTAATCTAACCACGCTCCTGTTGTTATTGCTGTGTCTATGCCAAATAGAAACGTCAGAAATGTCTTATATTAGCTTCAAGGAGGGTTTGCGGTTTGGCTGTTGACTCTCCTCGGTCGCTGTAGTTTACCGGCTCTTTTTTATTGCTGATTGATATTAGGAAGCGCAGCAGCAAAGCCTCAGGCAACGCATTCAAGGCAAATCCAATCAGTTAGCGTACCTCTGTAAAACAACAAAACAGCTCTTTTTGCTTCTGGTCACGTGACCAGGTGCTGATCGGAGTTGCTTTATTAGGCCTGATGAAACACAGACGAGGAAGCTGCCTGATGATGATGACTGAAGTGAAAACGCAATTTGGCTTGAACCTCCGCAGACGGGGCGCGTGTGAGGAATGAAAGTGTTGTTTCAGTCTGCACATTGGCTTCGACTTCATACATTAGCCACACATAAGCTAACTGTGTAAACACGCTGCTCCGCTCACAAGGTCCATTTGTTTTCCGACTGTGGGTCCGATGCAAAGCTCTATCTCCGCTGTAATGTCATTTCCACGCAAGTCCTTGTCCCTCCTTCCTGGCTCCCTCCCCCCGTTATCTTGTTTACAGCTGTCATGCTGACTGTACGTCTGCCAGAGCTGCAGCCTGTAGCGAACGTGCTCCTCCGGTCCAGCTTCTTGAAAGCTGGAAGTTCAGATGTGTCTTCAGACCTGCGTCTCAGTGGGGCAGCAGGTCTGTGCAGGTATTGCGTTTCCCGGTCCACAGTTAGCCGCTTTCATTGGATGTTTTGTTACTTAAATTGGGCTTCGAGTTGCACCGCCATGGCTCAGAAATCACAGGTTTTATCCAAGAACAACATTATTAAATTTGCTTCTGCCACAAATCTCCCCCCTCATGAGCAAAGTTTGGGGAAACAGTTCAAACTAAACTTCTACATGTCACTTTCGCCCAGAACTGCTGCAGCATGTTTTCTTCTTCTCTGTGCCACTTTTCTTTTTAGAAAAAAGGATATTTATTCAAACACTAATGGAGGATTTTGACATTTTTTCCTCAGACTTCTTATCCTGTTGCTGTCCAGTTTGAGAGCCTGCAGAGAGGTACAGTGGGTGCAGGTGTTGTTTCCCAAATTAGCTGATTGTCAACAACATCCACAGGAGAACATTAAATCACTGCGCTATTCATCGCTAATGCCTACCTAAGATGGAGGAGATTTACCAAATCAATCAACTAAATGGGAACGTGAAAGCAAAGAGCACCCTCTTATGTTTCACAGTTCACCTCAAAGGGTACCTGGCAGAAAACACAAAGTAAATGATCTGATAAAACCATCCGCTAAGATGGCTCCAGATTAGCAGGATTTAAAGACGCTGGCTTAGCCTGAATGCTAACACGTCAGGTGTTGGCTGTATCCGGCTGCGTTCTGCATTAAACAACATCAACATTTATGTTAAATAGGAAGGGTTCTGTACATGCCTGGAGCGCGTCACTGGAGATGACACACTGCGACATGCTCGTTTAGCTCATTAGCTAGTCTAATTAGGCTATCGTGCAAACCCAAAGCACAGTTATGCCGGAAGAAGATGCAACAGCTCAGAGCAACATCTGTGGACTGTCTTGAATCATTTGATTATGACAGTCGAGACTGTCTTAGTGCATAATTCCATTATGGGTGGAAAAAAAGCAGATTGGTTTGGGAGTTACTCACACTAGAACAGCTTAAAGGATAAACAACAGAGGAGAGAGAAAACGTGTGAAATGAACATATTAGCCACCGAGGGTATTTCCATTAAAGGCTGGAGAGAAGAAGCTTCTGTCTCTGCTGCACGGGTGATCAATGGTGACCAGTCAGGTAAAACAAAGTGTCCCACAGCTGCAGAAGATTGGCTCTGACATGTTTTATTATGAGTCGCGCCACTCTGCTCTGCACCTTAGCAGCAGGTAGGAACGCCTGCCTCCTCAGCCGTGACCTCCCCAGGCCGGTCCTCCCCCTCTCGGTGATCTGAACCCGAGGCCTGCTGACACATGGGAGCCATGAAATATCAGAGGAAGAACAGACTAAAGCGGGTTCACAAACCACAGACAAACGGCTGAATACGAATGAATCAGCGGCCAACTTTATCAGCTTAGCGTGGGGGTTTTCCATGCCTCGCCACCTCCCGTGTTAATCATCCGCTATCCCTCAGGCCGCGCTACGGCGAGGCTTTTTTAATGAGCTCATCAGTTTCAGGTCAAACCCATCTGACTCCTTAGACGAAGATCACTTTTATGGATAAATGTTAGCAGCCACGAGGCACAACTACGCCTGCTTTCAACATTCCGTCACACGTGACCAAATTACAGCAAATCCACAGCAAAATCCCTGACTCAGACACACCGGGTGCCACCGTTAAAGAGGTTAGAGAAGAAGAGTCCGTTTACGCTGAGGTGCAGTGATAACAGTTGCATGCAAAGATGCACAAACCAAAGATATACATTATTTTAAAAACCTGAAGTGGAACTTTTTTGTTAAGCTAAAATATTTGTGTCCATCCACTGGTGAAATCTGTCTTGGGTCCTCTATATTGTTAGCTAAAGACATAAAAAAAATCAAATATTTAATAAAAAGCTATAGAAATGAAGTGAATAGCCCATTTTTGCAGCATTTAGGGGATGTTTTATGTATTCTGTTGTGGTTGCCCTAAGATAAGAACAATTTAAATTCCTGAGAAACCCATTAGCATTAGCGTAAAAGGGGACATTGTCATTCCTTTGACAGTCCCAGAGCGGCTGCAGGAGCTTTTCAGCTTCCTTTATGTTCCCATCCGGGCTTTCCAGACACTAGAGACAGCGGGGATACTTCGAATCTATGTAAATTGATTTTTGTAATAGGGCTCATAATAAAACCAGCACTGACCAAAAGCAAAAGGCAGGGTTTATCAGCATTTCTTCAAGGACAGAGAACCTTCGGAAAGGTCAGATCTTCCCAGACGATGGGATCACCTCCGGTCACGGGGAAACAGCTTTGTGGAATTATGCACTCGCACTTTCTGTCTGCCAGAAAACCACTAAATTGCACTAAGCGATGAGCTGTTTTTAACGTGAGGCCACGTCCGGGCGGGTCTGACCACACGATGTGGGGGTTTAGAGCTTCATGCATTATTCAAAAAGAAGCAGAGAAACACCTGCTGGCAGGAGCAAAGATGGATGGAAGGATAGATGGGTGGATGGATGGATGGATGGATGGATGAAAAGGCCAAGAGGCCTCGGAGATCGGCGCCGCAGGAGAACGTCCAGCTGTCCAGCCTCTGATCGCCGATCCCTCAGCATCATCTCCGCAGAAGCTCTGGAAGCTGCGCCGTCTTCGGTCCTGAGCTGGCATCCGCCACTGGAAAGGTTCAGGACTTCCTGCCGTTCCGGAGCTGAGATGGTTAATTAATGATGAAAAGGCGCCGTGTGAGAGGCTGCAGCTGTCTGTCACGCAGCATCTGGAGAAAATGGAGCAGCGATGAAAAAAGAAACACACGCAAGAAAAAAAACCACCTCAGCCTTGTCATGGAGAGCTCAGCTGTCACCTCGCTCTCCTGGTGATACGCAGGGTGATGGAAGCACGCAGGTCTTCCGTCTCTTCTTTGAATCATCTTGCTAAAGTATGCCTGCGCTGAGGCCTGTGACCGTAAATGTGTGGCTGTTTGTACGTCGCGGCGTCGTGGAATCAGTCTCTCGACTGGTTCCTCACTTTAAATGTCAGAAAACGAGCACCAGAGGCAGATTTACCGCTGAGGCTCAAGGGTCAAGAGAGAAAACATGCTGGCACGTGGTTTCAGTCCCATGGAGGATTCTTCAGTGCAGGCTCTTTGATGCTAATTGTTGCAGGAGCCTTGTGTAGGTTATTCCTCGTTCCGAGTGTAAACCCTCCGTCCTGTGAGTGAGTGATGGCGGCTGAGTCTCAGGCGAAGGCCAGAGAGAGTTCATGGACCACCTGAGGCGATAGAAAGAAGATGATAAATGTGAGTGGTACTGTGAGACACCTGCAGCACCTGCAGCGTCTTTGTCCACAGAAACATGTTTTTTGGGGTTTTTTTGTGGAACCATTTCAAACCAGGCATCATCGGTAACATGAAACGATCTGTCCTGGTTCGAGTGTGTCGGGATTTAATGAAGCCATCCGCCTGCGTTCCAGAAGAAAAGCCGAACGTCCCGATCAAAGACAGATTTACACCTTCTGACTGCGCCGGAGCTGAACACTGAGGCAGCCTGGCGGTTCGCTTATGGAGGGATTAGTGGCAGGCTTTTAAAAGAGAAGCTGTCACTCAAGGAAACGTCCCCGCTGATTTGCTGCTGCGTGTGGACGCGTCACTCCTACCAGCGCCAGCCTTGATTGTGATCATGCATACTTTGATTTGAGAAACCGCAAGAACGGCCCGTGCGCACGCTGTGCAGAGCCTTTGATGGCGGCAAAAAAAAGGCTGTGGGAGGTCGAATAAAACAAACAAGCAACTTCCCAGAGGGAGGTGTGGTGGTTTGAGAGGTTTCCAGAGAGCCCGACGGGCCGTCTCGCTTTTTACCGGCAGAAAAATGCAGAGAAGGAGAATGTGATGAAGATGTGACATCAGCATTCCCGGCGTGAGGCGGCCCTCAGGCCGCGGTCATAAATATGTTATCAGCGGGACTTGAGGTTACTGTGCACTGCGGTAATGGATATTCAGGGTGAAGGGGTCCTTGTGAGAGCAGCATGTAAAGGATGACTGGGCAGGAGTTAGTAATGCACCATTAACACACTCCGCCATGCTGGCGGGCTGGGAAGGGAAGGAAACGGCTGGTCAGAAAATCCATAGAGGGAGGGGAGGGGGCCGACCAGAGCGGGATCACTTCAAACACAGCAGGGGGCCGAAAACACACAGCGAGGTATTGCTACACACTCGCACGGGCGCTTCTGGTTCCAGAGCCTGGACCCACTGGGTCACCTCTCAGGGTCCCGGTCTGGGCCGAGCGGATTCCTCCGGGGCGCAGCAGCAGATCGAGCCCTGGTCGCGGTGGAGCTTCTCGCATATGTTCTGTTTTTAAAAAAAAACAAAGAAGTGTTGTTTTTCACATGCACTGTAGGAGCTGCAAACGTGACTGCGTTGGGAATGTGTCAATGCGAGGCTGTCTGCTGTTTACGGGTGGGCGGTTTTGCTTGAGATTTTGTTTACACAAGCTGTCGCTCCCATGTGGTGCCTCTTCTCGCATAAAACAGCTTTGTGAATATCTCAGTGTGTTAAAAGCGCTGTCGAGTGAACACACACACCGCCAGCGTTTAGCACCAATCGGCTGCAGGACAGCAAAGCAGAAAGCAGCGCCGTTAGCGGCCCACTGGACCCTCTCGCCGTTCCGGTTCGGGTCAGACGTTCGGGGATCTGCGAAGGTGAAAAATCAAACAGGGGGAAGCAGAAGAGAAAACATTCCTGCGGTGGCCAATTCCGGCGCCAAGCAAAGGACAGAACCTCTGGGGGGGGGAGGGGCCGCACACAGGCTGACAGGTAATAAGACACAAGATGGGAGCAGAACGTCAGACATGAGCGGCACCTCCGGGAGATGCTGACGGGAGGAGATGAAGCGTCAAATCTCAAAGAGGAAGTGTGGGTCGGGTGTGTCGCTTGTCTGTTCTCCTGCTGTTTTCCCTGCCTTCCCCGCTCAGTGTGTTTCATCCTGCGTCTTTCCTGTGGACGATCTGGTACCTCTTCCTCCTGCTTCCAACGCGGGTCCCCTCCTCCACGCGCTGCCACGTTAACTCCATCAGAGGAAGAGCCACATCCCTCGTCCTTTCTTTTCAAATGATCATTATATAAAAAAAACATTCTGGACAAAAACATCCACCACAAGCGGTCGGTACATCTGGGTTTAGTCAGAAGTTTTGGGCTAAGTGGACTGGACATAATTGCACAGATGTGTTAAATGGACTGTTTATAATGGGACAGAGATGTTAAACGGAGTGGATAAAGTGGAAAATATTGAATAAATAAACTGGTTATATGAACAGAACCCTGAAAATATGCCCAGGATGTTGCGGTATTTGCTGTTCCAGGCGTGCGGGTCACATGGAGCCATGTTTTCCTGCTGCTGACAGCCTGTTTATGTAAAAACGGCCAAACTGCCACTAGAAAACCAACTTCCGATCACATCATCCGCCAACCGGTTTCCCTCGGCGCCACAGCCCACCTGTCTGCCAAGAGACGGCGGAAGGAGCTGCTCATTTAATATTTCATGAGTCTCACGATTGCATATTTATGGCGCGTCTGCCACTCACTAAATCTGTCCGTGCTGGGGAACAATCTTTGCCCCAACGGTCACAAAATGGAAGCGGGCGGCTCAGCTGATGCAGAGTCGCTTCATTTAGGCGTTCTCCCAAGCGGGCCCCACCGAGCCGCCGCCACCGGGGATCCGGTTGGCAGATCTGCAGCGGCGGCCTGATGATTGGGCCCCAAAACGAAAAAGCCCACAGCGAACAGGGAGCGCCAAGGCTGCCAACGATGATGCGTCGAGTTTTATCAGCGTTGCAGCTTCATGCAGCATGTTTAATTGCTCGGTGGGAAGAAAAAGCAGAGATGGTCTGGTTTTATGAGGGGAAACTGAATCCTTTCGTGTCAGCCGGGCAGATCCGTTTTTACGGGGTGAGTAAACAGGCTCCCGGCCTCACAGTAAAGGCAAGTTAAGGGTCCTTAAACCAGACTGATCTTTTTTTTATAGAAACCGCAATAAAATACTGGACAACAAAAATCCTGACTAATTATGAGCTGCAATAACTGGTTCTCTTTATAAAAAGTGGACGGGAGTGTTTACTCTCTTTACCAACTGAGGTTTTTCTAACCTTTTGACCTTCGTTGGATCGCTAACGTTTAAACTGCACTAAAGCTAACCAGGTTTTGGGATTCCAGGACTAATGACGTGAACCTGCGTCCAAACTGGCCCCGGAGCCCCTCCGATAGCCAGTCCTCAGCGAAACCGTCCAGAATCCCCCAACTCACCTTGCTGACATCATGTGGAACGAAATGAACCAGCTAATTTCTAGTTTTTCCCACCGACAGCAGTTTTTATTCCGTCTCTGCGTTCCGCAGAAGCAGATAAATACCGACCGGAACATCAGAAAAGCGGTAAAAGTCTCAGTGCTGCTGACGCCAGACGGCTGCAGGTGAGCCGGAGCATTTAATAAAAAGAAAGAAAAAGAAGAAAACTGGGGAGTTGATGAAATACAGGTGTATTAAAAGAAAAGGTTGCTCTGCTCCTTTGCTGATTAAAAACGTGAGCGCCACGTGAGCTCAGCAGACCTTGGTCGGCTCAGTGATAAATGAGAAAACAAGAGCTCGGATGAAAACCTCTTTAAACGGGCGCGCGGGGGCAGAGCTTTTCATCTGAAACATGACGACGGACAGAAAAATCTACACAAGCGTGGAATCTATTCACTAAGAGAGGAGGTCTGGAAACAACCGAAGCGAAAAAACGGGCAGAACCGAGGCGAAACCCTGAGGAGACGCCGCCGTCATGAAGAATTTACGGCAAAACCCAGTCAGAAGAGTAACACCCAGCATCACCTGTCAGTCTCAGCCGTCGCCTGACCTCCTTTGGCGGATGCGCGCTGCGCCTGCGTGTTTTTCCTTCGTCCAAGGATACGAGGATCCATCAGGAAAGGTGACCTCGATACCTTCACCTCGGTCCCCTGCGAGCGCAGTCCGCAGCCCTGAAACCTCTGCAGCCATTATTTCCCATTAGCGGCTGACAAACGAGGCCGTCCGAAGCCCCGGCGGAGGACCGGGCGGACCCCAGAGCCCTGGTCTCGTTGCCCAGCCTCGCCCGGACCACTGAAGGACGCCGCGAGTCCTCGTCTGGAGGTCAACTGGAACGTTTTCCCATGTAGCGTGGACAGAGAGCCCCCAGAAGCGTGAACGTTAGCTTGGGGTATCCAGGAGTAATACAGATAGACTGGGGTCACTGGAGGGTCAAAGCGGGCCCCCGAGTCTTCGTGTGAGGGAGAGACGGGGCGTCTCCCTCTTTTCCACGCAGAGAGTATCATCCCGTCTCCGGGTATCTCCCCCCTCTTGTGACTTCAGGGGGAGTGAAAATATAAAGGAAAATTAGCTCCCCCCCCCCTCGAGCTGAATTTATGAGCGATATATATTCAAGAGGTGCAGATTTTCAACACACACACACGCACGCGCGCGCGCGCGCACACACACACACACACACACACTTATGAAAAGATGCAATTTGTGTTTCAATGTGCAAAGTGCTGTGGTCGAATGAGAAATAAAGATGACCTTGATAGATTTAGAATATGGTGGTCTCTCTCACACACACACACACACACACACACACACACACACACACACACACACACACACACACACACACACAGAGTCTTAAACTATCAGTAAAATCTCCTCTCGTTCCTTGGGCATCTCTGCCTCCGAGTGATAAATGGTCTTGTAGTCTAGACCAATCAATTCTCCCCAGATAAGCTCCCCTCCAGAGGACAGAAGAAGACGGACGTTTGCGCCATCAAATCTACCTCTGGGCCAACAGCGCCACCCAGTGTCGGAGTAGCAGCACCACAAGACAAAATCGTCACATTTACAGAGCTTTGGTTTGTTTTTTTAATCCCTTCTTTGAGCTTCTTGTCCCTGAATATAAGTTCATAGTCCCGCGTAAATAACGTGTTTGGAAACTGAGATATATAACAGACAGTTCAAAATAATGTAATAAAAATGATGGCAAAACTAGCATAAACGTTAAATAACAATGGTTATTCTCAGACTGAAAGATCACCCTATAGGACGGGGTCAGAGGTCATAGGCAGCACAAATGAAACTGATAAGTGAAATTAACAAAAGATCCTCGAAATAACTTTGATAAATTAAAATTCCCTGAGCAGCTTCACACACCAACAGTGCACAATGAGTCAAAACCAACAGTAAAAAACCAAACAAATCCAGCTTTTTCACAGTATTAAACCCAGATCATCCCAGAAGAAAACAGAAACCTTCCTCACAACTAGTGTTCACCTTCATTCATACAATTAATTACCACCATTTTCTAGTTATTGAACAACAGAAGAAATGGTTTTAACCCTAACCTCTACTAGTGTTTGTTCTGCACGTGCCATGTGTTTCTTCAACTCTGGCTATGATTTGCTGAAAACAAGACAAAAGAATGGCTGGCCAGAAGACCATAATTCTAGGGTCGTATCTCTTCTGGGCCCATGCAGCAGAACGTATTTCCTCAGGCGAGGTTAACCCTGCTTCTCCTCCACCTCCGTCTCTTCTCTGACCACCTCCGAAACGGTGTGAACCTCTTCGATGGCTGGTCCTCCACCCGAAAGCAGCGGCTGGCTGGATTCCAACTCCTGCGCACGTCTGCCAAAGGCGGGCGAGCCGAGAGCGTGCTGGGGCGCAGCCGCCGCCGAAGGTCCCGGATTCTGCGCCGCCTCCTCGTCATAGAGGCAGTTCATGATCAGCGGGGGCAGGGGGACGCTCCGCGCCAGCTCCTCGATGTGACGCGCCAATTCCATCGTCTTGAACTGCGTCACCTTGGCGAACTCCAGCGTCTTCGTAGACGTGACGATGGGAATGCGCTTGGCGACCTCGAAAGCCTTCTGCAGCTTCTCCGGGCCCTCGGTGCGGAAGAACTCGTTGATGGCCCTCTCCGTCTTCTTCAGGTGAGTGCTGATCATGCAGAGCCTGGCCGTGTTGAGGATCATGGTGATGGTGAACGCCACCAGGCAGATGACAACAAAGTACAGGCCCAAGCCGCTGTCGGTGTGGGCGACGCGGAGGGTGACGGTGTAGTTTTTGGTCCTGCCATCGTCGCCAGTGACAACGCAGGTGTAGCGACCGCGATCCTCAAAGGAGACCACGGTGATATTCAGGTCACCGTTCTTCTGGATCTGCCACTTCTCACCTGAACCAACACAGAACACAAACAGAAAGAGACATAAACCGGAGCTTATTTTTCATGATGATGCAGAAGCAGTTCACACTTTTTGTATAGCCGGTATGCCTTCCTCACCTAGTAGACGTCCCTGAGAGTTGTACCACTCCACGCCACCATGGCCGCCCGTCAGGTTACACGCGACCAGCTTGCTGGATCCCTCTTTGGCCGTGATGTGCTTGCTGTTCACCTGCAGGGAGGACCTCACCGCAGCTTCTGAGGCATTCTGATGTCCATCTGCTGCCCAGGCGCCGAGCAGCACCACTGTCAGAAGGAGGAGGTGTTTCCAAGATGGTGAAACCGTTGAGGATCTAGACATGATCGATCTGAAAAGCAACACATTTCCAGTGGGTCTGCGTGACTGGAAGTGGTTGTGGCACAATCCTTACAAACGCAAAAACGAAAAAAAGGGTATCGTACGGTAATACTATATCACGTAGACGCAAAAAAAAAGCATTGAAAACACGTTCACCGGACGCACTCGTTCTTACCTGTTCCACAGGTAACACAGTCCTCAAGCGTTATGCTACAAAGTTACAGCTTAATTTACTGAACTTTTACGCCCATTCTTCTTTACTTTGTGTTCAATACAGATATCCTGTTTTTATACCCAAACTTTAGACAAAACACACGCAATTCGTCCGTGTCACTCACTTCCTGGTTGAGGTATGAGTGGGCGTGGTCAACAAGGTGAACGTAAAGCCGCTACAGCCAGTTTGTGCCCCCCCCGACAAATTTGTCGATTTTTATCCTGAGTGCCTATTTTTACTTAATTTTATTTAGAACATTGGGCTAACAATAAAAACATAATTAACGTTTTTCAGAAATCAATTTTCCTTTACAAAAAAATAATAGTCCTCTTATTTTGATGGCTCCGGAAGTCATTCTTAACGCTGAGTCAAGTTTAGTGTATGCAATAATAGAGTCCGGTAATAACTTTCAAAATACAACCAAAATGATCAATTTATCTTTGACCATCTGAATAAATAAGCACCAACAAGATAGTTCTCGCCTAATCATAAAGGAAACGTATTTTTACTGTGTATTTTGCTCTGGTGAATAATTAAACTACCGTTAATCTATATATTATTTAACGCAATATTGCCATTTGACTTTATTTTGAAAATTTTAAAAAGGAAGTCGTCTTTCTCAGACTCGCTGTCAGTCGCACGAAAACGGTGAAAACAAAAAGTGACGTGGCCGCTGGCTGGTCCTGGAGGTCTGGAAGAGCAACGAACAGCGTTTTTGTGTTAAACCTGCAGGTTTCTGACGTTTTAAAACTGATTTTATTGTTAAATATTAAAAACAGACACTCGCTGTTTGGGAAACAAAAACAATATTAGCAGCCTCGGTGACCCTGCTAGCAAGAGCAATACTTTGACAAGATAGTTGTGTGTGCATAGAACAGTTATAACAGCATATACATGTATACTTTCATCTTGAGCAGTTATATATCCATGTTCGTTTGATAATTGTGTATAGGAATGCTAGTACTTTTAAGTTAAAAGCAAAGTATAAAAACCAACACTCGTAGCCATGTTGTCGCGTGGGGCACAACTACTTACAAAGCTGTTACATCATCATCCGGCGTTATTAACGTTTCATTTAAACTATATAACTTATTAGTCAGCCTGCACAATTACATTAAAGCCTAATATAATCGCCTTTTTTCATTGCAGCTGACTAAAAGAGAATATGGGAACATCAGTGGCAAACACTGAAGACTAGTGAAGTCGATTAAATGTCTGTGTTTTGTTCCCAGCTCTTGCAGATATGTACTAAGAAGTTAGGATGTCGGACAGTGAACCTGTAGCAGCGGGAGGTCCAGCGTCAGAGGCCCCGGATGCATCCCCGCCGGCCACACCTGACGTCGCCACTGATGTGGCCCCGACGAGGAGAGCCAAGAGGAGACCTGAGCCCAAGCCAGCAGAAGAACCAGAGGAGGCCCCTAACCTGGAGGAGCAGCCGGCACAGGTTCTTGTTAAAGGATAGCAGGGAAGCATGCAATGGATCATCAAGGCCTCTTTCATGTTTTGTGTGTCCTCGTCCATCCCTGCCATGCAGACGGCCGCTGGCTCTCAGGGAGGTTGGGGCTACTGGGGCAGCTGGGGTAAATCAATCTTATCCACCGCAACAGCTACTGTGGCCACTGTGGGTGAGTAAAGAGTTACCCTGGGAGCTGCTTGAGAAAACGGATCCTGGTTTTTACTTGTGGCCTCTATCCTCTCAGGCCAAGGCCTCACCCAGGTGATAGAGAAGGCCGAGACCACGCTGGGGATCCCCAGCCCCACCGAACTGTCTGCACAAGTTGAGCAAGAGCAGAGAGAGCAGGGTGAGTGGCGGGGCTTTCGCATCTGCTATCGGTGAATCTCTCCATACCTGGTGAACTTTGAAGTGCACCACGTGTTTGCTCTGCAGGTGAGACCTGCTCCAGCGACGCAGACACGGCGGCAACCGATGGCTCTGCAGCCGTAGGCGGTGCAATGGGAATGCTGACCTCACTCACCAGCGTCGTCCAGAGCACAGTCAGTAACAGGGCTTTCTGTCCGCGAAGATGGAAACAGAAAGGTTCAGAGTCGTGTGTAACGGCTAATTCAGCCACACTGCTCAGCAGATATCCTGAGAACTGATCAACTTTAAAAACCTTTTCATAGGCTGAACTGTTCAGCTTGAAAATGTATCAACCATGTGTGTGACACAGTGTCTGAAAACAAAGGCTTTCTTCTCAGGGTAAAACTGTGATTACGGGCGGGCTGGACGCTCTGGAATTTATCGGGAAGAAGACGATGGATGTGATAGCAGAGGGGGATCCTGGGTTCAAGAAAACCAAAGGACTAATGATCAGGAACTCCACGCTGTCTCAGGTGGGCAGAGCAGGGGCGCGACGACGGAGATGCGTTTCACTCCTGCGGGTGGATCGAGCGGTTCCTTTCTCTCACCTTGTCTCCGTCTGCCTGACAGGTGCTCAGGGAGGCGAAGCAGCGTGAAGAGCTGCAGACGGCGGCGGAGGAGGACAAGAGCGAGTCTGACAAGAAGGTGGTGGCTCACTATGGGATGCTGTTTGACGAGTTCCAGGGCCTGTCGCACCTGGAGGCCCTGGAGATTCTGTCTCGACAGAGCGAGTCCAAGGTGCACTTTCGTGTTTATTAACTACTGCATGTTGAATGATCAGTTTTGGAACGAATGCATCAATATTTAAGTCAACTTGCCCAACGTGTCACGCTAATGTTAGCGTAACGATGATGAAATGTTGACGTGAATGTAAATGTAATAAGTCCTGGTCACTGGCGTCAGGTGAAGTCGGTGCTAACGACGCTGTCGGGAGATGAGCAGGTGCAGCTCAGAGCAGAGCTGGAGCTCATCAAGGACTCTTTCTCCCTGGTGGAGTTTGATGATGAGGACGTCGATGAGAAGAAGGGTACGTCAACAGAAGATGCTGGGGCGTGTCTGGAATTGTTCATTTTCCCCGTCTGATTCCAGATGAGGACGGCTCTGAGTTTGAGAGGGAGTTAGTGGAGGCTTTAGAGGGTCTTGGTGTCACCGCCACGGCTGAGAAACTCAGCAAGGTAGCAGGAGACCGTATATTTAGAAGAGACATTCATTTCAGAGTATTTACTTGTTGTTGTTGCGTTGCTAAACTGTTTTTTTAACAGGCCTGTAAAAGCACCTGCAGCCAGATCACTGATATGAACCAACCAGAGGAGGAAGAAGGTGATGAGGTGAAGAAAGGAGCATCGGTTGAGGTAGCCACCCAGATTTAATCCCAATCATTTGGGTAATATGACAAAAGAACGTAAAGATCTTTAATGTGGTAAACAAGTGTGGGACTGTTTGAGACAGACTTTTAAGATCAGGCAGGTTACTTTTGAAAAGTGCTTGTGACAGTTTTAATGTGAGTGTTGAATTTCCAGGAGGTTCACGCAGCTGCCATCAGGAGTCTGGCAGAGCTGACGGCTCGCTCCATCGAGCTCTTCCACAAACTGGCCGAGAGGATCCTCTTCTCCAGCTGCAGCACAGAGGCCAAAGTTCTGTCCCAGTAGGGAGACTTTAACAGTAGCTTCACTTCAAAACAACCGCGCTGCATATTCTTGCAAACCTCGCTGTAATTCTAAAGACTAAACTCCTTTCTTATTTTAACTGTTGTACAGTTGATGTGCAAAGGCCAGTCCTCTTTTTGTTTAAGAGTTGATGAGTTTGATCAGTAGTCGAGCTAAATCTTCTGTTACGTCTTCTGTTTTCAGGTTAACTGTTGTCTTGTGCAAAGAAATTTCGCTGCTTTCCAAGAAATTCACCTCCTGTTTAACGGCAGCGGGGGTAGGTGTGACCTGGGGTGGTCCAGGAACCCTGGAACCATCCCTGATGACGCCAAAGTGTCACTGAAACACCTTCAACGCACACACACAGTTTAATTTTTGCTGTTAGGATTGAGATCTTTTTTTTTTCACAGACAAACGAAAAGGGAGACGTCCTCAACCCGCTGATAACAGGAGTGTTTTTAGAGGTTTGTGTTTTAGTTTTAAAGCAGCGATAACAGATAAATTCAACCAGCAGCCTTTCTTCTTATCCTTAGAGTTCTACTGAATCATAGAAGATGTTTGCTGTGATTATGCATCTTTTATACAAGCAGTTAGGTTTGTGTAAACAGTCGAGTGAGGACATTTGTCATTTTAAAAGAATCCTTTCTGCTCGCAGGCGTCCAACAGTGCTTCCTACATCCAGGATGCTTTCCAGCTGCTGCTGCCCATCCTGGAGATCTCCCACATCCAGCAGAGGGAAAACCCCCCAGAGCCGTGAGGAGCTGGCGTCAGGTGCGACCTTCACCACACGCTCACGTCGGCGTCGGCTCCTCCGTGTCAGCTCAGGAGGAAACGTTTGTGGCAGTTTAACGTCTGTGGTTCGCAGTTTATTCCCACACCAACAGCCTCTTCTCTGACTCCTGCCTCTAAGACCACTCTTAAAGACATTCAGATGTGATCCTCTTTTATTTTCATCAACAGGCAAGTATGATAAAGTATTTATTTTGTTTCAACCTGGTATTGAAAACATGCAATATTATTTCCATTCGATTTTATTACAATTAATTTTTTCGTGTATTGTTAACATCCGTTGTGACAGTGTTTTTAAAAAACAACACTCTATATAGATATTTGTGGACAGGATAAAAAACAAAGAATTTATTTCTACCAGTAAACACTAACTGTGCAGATTTTATCTGGCTTCTTCGAATTTAACATCTTAAGTTTGATGGTCTGTAAAACATAGCAATTCAGATTTATCTGTTCATTTCTCTATTATTATGAAGGTTGTTTGGATCAATACTGAAGATAAGGATGTTTTTCATCTCAAAAAATGTTATAAATCTTTACAAAGATTTTGGCCAAAATGACGGTTTGGATGGCTGTTATTACCTTTAATGCATTTGGTTTTATGATACTAGACCTCTCACAGCCCACCTGACGAAGTGACACTCTTCTCAGAAAACTTTACAATGAGTTTTTAAACTAAAACTGGTTTTGTATTGTTGGGCTGCTAGTGACGTCTACAGCGTATGTTTTTCTTCGTAAAACAGGCTGAATGTTAAACTTGCTATTAAAATAAATCTGTTTGAAAGTTTGTGTACGTTTTTTTACATGCAACACATTGTTAATACATATCAAGAAGATAAACTATTAAAAGTAACATTTTTGTTTCGATAATAAAATTTAGTATTTTATTTTTAGGTTCAGTACTTTTTAAAAGCCAACTGAACCCTGGGGCGCTAGGTGGCGCTAGGCGGCGCTCTTATGCTGAAATTCTAATTACATGATGCGCGAAGAAGAAGCAGAAAACGAAGAAGACTGCTAGAGGCGCTTTTGACTTACCTTGGCAGGTTGCGTCGATGAAATACTGAGGTAAATTTAAATTGTATTGCTCTGCACAGTAGAATGCTGCCGAATATATAGTGCGTTTGCTGCTATAAATTGAGGGTTAAACAACAGAGTCGTTTTGTCAATGGTTGCTTCGGTCGGAATATTCTTCGCCATAACCTGAGATGCTAAAGGTTAGCCGCTAATGCTAAACACACTGTTGATGCTTTTGCTTTTTGTCGCAACAACGCTGACAATTTTACGGCTTGTTTTTAACTGTTTGTGTTCGGACTTCTTACCCGATAGAAAACTTCCTTACGCCTATACATGTGTTTTAGAATTTTATATTTCATTTTAGCTTTTATTTTTGTTTATATGAATGTTTGGCTAGCCCAGTATAGGTAACATCTTCGATGCTAACAGTTAAATTCTGATCGAGCTATTTGAAGTAAAACGAACAAAGATAACATATATTAACTTATTTATTAACTTTATTAACTTACACTATTCCTTAGCAACTTCCTTTCGAAAACACTTTACCACAATGAATAGGGATTTCCATTTGACCACGGATAGTCACGTTCATTGCAAGTCAGTTGTATAATTTAACGGACTGAAATGTTCAGGCGTTATACAAGTGTAGTATTTGTGTGTATATATATATACATATATATATATATATATATGTATATATATATATATATACATATATATATGTATGTATATATATATATACATACATATATATATGTATATATATATATCTATATATATATATATATATATATACATATACATA